>OX596073.1:136114042-136714042 GCA_951394005.1 Protophormia terraenovae
ATAAGTTGCTGTGTGTTAACCCACACTAATTACTACAAATAAATCTTCTACCATTATCGTAAGCTCTAAATAACACAAAGTCTAGAATTCTATCGTTCGTCTCTAAGGCCATAAAATTCTCATAATAAAGCTGGTGTCTTAACCCCGCAAACACAGACTTATCATATTTCAAACGTTTGGAAAATTATGTGTTTTTTTTTTTTCATCAAAGATTAATTCAAACCTTATTTAAAATTTTCATTACAATTTTTGTTGAAAATGCTAATTTTCTTATGTTAGTATCGAATCGTTCTCAAAAGTTTACATTTGAGAACTTTTTTTAATTTTAAATCAAATTTTTTACTTGCTGGTATGTAGTCTATAGTGAGTCTATGTTTTAAAATAGATCTGATCGCCTTGTGCGAGCTACGCTCCCACTTTCACTTCAAAAAAATTTGTTCCAAAAACAAGTAACAAATCGATTAAAGAAAATATATTTAGGAGACAAAAGTTGTAAGCATTTAAATCTGAACTTTGAGAAAACATATAATAATTTTTCCCTTTTTTTTTTTTCCAAAAAAAAAATATACAATTTTTCTTTAGTGACGTATTCTGTATTTATATTTTTTTTGAAAGATAACGAAATAAAAAATTTTCTGAAGAAATTAAAATTTTAAAATGGATTCCTGCATGAACAATACTTTTCCAAATTTGACCTTTTATTCAAAAAATTAAATTTTGGACTTAATTTCTTAAGTCGTAAAGCAGCAATCAAAAAATGTTTATAGTTTTTGTATCATATAATATGTTTTTAATTTTTTTGGGAACATATCTCTTTGAATTCCGATATCAGTTGGATATGAAATTATACTACAACGGGCACCCTGTGTTTCTAGTATTTGGCTCATAACTGTTATGCTTATGACCATTTTTAATAACACACAAACCTTATACACGATAAATATTTGAGCCAAATTTCGTACCCCTAGGTTGTCCCGTTCAAGCCCGTTCCTGCTTTTAACAAGCAGACAGACGGACGGACAAAGCAAGATCGACTCAGAATCATACCAAGACAAAATATAAAATTAAAAGTCTTAAAAAAATTTTTTCGACATGGAATGGCAAAATCAATAACCCCCATTTTTTTGATGGTGGGTATAAAAAAACACAAAACATTCGATTTTCGACATTTTTTCAAAAAGTCTTCAACATATTTTCGTATTATAAAACTGAAAAGGACACAAAATTTCCTGACAGATCTAACTAAAGCATATAAACATTTATTGTTACGGCATTACAAATCATATAAAAATGAAGCAAAATTAACCAAATTACTTAAAGATAACAAGTTTTAGTCTTTTTATTGATGATAAAGACGTATTTGGAAATTTAGGAAATTTTGTGTTCTTATGAAGTATATATAAAAGGTTTTGAAATACGAATATTAATTAAATACATTTTTTGCAAAAAAAAGTACCTTCCCGGGCAGGAATTTTAAATAGCGATCCAAAATTGCAAAAAACTGTTTTTGATAGAAGATAACCGCCAAATATTATATAATTTCTAACAAAAGCAGAGTGATGCAATCTTGTTCTTTCTAATTTCAACAATAGCATTAAACAATTTTATTAACCCTTCGTAGGGTATCAAATAAAAACAACTTTTTTCCTTTGTTACTAAAAAATAAAATCTAAAAAAAAATTTAATTTACTTTTGTAATTTATGTTGATAGAAAAGAAACCAGAAAAAATACATAATAAAACCATTAAAAAAATATATTTCGGGTTCATAAATCATCCTTAATTCTCGCTCACTCTCTCCCTTTCTTACTACTTTCTGTTGCTGCATTTAAATCCAACTCAAGGTTGTCTAAATCATACATAGCAAACTGTTTTGTGTTCCAAAAATAACTAAATACAAATTACAATTAGAGACAATGTTTAAAAAAAAATAAAATTATTTTCAAGGAATATAATTTCTATTCCACTATATTTTAATCCTTCTTTCAACATCTCCACTTTCATATCTGTACATAACACATACACACTCATAGGTTTATTGTTGGTAATCATTTTTCCATTCCCATTTCTTTGAAATAAGTTATTATTATTTAAGGATTCTTCTTTTTGTACACGTTGTTGTAACGTTTTTGTATTTCCGTTGTAATTAATTTCATTAGCAAAGAAAATCACCATCATCATCATCATCGTTGCCGACACAAACTTTCTTTGTTGTATTGTATTCGTATCGTATTGCTGGCGATGCTGCCACTGTTGCAACGGCTGTAATATGCCACTATTTCTTGTGAGTTGTATTAAATTTGTGTTTGTGCAACAGGAAGTAAATTGCATTGTCTTGAATTAAAGGAATAAAAAAATATAAAGGATTTTTCTTTATTAACAGTAAGTCAAATAAATAACTACACTGTTTTAATAAAAATAATTAAAATGTTCTTAAGATTATTAAAATCTTTAATAGACATAATTTTTTTTTTTTTTTTGGTCAATGAATCTATAAGAAATTTGACCATCTGCTGACAATTTGATGATTTTGTATTGCTAACATTAGTCCAAATATGTATGTGAAAGACATGTATACTTAATAATAGTTTGTCATATAAGAGCTGGTTTGATATTCTGAAAATAGGCAGTGTTTGTCTAATTTTTTTGGTCACTTCCTTCTTTTTTAAATTATATTTAAGTTAAAACAAAGTCTTAAGCTGTTTGTTGTTTTACAGTTTTCTTTTTTTATTGTTTATTATTATTATTATTATTTTTTTTTTTCCTTAAGACGTCAGTAAAAGATTTTTTATGTCATTATACAAAACAACGGGGTTTTTAATTATGCTGTAATGTATAAAATTTATTAAAAATGGCACGTATTTTCTAAAACATGTTTCTGCAAACTTCTAGCTTTTTTTATTTTTTTCTGATTTACCTTAAAAAAGTATTGCAAAGGACATATACAAAATTAATAGCGAACAAAAAAAAATAATAATTATGTTCTTTCTTAATATTTTACCTTAACTTGACTGCTAATATTTGCTAAGGCAGTTTAAGATAATTTAATTATTATGTGATATTAATGAAAAGTGTTTAGATTTCAGTGAATGCATAAGACAATACGAATGTTGCTGTAGTTTTTAGCGACACAGAAAATACGTATTCCATTTTGCTAGCGTATAATTGTAGTCCACAAAATCTGATTTGATTTTTGTACCAAGAGAGGTCATTCCTCCAAGTTGTCCGGAGCTAAGACCAGTGGGGAGATATTAGGCTCTTTTGAAAAAAGAATTGAAGAACACAAAAAAGGTGTCCCAACATATCTAAGATTTTAAAAAGAGATAGAAAAACTGTTCTAAAAAAGTGACTGAAACAACTATCAAATCTCTAATGGAAGGGTTACCAAAAAAGGTCCACGAGTTCATAAGTAGTGGTTAGAACTATAAAAGTTATATTATTCTGTGATCTGTTTGATCAATTAAATAAAAAAAAAAAAAAAAACTCTGAGCTCAACCGTTTCCAAATTATTAAATTTTATATATGTTAAGATTTTTCGATCTCACTCCTTATGTTATATGTATTACAAATGTTTATACTTTAGCTCATTTATAACGACTTTTCTGATATACATTTGGGGACAATACTCGAATCCTTTTTCGGAAAAAAATGTACCCCTTCTTTTCATCAATATGAATTTTTCAAGTGGTCTTTTTACAAATCTTTTTTTAATGGGACTTGATTTGTTGAAGGTAAGATATTTTAAAACTTTTTGATACTCGCGGTGGTCAAGTTTGACACCCCCGTATTATCACAGGGTGACTACAGGACGATTTTGTAAAAGCTTATATCATCCTCCTAGACAACTCTAACTTTGAATGCGATCGGTCCATTAGTTTAGGAAATAGAGATTTATTACCAACAATTTTGCGATCGGCACTACTGTGTATTGGACTTCTCCTATAAGTATTTATTTTTATTTATTTATTTATTTATTTATTTTTATTTATTTATTTATTTATTTATTTATTTATTTATTTATTTATTTATTTATTTATTTATTTATTTATTTATTTATTTATTTATTTATTTATTTATTTATTTATTTATTTATTTATTTATTTATTTATTTATTTATTTATTTATTTATTTATTTATTTATTTATTTATTTATTTATTTATTTATTTATTTATTTATTATACCCACCATCGAAGGAATCATCTAAGACCCCACAAAGTATATATAACATTCCGAATGTAACATTCGCGCTTGTTTTATTTATTTATTATTTTTTTATACCCTTCACCACAGGTGTAAAGGGTATATATAAGTTTGTCATTCCGTTTGTAATTTCCACAATTTTCGTCGGGGAGCAAAAAAGTTGATATTTTCGGAATCCTTGTAAGAAATGATGACGATAGGACCATGTCCGTCCGTCCGTCCGTGTGTCGGTTGAAATGGCGTTTATGAAGCCCACCGATAACTGTCATATACAATATATATATCAAACAATTGGAAATACTTTCGAGAATTTTGTCATTGAAATTCATTATGATCAGTTCATAAATGGCGGAGATGTGCTTAAAAAAATGGTTTTTAGAACCGGGTTTACAGTTTCTGAAGCCTATATATATACAAGGTACTTCGTTTTTACAAAGGAGGCTCGGACATTTTATTCTGAATTTTTTTGCTAAAAAATGAAATAAATCGATTCATAATAACTGAGATATTGGGCAAAACGTATTATTGATTTTTTTATGACCTTGTTTAAGCTATACAGATCAGTCATTAATATTTTTATAAAATTTCGGTTTTTTGTATAGACCAAATTCGTTCATAATCAACAGAGTTATAGGTCAAAAACTAAAACCAATCTGTTAAGAATATAAATACACACACAAACATATATATTAAGCATTGTAATGATTATTAGTGACGTTTTTGTTTTTTGTATAGGCAAGTAGTTTAGTTAGCAACAGCAGTATTATAATGAATACAGTGTTGTTTTTGCAGTCAGTGTGTATATACATACATACAAAAATAAATAAATATGGAATTGTTGTTATTGTTTCTTTTTTGTTTTCTGATTGTTTTTTTTTTTTTTTTCGTATTCAAATTTTCGTAGTTCGAAAAAAATGTAGATTTATAAATGTGAAATAATAAAAGCATACGTTAAGGCGAAAATTTAATTATTTGTCGGTAAGAGGGTGAAGGGTATCAAAGATTCGGCACAGCCGAATCTTTTTCTAATTTCACTTTTTTTATTATTTATAAATTTCGTTTTTTTTGAAACAACTTTATGATTTATAACTCTCAAACGATCGATGGGACATTGATTGAGGTGCTAGGTCTCCTATCGCTGTTAAAAATTATACCTCTTCAGATAATATTCTACCAACTTAATTTTGTTTTTAATCGCTGTAAAGCAATTTAAACTCTGCAAGTCATTGCACTAACTGAAATTAAATTTTATTATTTTATTAGTTTTTAATTTTATTTTGTTAATTTTATTCTGTTTCTTTTGTAATTTGATGTTAAAGCTAAAACACCTTAACAAAATAATAAAAGATGTTTAAGTCCTTGACCTTTCTCAAGAAATTTTAAATAAGCATCACTAACACCAATTTGTGCGATGACCTTTATTTTCCTTTTAATAAATAAACAAATAATCCTTTAAATAAAAATAATCTCTATTATTAACAATTCGTCTTTTTTCACATTTTTAGGCCAAACTATTTCGTATCTTTCAACAAGTTTTCCATGCTGGCCGTGATGCTCACCATGAGGAATTGCGTCGTTTGGGCATTTATGTTGTACGTAAATTTGTGGAAACCGCACCAAATAATCCAAAAATCTACGCTGAATTGTTGTTTTACAAATCGATTAAGGAAGCAAATGAACTGGAAAGTGGCTACTGTGATGCCTATGAATCGTAAGTATTTTTTATGTTTATTTGTAATGATTCATTCATTCATTCGCTCATTCAGTCGTTAAATTCTGGCATTTAAACTGAACTCAACACACTTCTATTCATTTAAACACTTTCATTTTGGGTGATCATTTAGGTCAACCTTGAGGCAGTTTTTGATTTAATTTTCATTTGTTTTTTAAGGCAAAAAAAGAAAAATGCTTAAAAGACTGTGGTATTTATAAAAGCTCTTGTTGGCCTGCCTTCTTCTTTAATATGGGCACAATCAAAATTGTAATTTTCCTTTTTCCTACCACTTTTTTTACGTCCTGGCCAAGTAGATTGATTACGATGTGATTGCAGACAAGAATTTGTTTATTTTTTTTTTACTATTTTTTGTTTGTAACGAGTGAGTGTGAGAGTGTGTTGGTCTGTTTATCTCATAAAAAACATTTAAATGAAAATGATGATGAATGATTGTAAATGAAATAATATTTTAACACTCCCTTCTTTTTTTATTTCATTTGTACATCTTTTGTTTAAAGAATATAATGACAGGAAAAGAGGAAAAAACGAATCAGTTTATTTGATTACTTATGCTTTTTCTTGCATTGTTTGTTTTTTTTTTTTTTTCATTTGTGTGTGTTGTTTTTCTTTTATGTATTTGAAGTGGTACCAAAGGAACCTGGACAGAAGAACAAGAGTCGGAGTTACGTTTTCTATTTGAAGAGAATCAACGAAATCCTGAAACTGACAAGGGTAAGTCTTATATTCTTCTTGAAATTTTTCCTTTATCTTTTCATAATTTAATATTAACAGGAGTTCAAAAGAATGAATTGTTTAAAAGACGCTCAAGATTATTACTTGTCATTTATAGACGAAATTTTGAAAAATTTGCAATAAATATTTTTTTTTAATCAAAAACAATTTATAAGAATTATTGTGAAGTGTTTTCAACAAAAAAATATGTTATAAATATGATAAATATAACAACTTATTTAAAAACAAATTTGTAATTTGAAGAAAAAATCATTTATTTTCTAAGATTTGTCATCTAATTACCTCAGCTCTTTAAAAATTATTAGCAACTAAAACCTTTAGATAACTGAAACTTAGCCATCGGCAAAAATGCCATTTAAAAATTTGAATTTAGTTGAGGTTAAAGCAATTTTTTCTTTAACCACCCCCTTTCCTTTCTACTCTGCATCCTGTAAAACCGAGATAACACTTTTTTTAGAACTTTTTAAAGCAATAAAGATGAAATGATGATGAGAAGGTTGTTGTTGGTGTGACAAAATCCTTTATTAATGTTGTTTTTTTTGTTATGTCCTGCTGTTTTGTGAACTTCATTTTGCCGTTGGCATATTTTTTAAGTGCTTTAGCCGGGTCTCCAAATCCAAAGTGATTGATTTAACAAGTCAATTTCAATGTGTTGACAGTTTCATGATTGAAATAATTTTCTTTATTATCGCTTTGCAATCAACCCAACAACAACAACACCAACACCAACATCAACGTCGTCATCGTCGTCGCCATCACTATTGTTATCATGTGCCTTCATTTGTTTTCCTCTTAATAGCACCAATTGATGAGGATTCGGTTTCAGTCTCACTCTTATTTTCCCTCTCTCCCTTATATATTTTTTTTCTAGTCTGTTGTCTGCTAATGTTTTGACATTTTTATTTCACCAATATGTCCAAGATTAATTGTTATGTGTCTGGTAGTATGGTTGAAAATTTTATTTTTATCCATAAAAATAAATTTATTGTTAAAAAAAAAGAGAGAACCAATAATTTTTTATTTTTTTTTCGTTGCTTTTACTGCAGCAAAAATATAGTTTTTTTTAAAAACGAAAAAGGCTTATTGAGTAAAATCCTTTAATGACAATCATTTAGAGTTTAAATAATCTTTAACATCATTTATATGGCATCATTTTAAATCACATTAAGATGATTTTTATGTTTGTCTACAGATTTGCCAGAAGTCATCAAGATCAGTATCTATCTAGATGGTCTTTGAGCTGTATTGCAGTGAAAATTTATAATAATTTAAAACGAGTATATAAATTTTGGAGAAAAATTTAGTATATTATTGGTAACATTTTGTATGTTTGTTTACCTCCGAGTTTTTTCTGGATAAATGAAATATTGAAAATTAGTAAAACTAACCAGAAAACGAAGAGATTTTTTGCTTTAGAAAAACAAATGCACAGGAAAAAAATTTGAATTAAATTGTTAATCAGAAATTTAAAATGATTTAAAATATTTTTATAATTAGATAAATTAATCAAAAAAGAAGTATTTTTGATTAAATTAAACTAATGTTTTACATAGAAAATTCTAAAATCCAATTTCAATTACTAACCAGCGCGAATGTTATATTCGTCTCGATCGAATCTATATACCCACCATCAACTTTTTCAAATTTTACTTTATATTGGAGATGGTCGGTAAAGTGAGCGTGGTCCTCATTTTTGGTTTCCAAGTTTTTATTGACCCTCGAACTATTTGTACAAAATTTCGTTGTCGTACATGCTTTTGTTTAAGAGATATCCACAGAAATGTATGAAATGAAGCTACAACGGGCACCCTGTGTTTCTTGTTTTTAGCCCATAACTTTTTTGTTTATTAACTGATTTTGCTAATTTTCAATACCAAACTAACCTTATATAAGATAAATATTTGAGCCAAATTTCTACGTTGTCCCGTTCGAGCCCTATCCTGCTTTCAACAGACGGACGGAAATAGCTAGATCGACTCAGAATCTAACCAGGACCCAGAATATATCTACTTTATGGGGTCTTAAGTGATTTCTTCGACATGTTACACACGGAATGACAAAATCAATATACCTCCCATTTTTTGATGGTGGGTATAATGATACATGTTCCATTATTTTATTAATTGATATACAAACTATTAAAAAAATATTTTTATTTTTTATTTATATTGATTAATTTATTAATTATATAATGAACAAGTGAGAAATATATATTCCCCAAACCTGACCTTATTTAAGAACTGTGGCCAATTGTAAACCGACACTTGTATTAAGTGCAAAGGCCGGGTTAGTTTGATGTGATGTTGATGTAGAGAGAACGAATTCAAAAAGATGCAACAGTACACAACAGAACACTTGATTGTTTTTATTTCGCACAATAAAAATACGTACAAAAAAAGATATAGCTGCTTAACCCTAGGATAGCTGGTAACGTTATGAGCGCTAAGTTATCCTCTTGGTCTGGCCAGACCACAGAACGGTTATAGGTAAAATGTTGGCCCTAGGAACAATTTATAGTAGCACTTTTGTCTTGATTTTGTGGATAGTAGTTAATATAAGTTATATATGTTTATATAAAGTGGAAATGATTCGCTAGACTTTTAATAACAACTATTGCGATGAAAACAAAAATATGTGAAAAATTTAATAATAGCCTGTTTCTCTATGTCGAACGAAAATCTAAGCGAACGAAAGCAAGTCGAACGAATTCGAATCAATTTGGGTTTCTGTATTTCCTACGCTTTCGTTCGCATGGAGTTACGTCTTTTCGTATTGTTGTTGTTTTATTTCTCTTTAAGAGTAAAATTTTTTCGTAAATATATTAAAAATACTACTAAATTGTTTAAACATAGATACAACTAAGTAAATAAACAAGAAAAAATAAAATAATTTAAAAAAATTAATAGCCTGTTTCTCTATGTCGAACGAAAGCTTTCTTTCGCTTTCTAAGCGAACGAAAACTGATTTGGGTTTCTCTAACTCACTTCTATGCGAACAATGAGTCGAACGACAAGTCGAAAGAAAACGTAAGTGTTTTCATATAAAATTGGGTTTCTGTATTTCGAACGATAAGAACAAAGATGTCAAAATCAGTCACTTGCTATTTTGCTTTCGACTGGTTGAATTTTTTAAAGAAAAATAGGAAAAATTCTCAGAAGGACATTGCAAATGTTTCTTAATCATGTTTATTATTCAATTTGATGTATTTGGTATCCATTAATTACGATTTTGTGTCTAAAAAACAATTTCTAAAAAAAATCAAAGAAAATTTTTGTTTTTTATAGCCTGTTTCTCTATGTCGAACGAAAATCTAAGCGAACGAAAGCAAGTCGAACGAATTCGAATCAATTTGGGTTTCTGTATTTCCTACGCTTTCGTTCGCATGGAGTTACGTCTTTTCGTATTGTTGTTGTTTTATTTCTCTTTAAGAGTAACATTTTTTCGTAAATATATTAAAAATACTACTAAATTGTTTAAACATAGATACAACTAAGTAAATAAACAAGAAAAAATAAAATAATTTAAAAAAATTAAAAAACAAAAATTTTCTTTGATTTTTTTTAGAAATTGTTTTTTAGACACAAAATCGTAATTAATGGATACCAAATACATCAAATTGAATAATAAACATGATTAAGAAACATTTGCAATGTTCTTCTGAGAATTTTTCCTATTTTTCTTTAAAAAATTCAACCAGTCGAAAGCAAAATAGCAAGTGACTGATTTTGACATCTTTGTTCTTATCGTTCGAAATACAGAAACCCAATTTTATATGAAAACACTTACGTTTTCTTTCGACTTGTCGTTCGACTCATTGTTCGCATAGAAGTGAGTTAGAGAAACCCAAATCAGTTTTCGTTCGCTTAGAAAGCGAAAGAAAGCTTTCGTTCGACATAGAGAAACAGGCTATAAATTTGCACTTTTTTAATTAAAACGCAATTTTAGGTTTATTTATAAATGATATGAATAGAAAGTGGATAAATATTGTTATTTTTATTAAAAATAATGTTTATCTAATATCACTCTGCTTGGCAATCATAGAAAACATATGAATTTGCTAATTTACAATGTCATAGGTTAGTAGTAATGTCTCATTTCTTACATCGAAGAATCATTTTGTGATTAATTTTCATTATTCAATTACACCTAATTTTCATTATTTCGTTGTCTAAGGAGATAATTTGTCTTTGTATGGTATTTTTGTGTCATATTTAGCTAACTTTGAGTCTACATTAGATAAATTTTTATCAAGACAAACGTCAAAATTGGTGCGAATCTATACAAGGTAGCCTCAGTTAAACAGCTGATTATTATTTTTGGTTGTTACAGCTGTCAAACTGCATACATAAAAAACATTAATGAATTCGCCATATTGTTGTTTTTGCACAATTGTTGCCACCTTCCATAAGTTCGAGTTCATTTTGACGTTTGTCTTTAAAAAAATTTGTCTAATGTAGACTCAAAGTAATTCTGGCGGAATGTATATTTTGAAACATGTACGTACAAGATAAGAATAAGGCTATTTATTCAGGTGCAAATTTACGACAGGGGTATATGATGACTCCAAGTTTTTAATGAGAATTACTCAAAGATCCTCTACGGTAGCTAATTTTCTAAATTATTGATGCTTTGGGTAAGTGTTTGAATTGTCAGATCCGAAAAAATAGCAATGTAGTGCAGCATCTTATTGACATTTTCGCCTTATCAATATCGAAGTTATATAAACTTTGATCGACTAAATCTATCCCATTTGTTGTTCATTATTCAAGATATCTATTGCAATTTCTTTTTAATATCTTGAACAATAATATTAAGCACTTCTGGAGTAAATACTATTTTAAAAATGTTTATAGTACTCGGTGAAAATTGTCTGGGTGATAACTTTTTGTTATAGTAATATGAGAATTTTAAGTGGTTCCAATTAAGTATATTTGGATATCAGATTTACAATATTGCTGAATATCGAGTATTTCCCGAGTCTAACTTTTCGTTATCCTCATCTTTACTGTATGGAAATGACTGTTGCACATTTTTAGTTAAATTCAGTTTTATTCAGACATTTTATACTTTCAGCAATATATTATGATTGCTTTTAGAATGATTGTACGTAGATGAATAAAAAGAAACATGTTTACAAAGAGAAAACGCATTGTCAACTTAACGTACTTTTTCTTTAAACCCAAAATTTTCCTAGTTATCGTACTCCAATCGACTCAAAATTGATTTCATTTGATTCAGTAGATATCAGTTATAGATATCATGTTCATCCTTTTTTCGATTTTCTACTTAAAATAAAAGATATTGAACTCCAAATTCAAATTTGGTCTAACTAGACCAAGATAGTAATCCTAGGGTTAAATTGCACAACCTCTTTGAATTTATATTGGCTGTGAGCGTAAAAGTGAGAGACTCCCTCTCAATCAACATCACATCAAACAGCAACGGTCTTAAAATAAAACGTACGAATGCAAAATATTACATTGTTATTAAAATGTGTATTAATTTATGTATATTCCCGAAAGTGGGCCTTATATGGGAGATATAGTAAATTATGAACTGAACCTCATAATATTTGGCTCTATGATATCTATTTATTTGGGTCAATTATTACCTCAACACTTACATTTATATGGGTTTATGCTCGTTAATGTGATTTTCGGAAGAGGGGTTTTTATGGGAGCTATGGTCAATTTATACTTCTATAAAACAAACTTGTGTTAAATTTTATTAAAAAGTGGCTATATTTTAAGTATTTATAGTCATTAAACTCCAATACCGGGAGGAAAATAATGCACCTATCACAACCAATTACAATAGGCTTCGTCCTTGTACCAACTAACTGTGACAAATTGTATTAAGATATATTTAAAATTTCAACCTGTATTAAGTTCACAAGGTTTACATGACATACAGATAGCCAGCCGATCAGTTGGACAATGAGAATGAATAAAAAAAAAAATAGAACGTGATCATTAAAATTTGGATATAGCTTTTTCATGAATAAAGCGGCAGTTTCGTCCCATTTAACCCAAATGTATAGACGTACGCACAGTGGTTTCAAAACGCAAATGTATGAAAAATAAAGACTGCGCACGAAAAAATCCGTGCATGCAAATCTGTTTATAGAAACTAAACCAATGGGCGATTTTTTTAAAGTGATACTTTTATTAACGACTGTTATGTTCAAGTTCTAAACATAAAATAATAAATTATTTCCTGTTGGTTTTTAAAGAAATATCTGATATTTTCCAGAATTATTCTAATTAAGCGTTTAATTGTGTTTCGATCACTTTTTTGCTCGAATAAATCCACTTATTTTTAAATTCCGTTTCATTTTATGCTGAGCTTTTAATGTCCTTTAAACTATTTTTACTAGAGCCCAATATTTTTCAATTGCACGGATTTTTGGACAATTTGATGGATTAGCCTCTTTCGGTACAAACACTTACATTTTATTTGTTACAACTCCAATGTTTTGTTGTTGCAATGAGAAGAAGCGGGAACAGGTCAGAAAACAGCCAATACACTGTATTTTCTTAGGAAAGGGAGAAGTCTTTTCCAAAGCCACACATTCACGTATATTTTTGTGTTAATTGAACCATTTTTTTATGAGTGAAGTGCTTCTTTCCCGCATATGCATATGGTTTCCCAAATCAAAAACTTTCTTGGGAATTTTGATTTCTTTGATATACGACATTTTTCTGCCATAATCCGCCTACCATCTGCGACATAGAATTCCTGGCTAGGAAGTTGAAATGTGTCAGTCTGTACGAACTTTTCATCGTCTATTATACACTAATCATAATTATAAAAAAAAATCATCTGAAATCAACATGAAAGTACATGTTATTTTTTACCTCCAAATTCTTCCTTGCGTTTCTATTAGAACTTTTTTCTTACTTTAAACGTCTTCAGGATAGATTTCCTTTAAAATTTTCTGATAAAGATTCAAAGCAATTAACTTTTTGTGACACTTTTCTTGCAGGTAATTTTCTCTCAAAATCCTTTCTATTTTGTCTGAGTCTGAAGCCTGATGATACTATTTGTCTTCCACTACCAGGTTAACATTCAGTGATCATGACTACTTTGTACAATATTATGACCCAAGAAACTGTATTTTGCGACACAATTATTTTATATGGCCTATGTAAGATTTCATGAAAAATTTAAATTATGTGTTTAAGTGTTTTTTGTTAAATTTCCATTTTAAGAAAAAACAGTTTCGCCATTATCATGAAACTAAGCACGTGGCTAGTGAGCATAATGGCAAATATAAACCAGTTAACAGAATTATTTATTTTTCACCACATCAAAAGTTATAAGCCCAAGAGCATGCACGGATTTTTTCGTGCGCAGTCCTTAGCTTAATTTAGCTAGAGGATGCCAAGTTTCTATTGGGTTTTAAGCAAAAGTATAAACTTTGTATACAAGTATTTGGTTTTTATTCAAGTAAAAGGTTAGAATATGAATATTAATAATTTATAAAAAGAATTTCAGAATTTCTTGAAGGACTTAAAATTAAGCATTTTTGCCTTTTTTAAATATGTTTAATTTTTAAACATTAATAAAATTTAAAAGAATAGTGATATTTTATTGAAATATCAGTATAACATGTATAAACTTGTACTAAAATCATATAATTAAAAAAAAAAAAACCCACTTTTTTACATGAAAATAACCAAAATCCCAATGCGTATAAAATGTGTTAATGGTCACCCTGTTGTTATAAGGGGCCTCCGTCAGAAAATACTTTTTGGGTGTATACTAGGGAGATCGATTATTCGGGGTTTTGCGAAAACCGGTTTTCGAGTAGTATGAATATTCGACATTTGAAAAAAACCGTTTACAAATTTCTAAATTTTAGGAAAACCGCTTAACCGGTTTTGCTTAAAAGTTTGGAATACAGCATATTGTGGGGCAGTTTAGTTTAATAGTTCAAACAAAACAAATATAAATTTACAAACAAATCATGATT
This sequence comes from Protophormia terraenovae, assembly GCA_951394005.1. Taxonomy (NCBI): domain Eukaryota; kingdom Metazoa; phylum Arthropoda; class Insecta; order Diptera; family Calliphoridae; genus Protophormia; species Protophormia terraenovae. The sequence continues at coordinate 136,128,685 of OX596073.1, forward strand.
TTCTGTTAATATTAGAACTTAGGGTAATGTAAACTGGTTACTACACTACCATATGTGGTTAGGATATTAAGAATTTGTGCTTTTAATTATTTGACGCAAAAAAAAACCGGTTTATTCTATATTCGAAGAGCTAACATTTTGAAAAAACCGACCCGAAATAAACAAAAAAAAAAAACCTGTGGAATAAAACTGGCTCGATCTCCCTAGTGTATACCTTACATATAGAGCTATAAAATTAAAGTAGCTTTGCAATTTGAGAACATAACAAAAAAAAAAAAATCCAAAATTGACAACATTTGGATAGGGCTTGTGGGCAGACCTTTGCTTCGAACTTCTCCGGATTTACTTTACATGCATTTCAATTAAGATTTCCTTTGAAAGCATCAAAAAAATTATGAAGCCCAGAACAAAAAACAAATTTTATCAGTGAATAAATATTGTCACCTTTTTGGAAAAAATCCAAAAAATTTAAATTTTTTAAAGTTTCAAATTCAGATTAATATATGATGTTATTGATTGGATTTTAGAAAATATTAGCGATTTAACGGATTCATATATTTATATGATTCTTTAGAATTTTGTAAGGAATCTGAGGTAAAATAAGGTAAAAATTTATTTCGACCCAAATATCTCTTAAACTAAAAGAGCCTGTTTTTTTACGTTTTATTTGTATATTGAATCTGTCTTATTTTAGACCTCACAATATGTATTAAAATCTTAAAAACTAAATATTAAACACTACTCAATCTTTATCGAGATCATTGGTTATTCCATGGTCCTACTATTAACGGGGTGGAAAGTCGGCTCTGCGAAGCCTTGTAGCTGACTGAACTTCAGCAAGAGATCTTGCGAGTGGGTTGGGGTGAATCTCTAGTTTAGGAATGTATTTTTCTCTGAGCTTCCTAAACTCGTCTCTTACAAAAGGTACCTCTAAGTCCCTATGGATATTCTCATTTCATATGTACCATGGCCCGTCATGGTTCTAAGAATTTTTGATTGGGCCCTCTGTATAATGTCAATGCTCGTATTACTGGCTGTTCCCCATAGTTGGATGCCGTATGTCCAAATTGGTTTTAAAACGGTTTTATACAGGATGACTTTATTGTCAAGGCTTAGTTTTGAATGACTGTTAATTAACCAATGAAAACTAGAAGATTTTAACTTCATATGAAGTCTCTTGGCGACGCCAAGTAAGTCGTCTATCTAAATGAATACCAAGGTATGTAACATGGTCTGACTGGAGTATATTTATATCATTAAGTGTAACTGGAGGACAATTTCCTCTTCTCAGAGTGAATGTAACATGGTTACTTTTCACTTCATTTACGCGAATACGCCAGTTTTTCAACCATGTCTCCACACGTCGGAGATAAATATCTAGTTCGCTAGATGCTATTTGTGTTTTTTCATGAGAACTGAGTATTGCAATATCATCAGCAAATGTTTACATATAGGTAAATCAGAGGTGTAGATTAAATATAGGGTAGGTCCAAGAACACTTCCCTGTGGAACACCGGCTTTTATTTCAAATTCTTCTGTCACAAAGTCATTATATTTTACCCTAAATATACGGTCAGATAGATAGGACTCCAGCAATTTGTGGGTACATGGTGGTAGTAAACATTTAATTTTATAGATTAGGCCCTTGTTCCAAACTTTTTCGAAATCTTGTGCGACATCTAAGAAAATAGCTGAACAATACTTCTTTAATAGTAGAATTTTCTTTTGAAATACTTTTTCGAACAGTTTTGACAAGCAAGAGAGTAAACTAAAGAGCATGCAAGCGTATTTTTGTAGATATTTACAAGGACTATCTATATATAAAATTTCTTTTCTGTCATATCATAAATGAATTTTTGGCGATTTTTCAAAAAAAATTACATACCCGAGATGGCCAACTTTGGTGGGCCACTTCCCCCTTGACCCGCTAGGAAGCTGTACTCCTCAAAGTCAACTCGAAAACACCTCTGCTCTGACTATGTGATTGAGATATCTTTAATAGTTACTGAATTCTTTCCAAAAAAAAGCGTTTTGGAACCACTGTGGGACGGACATTACCATTCAGCCAAAAAACGTCTTATAATTCCAAAAATTAATTTTTTAAATAGAAAAATTAAAAGTGATCATTAAAGTCTTTTGAATTCACCTTTCTCTGAACTATGCAAAATTTTCGACGCCTTTAACTCTAATTTTTTTACGGACGGACATTACCGTTCTGAATCAAAGAAAATATGAATCGATATCTTTTTATCTTTTAACTCCCTTCGAATTGACTTTACTGTTCTTTCCTTTTTTCGTATTTATCTGATTCAAAATTTTTTCGTTGGCGCCTTATAATATCCATGGTTTCCTTGGGTAGTGGTTCTCTTTTATAACTTTTATACCCACCATGAAAAAATTATATTGTTTTTGACATGATTACACATCGAAGTATATATACTCTGGGTCCTCGTAAAAATATAAAACGACCTAGAGATATCCGTTTTTCTACCTGTCTTGTCAAAGCAGAATATGATTGGGTTCGGACATCTTAGGGGGACGAAATTTGGCTCAAACGTTTGTCTTATAAAACATTTGTTTGATATTGAAAACGGGGTGTCTGTCGTAACGAAATTTTTAACAAATAGTGCAAGGACCAATGTAAACTTGGAAACCAGGCTTGGTCTGCCCACTTTACCGCTTTTACACTTTACCACATCCTATATAAGATGAAATTTTAAAAAGTTTCAGATGGTGGGTGTATAGATACAACATTCTCACTTTTTCATTATGAGATCAATTGTCGTACTGAGTCTGCATTCTGTGAGCTATTTATACCTTACACCACCATAGGTAGTTGGTGTATTATGAGTTTGTGCAGAAATTGTAACGCAGAGAAAAAATTTTCGGACCCCCACCTTAAAGTATACCGTTCGATTCAGAATCATTTTCTGATTTGATTTAACGATGTCCGTCCGTCTGGTTGGCAGGCTGGCTGGCTGTCCGTGTAAGCCTTGTGCGCAAAGTACAGGTCGCAATTTTGATAATTATGATCGGCCGATTATTTTAGCTAGCCCCCATACAAATGTCCTCCCGGAATAGGGTCTTAACACTTATAAATCATGTGATCGGTATTGACCGACTATACCTTTCTCGTTTTTCTTTCATTTTAAGTTGTTCTATAAATAAAGATCTTAATGTACTCGTAGAAAAATCGTATGGTAAAGCGCATTCAGTAATAATATTTGGTAGCAATTAGTGTAGCCGATGTGTTCCTTTTATAAAAAATTACAAAAAAATCTCCAATAATTTTTATTCGCAATTTCATTTTTTTTTCTTTTTTCAGATGTTATTGATTGGATTTTAGAAAATATTAGCGATAAGACCCGAACCAGACGTGGTGTCTTAAAGAAACTAAAAGAAATGGGTTTGAAGTTTAAGGCTCCAACCAAAAAATCCACTGCCGATGCCCATAATAAAAACTTATGGCGTTCAGAAGAAGATGAAGAACTACGCAGTCTCTATGATCAATATCGTACTGAAGATGGTAAGTTTCAGATATGCAGATATTTATAACATTTCTATTAAAATAAAACTAATCTATCATCTCATTTACCGCAGATTGTCTACAACGTATTATCGATGAATTTGCCGAGAGACGCAATAAACAAGCTATTATCAAGAGAATGTTGCAGTTGCATATTATAGCCGATAAATCGGAAATTTTACCACAAAAGCCACGTAAACGCAAGTCCAAAAAGCAAATGGAAAATGGAGAAACAGCACAAAAAGGAGAACATGATGAATATGAATTTATGGAAGAACCAGAATTTGGTGATGCTGATAGACCTAGTACTTCCAGACAAAGTAAGGCTAGGAAACCAGCTAAAGCTAAGCAACGTAAAATAGTGCGCACTCCTCTCGATGTGGGAACGGTGAGGGCTTTAATAAGTCAAATTGATGCAGAAAAATATCAAGAAGCTATAGATTGGCTTAAGGAATGCCTGGATGATGCTGCTGAGGATACAGAGGAAGCTGCCGAAGAAGATGATGGTGTTCCCTTGGTGCCTTTGCAAGAGTTACTAAAAGAAGCCATGGAAGATGATAATTTCAAGAAGGTTTTGGTAGCTTTGGGTATACAACCGCCCGTATTTGGCATGGAAAGTTATTGGCGTATACCCACCTATTTAAACTCGGCTGATTTGAAATTAAGAGCTAAAATAGTAGCAGGTGAAGAAGTCGATATTGATGTTGAAGATTTGGATGATGAAGACAATGCAAGTGATAATGAGAACGGAGAAGAGAATTCTCAAGATCGTGGAGGCGATGAAAGTGAAGAAGATTATTTGGAAACCTTAGGCTTGGCCAAGGAACGTAAAAAGTTGGATAATTTGGAAAATTATATGGATCAGCAGAGAGAAAAAATGAAAAACTTGATGTTCAGTAAGAGCGATGAGGAGATTGAAGAGCGTGCTCCCTTAAAGGCTAAAAAGAAACCCAAAGCTAAAAAGGAAACTAAAGCTAAGAAAACGAAGAAAGATTCGGATTCAGAAGAAGATATTGAAATGGTAAATAAAATTAAAAAGAAATTGGATAAAAAGAAGCGCAACAATGATTTAAGCAGCGAGGAGGATGACAATGAAGGAGAAGAAACATTCAAGAAACCTAAAGAGAAGGAAATAGTTAAGCCGGATACAGGTGATTTGTTTGATCAACTAAAAGCTAAAAGAGCCAAAAGTAAAATTAACATCAATGAAATGGTGGCCGAAAAGAAAGGAGAAGAGGAAGATGATATGGATTTAAATTTTAATTCTGAGGATTATCGCAAACGCTTAGCTGAGTTGGGCGATGATGATGAGGATGATGGTGACAAAGAAGATGAGGGCAATAAAGAACAAACTTTAAGCAATCGTTCTCGCCGTGCCAATGTAATTGAATCCGATTCTGATGATGATGGTGTTGTTGACAATGTTAATAAAGCCAACAACAGAGATAAACAAGCCTTCAATGCGGATGATGACAACAATGATGCAAATGATGATGATGATAGTGTTAAATCCATTAAAACACAACAAACAGGCGACAATGTAAAGGACTCATCTAAAACATCAACTAAAAAGCGTCGACGTTCCCTAGATGAAGACAATACGGATGAGAATGAACAGGATGATGATGATGACGACGACGAGGATGCTAAATTTCTAAAACGCAAGAAACCTTCACCCTCTAAACAACGTGCTTCAAAAACTGGTGAAGAACCAGCTAAACGTCGCCGTGTTGCTGTCATAGACGATGATGACGAGGATGATTGAGCAAACAATTTCATTTTTACTTATTCTCTATGTTGTATGCAATGATTTTCATTTAATTTAATTTCTTTTATAAACTTTTCTACTTGTTATCTGCTTAATTGGTTAAAGAGAGAAGAATAAAAATTGAAAGTGTGGAAAAAAAACGACACAAAATTAATATGTGAAGTCAAGACATTTAAGTACTTGTCTCATTTGTCGTTCGTTAAATTTTATGTTTACTTTTTCTTAATCCACTTTTTAACACATTCATTTATTAAATTTACTTTGTGTATGATTTAAATTTAATTGCCAATTGTGCTTTAATATTTTTTCCCTTATTCTTTTGGCGATAATCACTGTTTGTCATGTAAAATACTTTTATGTTAATCATTGCATACAATCGAATTTTTATTTAACTTGTATTGAATTTTCTTCTTTAAATAAATTTAAAATCATATTATTTTTTGCATTTAATAAAAATGTTTTATTTTTTTATTTTTACACCGAAATATTATTTAGTTATGTAACGGTCGAAATGGGCAATAATTTGAAAAGAAACAATATTTTTAAAGGGGTTTTAGAAATACATATATTTTACATGCAGCTAATTTCATTATACTAGTTTCCATTTGTTCCATAAAACATATGCCAAGCTTTTGAATACACAACATTAAAGGAAATTGTTTAAGTGGACTGGTGGATGAAGGCACTTACTGAACATTTTCTATTATTAACTCTACATTTGGATTTTGACATTTAGTGTTTAACTTTGCTTCAAATCTCTATGGTGAGCTAATTCCTTGTTATTTTAATCATCATCTTTTAGCACAATTATTTAAAAATTATTTTCTATTTCAGGTTAAATTTATCTACTTCGGAATTGGAATTCAATTCTATTGAGAATATAATATGGTGAATGTTTCAAATGCTGATTTCTTATGCTCAAGTTTCAAGTTTCTGATGAGTTATTTAAAACCAGTTTTATTTCCAAAAAAAAAATTTTGATTCTGCCTCACTGTGCATTGCAGGAATAAGTATGACCCATAATAAATTATTTTCAAGAAATTTCTTCGCTTAAAGGCACCATAATGGTACTCTAAAGCCCAAATTACAATAAAGCCCAAATTACAATAGCGCGTAGTCAGCAACAGTATCAGCAAAAGTTATCAGCTGATCACTGTCAGCACAACATGTTGCTGCCGTTATAATTACAATTCAGCGTAGGCAGCCACAATTTACAACCACCATCTAGCTTTGTTCTACTTGTGTATTTTAGCCTCTCATTTATTTGCTCACTCTCTTTGTCTCGCTCTCAATCTGAATGTAGCGCAGTGAATTTAGAAACAGGGCTAAATGAAACAGCACTGCAAACTGCTGCTGACCAAATGTAATCAACACCATAACAAACAGTGCATTCTAAATGATCAGCTGATTATGGCAGCACACACTGCTGCTGACTACGCGCTATTGTAATTTGGGCTTAATTGTAAAAAATCTTATAAGGAAAATTTTAAAAATTATTTCCGTAACAGGCTGATAATTAAGAAATTTTCTGACCTATTTCGGGTAAAAAAACCTGAAACTTTTTTTTAAGCCAAGGGCGCATTATCTAGTTAAGCAGAATTTAGCTCAAATATTTATTTTGTATCATGATTTTTGGTATTCAAAATGGATGAAACAGTTAATAAATATGTTATGGACCAAATACTACAAAAAAAAAAGTAGTTCATAATTTTCCCCTGATATCTTTCAAACAAAACCATGTAAGCTAATTTTGTGCAAATGGATCAAAGATCGATGTAAACTCGGAAAATGAATAAAATATTCTTACTTGTTTATTTTAATTTTTCAAAAAAAGTTTTACTTTTAGCCTCCTTCTTCGCCTTCTTTATCATTTCAAATGATAAAGTCAATAATCGTTGCAATTTTCGTAAAGATATGTATCTTAACAAACCAGGATTATATTAGAGATCAAATATAGTTGCTCCAAGAAGCACAAAAAAAAATTTAACATTCACAATAGTACAATGTTGTTGGAATTATTTGTGAATAATAAATTTTAAAGTTGCGTAATTTTGATTGCATAAAATATATCAATTACGTCAGCTAAACGGAACAGTCTCTTTGAATGAAGTCCATAGTTTTTCTGCTTTTAGGTGTTAAAGTAACATTTATGTAAAATCTTATAAAATCCTGTTTTTTTATATATATATATATATTAATGAATTTTTTAGTGTTTGTTGTTATTATATTTGAAATGATAAAATGTAGAAAAATATAAAATTTTTATGAAAAGGATCCTACCAAAAAAATCGATGAAAACTCCAAAAATATAATTCTTTTAAATATGGCTTATAAAGTCCTCATTTATTGCAGGTTTGGGAAAATCCTTTGGCAGTAATTTTGTTCATTAAACAATTAGGAAACAATTTTACAAAATCGGGAAAAAAATATTTAGATATGAGTTGAAAAAACTGGACCAAGATTTTGCAAGATTGATATAATTGAAATTTTAAATAAGAATTTCTTGAAACATCACATCACTAAAAAAAAATAATGGAAAATATTATATGTCTGAAGTACCCTACTTTCAGCACCAATAGCTCCGCACCTGAAGTGTTTGTGGGGCGTCCCTTCCAATCTTATAATTTTACTCTCCGCTGCCATGCCTATGTCAAATCTTTTGTAAATATTATTCTAAACAACTTTTACTTGTAATGGCACGATGACAAATCTGTCCAAAAGAATGTCGAAAGTCTTGTAAATGTCATTTTTAAAAATTGTTTATCTATTTTTCTTTGCACTGATCGGTTGGTTGGATTTCCGTGAAATTTGGTATAGGCATACAAAAATCTACAAAAGTAGTAAAGGTGCATACTCGCCTGAATGTGACCCATCTTATATGAAAATTTTAATTTTAGTCTATATCCCTTAGCTCCGCTCTTGAGAGGTCCGCTGGGTTCCCCTTCCAAAATGCTATTGGATATGCAAATTTTTCTCTTAAGTGTAAAATATGCAAAATTTTAATCTTTAGTGTAATACATTATGCAAAATAATGATTTTAAGTGTAAAATATGCAAAAATGTGTCATTAAAATTCTTAAAATAAGCTCTAAAATAAGATATCATATGAAAATATGACATGAGAAACATATCTTCTAAGCCCAAAATATGAAAAACTTGCCAGAAATCTAAAAATTGTCTGATACAGAAAAATAACTTGAAGCCTAATTTTTTTTTTTTTTTTTTTTTTTTTGTTTTTTTGTTTTTTTGACATTAGTTTTATGAAAAGTTGAAAATTTATTAATCTGTCTGTTTACAGAATTCATATGGACTGGTTTTACAATATTTCTCAAAAGCAAAACCGGTGTCATAGATAAATAAACAGCGGTATTTATTTGTTATATTATGAGAGAAATAAAAAAAAAATATTTTTTCGATTCAATTAGAAAATTTGATAAAATCAGAAATTTTAATTTTAACCATAATCTTCACCCTATGATGGCAAATAGCGCATAATTAAGTATAGGGGAACTAAAAATAACTATCATATATTACGAAAAAGGTAGAAATATATCAAATTTTTGTTTAATAAAACGTCCACTTTATTTCCAAGGTGGTTAAATGCTTCAAACACAATGAACGCGTTGACCGCAATTAATCCCGTAAGAGTCACTACAAAAAGAATAGATAACAATTTAGCTTTAGATACCTATGCTTTCTGCTCCAAAATTCTTATCACACGTTTTCCGAAAGTCAGAAAAATATGGTCTTAATTTACAACTCACAGAAAAATGCATGAAAAAGGAAAACATGGTCTATCTATGCGGACATTTTATACATAAGTATAATAAGCTTCCAAAAATGTATGACGTTTTATGTAGATTATGCCTTAAAATCTGAGAATTTTAGGAAGCAAATACTCTGGACTAGATGTATGTTTAGCTCAAAAATATTGAAACTTTAACATTTAAGTGTAGAAAATCAATACTCAAGTTCCGCAAAAAAGGATTAGTGGTTTGGAAATGTATTTCTATTTATCAAAAGTTAACATAGTGGTTCACTAACGTAAAATAAATTCCCAAATTTACCTTAATCTGTTCAAAGGTATAATAGTTCCAGTATTCAATTCAAATTAGAGTAAATTTGTTTAAAAATATATAGCTAATGAAATAATTAACATTTCAGAGTGACTTCCTCAAAATCCAGATGTACCACCAATAGAAGTTGCATGAAATTTATTAACAAATAGAATCCCCATAAATTTACCAAACTGATGGACTTAATTATTACTAATACACATTTTGTCTTGATATATTCAGAATATATGTAGTCACTATGATAACACGTTTGGCACTAATGTATCAAAATATAGGCGGTCACCATGGCACAGTGTTTCCAAAACGCTTTTTTGGAAATAATTCAGTACACGCAAAGAAAAAACATGATTCCGAAATGCTCGCGGAAATCAAGTGATGTTCCTAAGTAGTTTATATGGCTAACACAATCAAATTATTGTGTTTTAGACTAAGCTGAATCAATTATTTTTTGTTCTGATCATTTTAACATATGATACTTTATAATAATATAAAGTCGGTGTACTAAAAGAATAATATGTTTCATAGTAACATATTATTTCAATGAAATATTTGTATGTAATATTTTAATGCGAGGGGTGACAATAATATGCTCGTCTTTATTGTTATCTCTCTTTCGAAATAATTTACTCATTCAGTAATGAAATCTTAAATGTGACGGACGTAAAGTGAAGAAAAACGTTTAAAAAAGTTCACAAAATTTTTATTAAAAAACTTTATTATTATTTTTTAATAACGAGATCCACGGAGTGCTGACGGAGCAAATCATCAATGGCCACATTTCAAATTGGAAATATTTTTCGGTAAGTACAATAAATATCAATAATTCAGTGCGGTCAAATATAAAAATAATAATAAAAAAATGTATTTCTACAATTTTCTTTTAGGTGTGTGAATGTGAAGATGAATTTTCTTGAACGAAATCGTCCAGTGAAGGCTGTGGTATTTGTTTTTTAATTATTTTCTATTCGCAAAATTTAAATTAAAAAAATAATAATAATAAATAAAAATAAATTTTAACCGTATGCTTAGTATTGTGATTGGGGGTATTATAATATTTAATATAGGGATCATGTTATATTTATGCAGTATGGTTGTGAGGACTATCACATATAAATGTTATGATTGTGAGGTCCATATTATATTAATATTGGATAGGACAATATTATGTTCACAAAAGGGTATAATAACTGATATGATTGAGGGAATCATAAACCTAAACATTAATGATAGTTACCGATTATGATTTGACCAACCATGTTTTTTCTTTGCGTGTAACTATAGAACCGTTAGAGGTATCTCAATAAAATTTCACATGGGTCGGAGCTGAGGTCCTAGCAGGTCAGGGGGGAAGTGGATGGCCCTCCAAAGTTGCCCGTCTCGGGTATGTCTTTTTTTTAAAAATTGCCAAAAATTCATTTATGATATGACAGAAAAGAAATTTTATATCTAGATAATCCTTGTAAATCTCTACGAAAAATACGCTTACATGTATAGGTTATCTCTTTTAGTTTAAAAAATATTCGGGTCGAAATATATTTTACCCAATTTTTAGCCTCGTTTTTTTTAGTTTTTTTTTTTTTTAACTTGGCGGTCTTAATATTGCCCCTAGAATTTTTCTAAAATATTTGCCAGATTTTCCATAAAATTCTAAATAATATTGCTGCAAGAATCATATAATTATAAGAATCCGTTAAAAATTATATTAATCTAAAGTTGGAACTTTTTAAACAAATTTTAATTTTTTGGGGTTTTTTCCAAAAAGGTGGAAATGTTTATTCAGTGATAAAATTAGTTTTTTGTTCTGGGCTTTATCATTTTTTTAATGTTTTCAAAAGAAATCTTAATGTAAATGCGTTTAAATAAATCCGGAGGAGTTTGGGACAAAGGTATGCCCACGAGCCCCATCCAAATTTTGTAAATTTTGGGATTTATTTTCTTTTTTTATTATGTTCTCAAATCGCAAAGCTGGGATCGACTTAAAACTATTTTAATTTTTTAGCCTATATATAAGGTATAGACCCGAAAATTATTTTCTGACGGAGGTCTCTTATAACGACAGGGTGACCATTTTAATGAAAAAAATTCAATTTTTGAAGGAAGCTTTCCCCGAACTAAAATTTTGGGTATTTTGGTGTAAGAAATGGGAATCTATTTATCTTTTTCCTTTAAGGACAAAAGTTTTTATATTGTACTAAAATTTCACAATGATAGCCTAATTAATGTAGATTTTATTTAAGTTCAAATATTAATTTTTTATTTTTTTTTTTTTTTTCGAAAAATAACACTAAATACAAAAATTTTTCTTTTTTTGATAAATTTAATGAAAAAATTTAGTTTAAATACTTTATTATTTATATATTATTATTTTTCAAGTAATAACCTTTCCAATGGCACCAAATACTTGCACAAATACTTTACACAATTGTTTAAAAACTAGCTGAAACTTGACCCCCCTACAGTGAAATGTGTACATTTTCCTTAATTTCTATAGTAAATGTGTGCTGCAGCATTCTATATACATAAGTGTACAGCTGTTTCAACATGTTTCTTTAAATAATTTTGTGTAACTTTTGAACGGATAAATATATTTTCAATGAAATTTCACATAGTTATTACTGAAGTAATTTCCAACTGTTTTGGAGGAGCACAATTCTGAAATTTCGGAGGTGAATACCTTTTATATATTTATTATATTTATATATTTATGCGTCACTTTTGATATCTACGATCTAAAACTTGAATAGAACCAATTGAGTTCATGATACTACTTTGTTTACTTATTATTGACAGTAACTGTATGTTTAATTTAAAATTATTAAAATTAAATCATTTAGAATTTAAAACATTAACACTTTAACCTAAATTATTGAATTTCTATTATTTATTTAAACATTAACTATTAAAATGTCCCTTAAACTTCCTTTTTTACTTACTTTTAAATTAAAATAAACTTACATTACATTCAACATTTATGTTTAAAATTAATTGTTTGGAAAATATTTAATTTACCAACAAAACAAATAAAGATCAATTTTAACTATATTCTCTATGGCACTGAATTTTATTGTATTCCAGAACTGAAATGGGGCACAAATATTTGTGTTATTTTAAATAGTTTACAATTTAATTTCATATCCTTTTACACTAACAGTCATCCTTCCTTCTTTATGATTGTTTTTTATAGTTTGTTTCTTTTATTTTTTTCGTATTACTTGTTCACATTGAAAAGTTAATAGTTGCAATTATATAAAGTCACATCATCTGCCATATTATGTCATTTATACAGAAACGAGAGAACACATACTTACATCTATGTATATGTATAGTATATATGTATTTATGTACTTTCCCATATACTACATATAAAATAGTGAATCCTTTCAAACCTTATAACGAATACGTGTGTATTGTAGCAGAACCAGTGAATGGTCAATTTCTCTACAAAATAGAAAAAATAAAAAAAATAAAAAATCTATAACAAAATGAAACTAATAATGAAACTTTTAGACACTCGTTTGCTGGCTGGTATGTAATAATAGTAATTTTTTGGAGCAAATATGAAAAAACAAGAAAATATAAGAATATTTTAGGACAGATTTTGTTGCCATTCATATGATGATGGTTTTTGGTTATTATACACTTGGGAAATAACAGCATCAGCAACAACTAATACAATAACATCATATATGTTGCGGTTTTCCCCGCATTGGAACAAGATTTAAAAAAAAAAAAAAAGTAGTTTTCTTATTCATAGAGAACGTGAAGGTATAAATGAATGACGGTGACTCAGTAAAGGATATGTACAAATGTAGTTGGTGACTATAGTATGTGTATTGCAGCATAAAACATATTTTTTCAAATACCAACTGAACATTCAAACATCTAGTCAGTCAGTCATACATACATACTATAGATACCAATAGCAACTAATCGACCAACTAGCCAACAATGATTTTGTTCGAATAGGAATATAGCGAATTTTAAACTATTTTACAATTGTAGGTTACTAATACTAAATGGAAATGGTTAGTTGTTTCGATGGAAAAAAGTTGTCCATAGGTTAGGTGATAAGTTATGAGATTGTGCTGTACTGTGCACAGAAAAAAGTAAAAATCGACTTCAATTATGAGATTTGTAATATTAATTAATTTTTAATTGATTTTGCTTCAATCATCAAAATGATAATATTAATAACTAGAATAAATGATATTCTATTAACTAATAAATCATACAATTAAATATCAATATAAAGTTAATTAATAATTTTATTAAAGAATTATTTGAAATATTTTTTTCTGTGTGACTGTTATAAGAATGTTAATCCAAAATATTTAGATTCATATTTTTTCATGTGTTTCAAATGAACCAAACTGTTAGTTATTTTTCTATTTCTGAAAATTTTGTAAGAATTTTGGAATCGATTTGATACAGCATATGTTTGCATATTTTGGTCCTTACAACATTTTTTTTATTATTATTTTTTTTTTGGTTATGCAGCATATTTAGATAGCAAATGATATATTTTTGCATATTTTCCAACCAATAGAAATTTTTACGTAAGGACTGCGCACAAGAAAATCCGTGCATGCACAAAAAACACCTAAACACATAATTCAAATTTTTCATAAAATCTTACAGCGATTATATAAAACAATTGCTAATTTGAGTCACAAAGAAGTCATAGTCACTGAATGGAAACTCGGTAGTGGAAGAAAAATAGTATCTTCAGGCTGTAGGACTTTGACAAAATAGAAAGTATTTTGAGGGAAAATCCACTCATCCCAGGAAGAAAAGTGTCACAAAAAGTTATTTGCTTTGAATCTTTATCATATAAGTTAAAAGAAAATCGAACCTGAAAGCAAAAAAATCCTAATAGAAGCGCAAGCAAGAATTTGGAGGTTAAAAAAAAAAAAAATAACGTGGAAGTACTTCAGACCAATTTTTTCATAATTATGCTTAGTGTATAATAGACGATGAAACGTTCATACAGGCAGATTTTTTTCAACTTCCTGGCCAGGAATTCTATATTTCAGATGCTAGAGCGAATATGAAAGAAAAATATCGTGTATATCAAAGAAATCAAAATTCCCAAGAAAGTTTTTTATTTGGGAAACCATATTCATATACGGAAAAGAAGCACTTCATTCATACAAAATGGTTCCATTAATACAGAAATATTCGTGAATAAGTGTCATTGGAAAAGACTTCTCCCTTTCTTAAGAAAATACAGTGTATTCGCTTTTTTCTAACCTGTTCTCGTTACAGCAACAAAACAATGGAGTGGTAATAAAACAAATTGTTAGTGTTTATACCAAAAGAGGCTAATCCAATAAATTGTCTGGAACTCCATGAAATTAAAAGATATTGGACTCTAGTAAACAATAATTTAAAGGACATTAAAATGAAACTGAGTTTAAAAATAAGTAGAATTATTCGAAAAAAAAGTGACCGAAACACAATAAAAACTTTAAGTGGAATAATTCTGGAAAATATCAGATATTTCCTTAGAAACCAATAGGAAATAATTTATTCTTTTATGTTTAGAACTTGAACATAACAGTCAGAAAAAAAATTTAATTTTAAAAAATTAAATGGTTAATTTTTTAAAATTAAATTTAGTTTCTATAAGCAGATTTGTATGCACCGATTTTTTTGTGCGCAGACCTTAATTTGCCTAAGTGGAATTTCCCTTTACTGTCATGTTTTTTTAGATTAGTCAACATTTTGTAATATCCTTTGAATGTTTTTAAGTACAAAAAGAAGAAAGTTTTCATCACAGAGTTATTTTTAGTATGAATAATTATAACTTAAAATTTATTTAAAAAATAATATTTTAAAAGCATATTTTTAAATTTTAGGAACCTATTTTGCGATTTTAAGAAAATTTTTTTATGCGCATAGAACAACTTTCTTACAGAATATTTTTGATTATCTGTTATTGGAGTGAGATAAGAAAATACACCTCCAATAGTTCTAGCTCCGGAAAATTAGGAGGATTGACTATGTAATTTTTTTAGTACCACTCCAAAGGTTTCTTGCCGTAGTGACATGATGCAAAATCGGTCCAAAAATAAAGAACTCTTTCTTGCAAACTTTCTTTGATGTATATTTCGGTAATTATAGAACCCAACGCCGCAACTGCTTGCCATACCAGGAATTTCTTAGGAAATTTTTTTGGCTTCTAAATTTATTGCAGCATTCCTGTCTGGAACTTTTTTGACTTTGTGTGTTTTTAAGGCTGTATTGGCTTTAATTCTTCTCACCAAATAGTCAGTGAACTGAGATGTTTTTCTACCAGATGTGTTTGGAGCTCTTTTCAATATGCATCCATGGTGAAATTCTCCTGATACTGTTTAATAACATTGGAAACAGTTCGACGGCAGACTTAATTTTTGGTAGGACCAATTTGGGTTTTTTTAAATTTTTAATAATTTTAGCCTGTATTTCTTTTTCGTTTCTCATTTTGATTAAACTCACAACAAATCAACATGTTTGTCATTAAAAATAATAATTGACATATTTTTTTTTAAAGATAACTAGATCAAAAAAATTTTTAATTTTGCTTTTAAAAAATATGCAAAACGTGTGTTAAGATTTTTTAAATCTCATTCCTTATAAGTAATAATATTGATTACATAAAGTAATGTATTTTTAATTTAAATAAAATAGTTTTGAAATTATATTAATTATATCCTTGTTATTATTATTATTTTTATAGGTACAAACAAATCTACAATCCTACCATTCTTCAAAATATCTCTGAGGGTTTTGACATAATGTCATTGTTGGATGATCCAGTCCAACATTATTAATTTTTCTTTAAGAAGTAAAAAAATCATGTTTAACTTATGTAGAAAATAAAATTATATATTAATATTTTTTAGATCAATAGTAGTATTAAGGAAATAAAAATAAAAACTAAATATTTTTTGTAGAATTTGATTTTATAATTTATCGAAAATTTATATCGTCTGTATAGCTTTCTGTAATACATCCAAAATAAGATATAAATAAAAAAACAACTTTTAAAAATAAACATATTTATAATTATATTTATTATTTTTCATTTATTATTGTAATTCATGATTTTAATTAGCTTATTAGTTAGTAAATAAGAAAATTTAAAAAAAATATACAGCCGTATGTAAATTTCCATAAGAAAAAGTTAGTAAGTAACTCGTTATCAAACCTACATTATTTTTTTGAATACGGCTGTTATACTTTAGATGTCAAAAGGTCTTTTCTTTTTTATAATTATATTTTTATTTCAAATCAAAACCTAAAATATAATTAATTAAAATAATATAAAACAGTTTATTTATTAAACCCAAAAAAAAAGCATATAAAATTAAAAAATTCGTTTCATTAATTTTCTCATTCATTCAATACGTTTATGAACATGTTTGTGACGTCAAAAATTATTTCAAAAATTTCAAATTTCTGCAAACTCAAAATCTCTGTTTAATACCAGGCGCCCAGAATCTTATTTTTAAACTTTTTTAGAAAAAAATTTGTAGCATACTTATAGGCCTTAGGAAATATTTGACTCAGCCTGTGATCAATATGAGACACAGGGTGCTTTCATTAACTTATTTACATGAACGCCATAAGGTATGTAAAGGATTCCTTCATATTTTATTTTCACACCAATTAGTGTTGCCAACACAAAATAAATAATTGTTACAGAGGGGAAAACGTCTGTACCAGAAAAACCATATAATATTTTTTAACAAAATTAATAAAAAAATATTTAAATTAGAAAAATACATGTGTATAAGATAGAAATGTAAAATAAAAATGTAAATGTAAAAAAGATAGAAATGTAAAAGAAAAGTAAACTGTATATTATTAGAAATAAATACGAATATTTATGCTTTTCAATTTTTTATTTAATAAGTAAAAATTGTTATACGAAAATTAAATTTTTGCAAAATACGGAAAACAAAAGTTGCTACTCTCTCTGTATTTTATTGTAAAATATTGTTTTTTGTACTTTTAAGTACAGTAAGAGCTCCCATAAGCGGATAGCGATTGTCACCCTGTTCTTTTCCATTAAAGGAAGATGTCCTTCTATGGATATGGTGCAAAATATTATTTTTTCAAGGGATAATTCAGTAATATATCTGTTTGTCTCAACATTTAAGTTTGATTGTAGTGAATTAACTTATAGATACACATATTCATATTTATACATATATATATATATATATATATATATATATATATATATATATATATATATATATATATATATATATATATATATATATATATATATATATATATATATATTAGAGTATTCATTTTACTCGACTTTTTCATTGTTCGAATAATCAAATAACTCGAAAATGCAGTTTTTAAGTTACTCGAATAATCGAATAAATCTTTTAAGTTACTCGAGTTATTCGATTAATTTATACCTTAAAATTTTACTCGATTTTTCAATTCTTAGCAAAAAAGAAAACAAAAATATAGCTTAAAATAAGAAATAGTCTTTCCAAAATAATATAAAATTAAAATTTGCGTAAATATTTATGAATACTTGTTTCTTTTGCTTTGATAATGCCGTTGTTTCTCTATATTTAATATATTTATTAATAGTTAAATAAATAGGTCTAACAAATTTGGTCTATCAATTTGAACCAAATTTTATATTAAGGGTAGTCCCAAGTGCTTTTGTAACTTTTGTGACGCTATAAAATGACTAGTTTTTGCACTGTGAAAAAAATTATTCTCATTTAAAGGTAATTATAAATACCTTTGATAAAAATTTAAACTAATGGTGAGTTTTTATCCATTTTGGAATAATTTACGATTTTGTGTCATAACCTCGCTTTTTAATTTGGACACATACTAACCTATGTACAACAGAGGTTTTCATTTATATAAAAAATGTTTGTACAATATTTTTAAGTATCGAAGATCTACTAAACCCAAATTTATTTTAGGTATAAGGTTTTATAATGTTTTATAATTCATTGTTCAATTATGTTCAATATTTAAAAGGCATTAAGATGATCATTTAAAATTATACAAATGTATACAATTTTTAAGATAATTTACTATTATTTGTTTCATAGTGATCTCGTGACAATGTTTTAGTTCCATTTTGTGGAAAAATGTTTAACAATATCAGTGTAAAAATATAAGAAATTATATAAATTTGTATAATAAATTAGTCAAATATACATTCAGTTAGAACTTTTCTCCATTTAATGGACAAATTTATTGTAAATTTAAAATAAACAATTCTTTATACCAAATGAACGCGTAGGAATTATAATTGGTTCTATTTTGAATTAAACCACAATTTCTACCAAAATGTAAAATATTTTATTTCTCGTTTCTTCCTATTTTTTTTATAATTTAGTAAAAACGACTCAGTATAATATTTTACACAAATATTATTTGGATATTTATCCGTTAGGCTGTGAAAGATATGCGAAAATATATTTATTAGTTTCTGAGTTATTGCATTTTGAAAATGAGAAAAAGCACTTTGGATCCTTTTTTTAGATAAAGTGGTTCAGCTATTCTTAACATAAAGAACGAGTTTACATGCTAATCTTAATTTTAAGTCCAAATTCCTTCTATATTACAAATTTCATTTAAACCATCACATCCTCTACACGAGACTGAGCATTTATTGGTATATAAACAGTGTACTTTCATTCGTAGAAATATGTTTTTCCAAATCAAGATTAAATTCCTTAAATATATTTCTTATTATATTTATATTAAAATTATTTGAATTTTACTTTATAATTTTTTAAAGTGACGTTTAAATTTTTATTTAATTTTTGTAATTAAAAAACGACCGTATTGTAATTTATTTATATTCGTTTCTTTTTATTAAATACAATTTTTTTAATAAATTCCAATTTATGGTACCACTTTTAGATTCGAAACATTCTATACAAATTTTGAAACCTTGTTTCTAAGCTAAATTTTTTAGGAAACTAAAATTAAAACATCCTAAAAACTAGTTAAGAAAGGAAATATTAAAAATACTTTTTTACTCGAATTATTCGATTAATCGGCATAATTTGCTCGAATAAATTGTTACTCGAAATTTTTGATTTTAATTTAATCGAACAATTATTTGATTTTTATTTGTCGATTAATCGAACAAACAATATTCGAGTGAATACCCTAATATATATCTTCAACTTAAATGCAAAAGGCGTAACCACTGAAAAATCAAATTTTGGTTTTATTTACTGGATTAAAATGTACTGAACAAAACAGCATCCATATTGACAAAAAGTCAAAAGATCGTAACATAAACGAAACAGTCGAAAAATTTGTTCCATTTAAGAAAAATATTATTCAAAAAGTCTTATGATTTATTTTTGCGTTAAAGGAACGTTTGAAAAATTTTACTTAAGGCTCAATTTTAAAGGAAAAAACTAAAAATTGTGCGTGTGTGTGTTTTTTTTTTGTTTCTACTCAAACGACGTTTTTCTGAGCTAAAAAGAGCGGTCAATTAATAGAGCTAATAAACCCAACTCTATTTTTAATAGGCTCGGTTCATATTAAAAGAAGGTCAATAAAAAAAGCATGTATAAATTTTTACTTTCATTACTTATAACATCACAACAAGTCAAAGTAGGCTAATAACGTCAGAAATTTTCAATAAAAAATCTTTTATAATTTTTGTTCGCAAAATGTTAAATTAAAGGAATGATATTTTAGAAAGATATGTCTTATTTTGTTAAAAAAAAAAAAAAATATCAATTAATTTTAATCAAAATTCTCCTTAAGTCATTCTTACGTTATATTAACCCGTTACCGACTACTACCCGATTCCTTTGAGACAACTTTACGAAATTTGGCTCAAAGATTGTGATAATAAATTAAAAAGATTTGAACGTTTAGATATTTTTCATTCCGAAATACAGGGCCTTGAAAATTTCAGAAATCGTACCATTTTTGGACCCGGATCATTTTTCTGAACAACATTTTGAAATTTTTTATTTTATTTACCTTTAAAATACACCCATAGCATAAAAGCACTTCTTCGGAAAGCAGATTTAGAAATGTCGCCGAAATTACCATTGATGCATTTTCGCAAAACTAACGTTTTAACATCTAATTTTGGACAGCCCATTTATAAAAAATTAGATTTTTTTCTCCTATCTTTAAGACAACATATTAATCTAATAATAACTGTTAAAAAAATAGCATTAAATCCATAATTAGTTAACAAGGCGATGTTAAAGATACTGATGCGAAAACGCAACAGCGGCTTATGCCCATTTTCAGGAAAAAAAATTTGATTTTATACAAAATTTCCACAAAAAAAAAAAAAATAAATAAATAATAATAATAAAAAAAATCAAAAAAACATAACAATTCAAATATGCAAATATTTGTTCATTAATCATATAGATAAATTTGTTTAAAATAAAGCAAGATCAATTTTATTCAAATCAATTCATAAATGTTGATTTTATTCACAAATTAGTGAAAATAGTCATTTATAAGTTACATCGAAAAATTTTTTATTTTTTTAATATTTCTGTATATTATTTAAATGAGTTCTTTCACTAATTTCTAAATTTGAATGAAAATTTTCTCATTTTATTTGCAACAAATTTATCTTTATGATTATATAATAAAAATTTGCATTTTTGACGCTTTATAATTTGTATGATTATTTAAAAATTTTATTCTTTAAATTTTGTAAAAAAATTTCAAATTTCATTTTTTCTTAGAAGTTGGGCTTAAAATCTCCATATCTGAAAACAGTATTAAAAAGTTATGTAAGAAGTACTAGAAGGTAATTTTAATTATAGTTTTTTTTATGTTTTTCTGAATAAAATCACACAAGTCGTTTTCGAGATATGCTTCAATATATAAAAAACATCCTTTATTTTATATATATATATATACATATATATATATATATATATATATATATATATATATATATATATGTATATATATATATATATATATATATATATATATATATATATATATATATATATATATATATATATATATATATATATATATATATATATATATATATATATATATATATATATATATATATATCATGTATCTATGTTATCGAAAAGCTTTATAAACGCCACTTACAGTATTTTTAAGCCAAAAAATAAAAAAAAACAAAAAAAAAAAAAACGGTTTTTTAAACATATCTCCTCCATTTATGAACTGATCTTGCTTAGTTTCAATAGCAAAATTTTCGAAAGAATTTATATTATATATGCCGGTTGTCGGTGGGCTTCATAAACGCCATTTCAGCCGACGGACAGACGGACATCGTTCTATCGACATCATTTCTTATAAGGATCAAGAAAATGTAAAAAATTCTCTCCAACGAAAATTTTGGAAATTAAAAACGGAATGACAAACTTATATATACCCTTTACACCTGTGGTGAAGGGTATAAGAAAAAAAATTATGTTACATTTTGAAATATTTTTCGAAACAAAAATAAATTGTTTTTTTTTTTTTTTTTTTTTTTTTAATAAATTTTTTTTAATATATATGTAACTATTGCACAAAATAATTTATACTTTTTTTTGTCAACATACATATGTATTAAAAAATACTGAAATATCCCTTGGCCTTATTATTATTGTTGCTCTGTATTTATTTTTAATTTGATACTAAATGTATTTAAAACAAACCTGAATTATTTTTAGCTTTAAAATATAAAAATTGTTTTAAAAATTTCCTAGGATTTTGTCCCTGTATAGGCATTAGGGTGATCGATTATTCGACTTTTTTGAGAAACCGGTTTTCGAATAGTTCGAATAGTTGGTATTTTAAAAAAACCGGTTGCACTTTTTGAAATTCAGAAAAAACCGGTTAACCGGTTTTTTGCAGAAGTTAATATTTATATCAAAAGCCTACATTTCTTTTAAAAAAAAATCAATTCTTATAATTAAGTTAAAATTTATTAAATACAAGCGTAAAAGCCTAACAATGTCAGGAAAAATAATATAATAATGAAAATATTCACAAACAAATCCGAAAATTAAAAGAAAAAAATATGAACAACATTTAGACACCTTCCTCTCCCTACTCGAAGTCAATTATTTGAAGCCGTTCAAATTTATTGGAATTATATTGATTAAAGTTTTAAATTCGTAAACCTTTCAAAATAAAAAAATTGTCGTAAATGCGCTCCCTGGCCGAAATACAGAATCAGTTTTTTATAGGATTTGGAGAGCAAACAATAAGTATAACAACTCAAAAGTTCTTAATACCAAAACAGACTTTTGGTCCCTTATAGAAACATCTGGCACTGTTAGAATTTGTTGAACGAATAGTTTCTGGGAGCTTCAGAAAGCTCTGGAAAGGAAACATTCTTAGGAAAGATATATTTAAATCCATATATATAGATCCACGTATTTTCGCTCCCTGATAGAGATTTCAAAATCTGGCTTCGTTAGGATTTATAATATTTATAGGGTTATAATTAAGCTGAATTTGAATTTTTTATTTCTTCTGGGAGATTTAGAAAGCTCTGGAAAGTGAAAAAATTCTTAGAAAAAGACACATAAATCCTCTTATATCCGCTCCCTGATAAATATTTCAAAATATGGCTCCATTAGGATTTGTTGGACAAAAAGTTTTATAATTAAGCCAAATTTTAATTTTCTACGTCGTTTGGTAGCTTCAGAAAGCTCTGGAAAGAGAAAAAATGCTAAGAAAATTGTATATCTAGATGACTAGAAGATAATTATGTTTCAAAATTGTAGAAAAAATCATCTAAATTTTAGTTAGCATAAACAGAAACCATGGCTTAATATGGAAGCCTGTCTCAATTGAAACGATTCTGCAAGTGAAACTTTTTTAACACAACACCTTTAAAAAATAAAGGAAATATTGGATCAAAAAAATTAAATGGGGTCATACAGGATAATTATTAATTATTTATTTGTTTAATATTACAGAATAAATTCCAATTTAGACTTAAACTATATTTTAAAAACATAAGAAATCAGTCTTTATGAATATTTAAAAAATTATTCCTAAATTTTCAAATATCACTATCACTATTTAGTACAAGTTTTCTGAAATAAAATGCTATTTTTAAAACCGGTTTTTTGTGTTTAAAAAAACCGGTCTATTCGACATTCGAAAAATGAACATTTTGAAAAAACCGACAGCACATTGACTGAAAAAAACGGTTTTAAAACCGGTTGGAAAACCGCGTCGATCACCCTAATAGGCATTAACCTTTTAAAACCACCCTCCTACTCTTGACTTCATTCCATACATAGCTATAGATTTCAATTTTATTCATTCTTAAGTTGTACAATTTATAAGAGTTGGAGTTTGGCAAAACGTTCTCTTGTTTTCTGAATTTTAAATTTACCAACATTATTGGCCATTAATTGAACATATTGTGAAAAATACTTTTGCCAAAAACCAACTGATGACTAACGGGGAATTGTTAAAAGAAGAGGGGGTTTGGAGTTCAGTTATTAGTCTATACGTAATGGATCATGAAAAACAAGATGTTTAACATTGTTTTGTTTTATTGTTTCATAAATTTTTATTAAAAACTTTCAATTGTATTCGTTTAACCCTAAAAATTTTTTTTATGATTTTTCAATGGTTGTTGTTGGTGTCGTTGTTATGTTCATGTTTTGGGGTTTAACTGTTATAAAATCGTTATTATCTAAAATATGAATCTTTTAGTAACAAATGGTTTTTCATTGAAATATTTACAGCAGGAAGAGTGTAAGTAATAACGAAAATATTTATGAATTATTACGAGTAATATTGTTAAATAAGGATACGTTTGTTTGCAAGTGTATGAATGGACGAATGAATTTTCAATTACTTACATAAACAATTCATGCAAAACAATTTGAAGTTTGCGTTTTATTTTATTATTTTCTTCATATTTATGACCCCTTTAAAAAAAAAAGGAAATACTTATAGTGTAAAGCAAATTATTAGCAAAAAGGGTGTGAAAGAGTCAAGGGGTAAATAACAAGGACTACATACTGTGATAAGCAAAAGTTTACAACTACACATTAATATTTTATTATTATTTTTTTTTTTTTTAATAACGTTCGGTCATGTCAGAAATTAATTACTGTTTCGGTAAATGTGTATAACAAATTTAAGAATGTTGTTTTAATATACATAAATTCAATTTACCAAAAACCTTTGATAAAACTTTTGCATTTAACTGTAAATAAATTGTTACATGCATATTTCATGTTCAATATTAATGGTGGCAATAATATGAACGTATTTTATTTCCTTCTGAAAATACAACTAACATAATGGAAAAAACAAAAATGGCAAAATAAGTAACTCAGCGAATACTTAACTGCCAGTCAGTCAGACTGACTACTATAATAGACTCGTTTTACTTTACATTCATAGGCTTTTATAAAAAAGAATTTTATACAAAAAAAATAAAAATACACTAAAAAGTAAGTGGAAAAATGTTACCAATATAAAGTTCATCAATATTTTATGAAAATCAGTCTGCATTTTGTCTACACAGTCCTTAGAGCCCAAAAAAAGCGAAAAAACTCTGAGTTATAAAATAAACTGTGAATATTATTTTTAAGACCAAATACTCAAACAAGTACGAATATATTCAATTTATTTCTACATACTCGAACAAATCGTTATCTTATTTGCCTCATCTGTTTCCTGTTTCTTCATTTTCATCTATTTTTCTAATATTTTTTTTCTTTCATCATTTTCGTTTTTTTTTTCAGCGGAAGTGATAAATTAGTTAAGCTTAGATTGTTCCCTGCTGCTGATTGGTTGGTTGGTGGTGGCAGTTGATTTTGGTGTTTTTCAATTTATTTTTTTTTTCCTAGTCTTGTCTCTGTTGTGTTTATTTGCCGAGTGTTAAGAGTATATGTGTTTAGGCAGATAAGACATAATTTCAAAGTTCAGAGGGCATTAAACGGAAACGCTTTGAAAATTATGTTGATATTAAGTACTCTGTCAATATGAATATTAATGTCATGTAAATGGATGGATTTCCAATATTTTTTCTTCTCTATATATATATATTTTGTTCAAATTTTTATATGGATTATATTAACAAATTGAGTACTTTGAAAGGCTAAAAGTCACAGTAAATTGATTGAATTTTATGGCCCACATTTAACTGTAACTGCGGATAAAGAGTAAATTTATTTGTTGTTTACTTAAGAGGAACTAATTTGGATTTTGTTAAAAAAGTGCAAATATAAAATTACTATATTAGTTATAAAAATGTTGTACTAATAAATAACGGTAATAAAAAGGGGCATGTTATGACTATTATGATAAGGCTTATTATGTAAGGCTTATCTGTTAAAAAAATAATAAATAATTAAGTAGATAAGTTCAATTGTTATGTTGGAACAGTTTTAAAAAGCCTATTGTTTTTCTAACCATTTTTTCTTTTTTGCAAAAATTTTAAAATATAAAATTTGAGGCATAAATCAATGAAAAACATTTTTATTATGAAGACATTAAAATTAGTTACTTATAATTTATAGCAAATTTATTAAAAAAAAAAAAAAATTATTATAAAACGAGAAAAAAGGTATAGTTGTCAAGACCGACCCTACACTATTATGTATGAGCATACAAATTCGGGAAGGTGACTTATATTGGGACTTATATTAGGCCAATCGTAAATCAACAGTTTTATTAAATATAAAATAATCTACATCTAAAGTGGGTTTATATGGGAGCAAATTATGAACCGATTCTAATAAAATTTGGCAATGTTGTTTTTACTTATATAAAACTTATTTGTGTCGAATATTAACTTTATACTAAAATTCGTATGAGATTTACGAATTTTAGTATAAAGTGATTTTCAGAAGAGTGATTTATATGGGAGCTATGGTCAAGAATTGATACTTGTACAAAACTTCTTTACGCCGAATTTCATTAAAATATTTAAGTTTTTTAAGCATTTTCGAGTGTTGAATCTTTATTTCGGGGGTACATTTGTATGGGAGCTAGGTGAAGTAATGGACCGATCACAACTAATTTTAGTAGGTCCTTGTATCATAAAAGTCCCGCGTGCCAAATTTCATTGAATTATCTTCAAAATTGCCAGACAGACGGACATCGTTAGATCGATTTAAAAAGTGATTCTGAGTCGATTGGTATACATTAAAGTGGGTGTTGGATAACTATTTCTATGCGTTGCAAACATCAGCACAAATGCATAATACCAACCACCTATGGTGGTGTAGGGTATAAATATACTCAAAACAATCATTTGAACATTCACATTAAAATAACTATTATTCATATAAAACTATATTGGTTTCCCGGTTTAACGAATACTCAGTTTAACGATTCGCGATTTAACGTACGTCCAAATTTTTAACATTGGGTACCTTATATTACGAACAATCTATATAAATTTTAGTACTCGATATAATGAATTTTTCCAAAAAAATGTGATTTGAAAAAGAAGATAATTAGAGATTTTCATTTGGACAATATTTTTTCATTTGAAAACTATTTTCTAAATAAAAAATAGTAACAAAATAAAAATACGTTACAAAGCTGTTGTTTTTTTACTTTTTAAATATGCCTTCGTTTGTATTTTGTGCAATTCCATTTTATCATGTACCTCCATACATATGTTATGCGTTTATGCTGAAAAATCCACTTAAAATATCCGTTTAATTGAGAATTACTTATTAAGCCGATTTAACATTATAAGCAATTCATAACAGTTGCAATCAAAGACCTAATCTCTAGTATTTGACAACCATAGTAAATTCTTTGTATTTTGCAAATTTTTTTATTTATTTTTTACTTTTGTTGTTATAAGATTAAAAAATTGTGTTTTAACGTTAAAAAGTAAAAATGTAGACTTTAAAATAAATCTTTTAAAGTATATTTTGTTAGTAAAATATATTCGCGATTTAACGAATTTTTCGATTTTAAGAATTGTCCTGACAATATATCATTCGTTAAACCGGAAAACCACTGTATTCCCTAAAGCTAATCCGTTAGCTTTTCAGTTAATTACATTAATTGCTGTATATTCTTAGACTTGGGAAGACAAGCTGTTGAAAATCCCTGAAGTAAGATATAAATTGCATGCCTTGGCAATCCTGTATAGAAATTGTAAGAATTTTTGATTTATTTGAAAAAAAAAAGAATGCATACTTTAGGGCGCAAATTAAATGACACATTAAATGTACATTATCAAGTTATCATATGAATTAATATTTTATTCATAAATATTCATAGACATAAAAAATAATGCATGAAAACGTAATATTTAAAGCTGGATTTTTTTTGGACTGGGCAAAGTTGTTTTTATTACGATTTCTAAATATTTTATTAACCTTTTTATGCAACGCGTATATTATATATTCTTCTAATATAAAAACATTTGTATAGAAAGGAAATTATGTTTTGAGAAATTCTAATAAAATCCAAACAAGTTCGATGAAAAAAAATAATAAAAAAAAAAAAAACGGAAAAAACGTAGGAGATTATATTGTATTATTTTGATCCTATTTGGTTAAATATTTATGTGTAAGAAATTCGAATCCCCAAAGTTTTTTTTGAGTTTGTAAAATTTTGGACTTATTTGGACCTGGTTCTAAAGTTTTGTTACCTCATTAAATGCACGTTCCAAAGGCCTTTCTGGCGATACCAAATATTATATGTATATGAAAAGTAAAAAAAAAAATCATTTTGATCTAGCTCACGAAAAATAATGTTAGGAGGAAAATTTTGAGAAACAGGGTCTTAGAATGAACTAAATTTTCATTTGGTTTGGGAACATCGTTTATTTTCTCTTCATACAAACGAAGCACAGTGCTTTATCCCATAGATAAAAAATAATAATAAAAATATTATTCAAATACAAATACGTTTTAAGAAATATAATCATATACCCTGCCAATATTTTCTATCGAAATTTAAAACCTAAATTACACGCAGTTCTTAACAATCGAATAAGATATAATTTTCTTGTCGAAAAGGAGTAACCGTTAGGTAAGAAACGTTCCTCAGTTTCAATAATTTCAAGATGATACTAATAAGTGATTTTTTTGTGTGTGTCAAATTAGCGTTATTTAGAGATGTAAAAGAGTACAGTAGGAAAGTATCGAAAAATAATCGCTTTTTTATAATAAAAATGGATTGAATGAAAAAAAAAAAAAAACAAATTCAAGCAATGTTGTTTGAATATGTCTAGACTTTTAAATACACACAGAAAAAATATTGGTTGGAAAACCGTTGCAATAAACCAAATTTGCTAGGTGCGACAAAGAATTGGTTACTGTTGTTACTGAAGATTTTCCATTTCTGTAATATTAAAAATGTCATTGTGATCGAAATATAATTTACATCATAATTAATTCATTTTTGTTAACCAACTTTTGTTTTTAAAAATTTAATTTAAACAATTAAAAGCTGCAACTGAATTTAAATCAGAACAAAAAGATGAAATGACTGAAATATTTGTTGCAAATATATTTGAATAATGAATAAAGGTTCTTGTAACTGAAAAAAAAGTTGCTATAATGGGTTTGTACCTTAACTAATTTAAACTTAGCCAATTCGAAAGCAACAATCCATTTAAATTTAGCATAATATGTATAATTTCTAAATGTTGTTGTTAGCAATCAAATAATTCAATTAAAAAACATAAAAAAATGACATTATTAATGAAATTGAAAAAAGATTCGGCTGTGCCGAATCCAGGCGCGGATCCAGCTCAAGCTTTTGGGGGAGGAAAATAGAATGATTTTCTCATCTATTTCCTGAAATTGTGTGATTTAATAAAAATTTTTCATTAAGCGTTTTCATTTTGGGGAGGGAAATTTCCTTTTTTCCCTCTCCGTGGATCCGCGCCTGGCCGAATCTTTAATACCCTTCACCATATTACCATCTTACTATCTTATCGACATCATATTACCATATTACCGACAAATAATAAAATTTTCGCCTTAACGTATGCTTTCATATTTTCACATATATAAATCTAAATTTTTTTCAAACTACGAAAATTTGAATATGAAAAAAAAAAAACAATCATAGCAGGCTTTGCTTTTAAAAAATAAACAACAACAATTCCATATTTATTTATTTTTTTATGTGTGTATATACAAACTGACTGCATATACAAAGAACAACAACAACACTGTTATTCATTATATTACTTCTGTTGCTAACTAAACTACTTGTCTTATAGACAAAAACGTCACTAATAGTCATTACAATGCTTAATATATATGTTTGTGTATGTATTTATGTATATTCTTAACAGATATGTTTTAGTTTTAAAAAATAAACAACAACAATTCCATATCTATTTATTTTTGTACAGACTGCATATGCAAAGAACAACAACAACACTGTTATTCTTTATATGACTGCTGTTTCTAACTAACATGCCTATTCATAGAAAAAGTCTTAAAAAAGTCACAATTTTAATATGACTAAAAGTTACGACTATACTTGTGACTCGGTCATAACTTCATATTCTGTTAACATAGTCACAAAACATGCTTAACATTTAAAAATGTTGACTTTTCTTGTCAATTAAAAATAAAAATTTTTGTAAAAAATTTGAAATTTTTAAGGAAGAATGAAAATTTGCAAAGAATACTGCAAAATTTGATGAAAATCTGCAGGAAATGTGAGTAAGAGTGTGTTGTATATATGCTTTATCGCTTTTTGGCCCTCAGATGTTTCAAATATGTATGTATGCATTGTTTTTTCTACAACTTATTTTTTATATTTTCATATTTTTTATTTTCAATTAAAATGTTTTCTTATGATAGTCACAATTCTTATGACTGCCTTCATATCAGGTCTTAATTTTAAAACGAAATATTAATACATTTTTGTTTGTGAATAGAAAATTAAAGACTGTAGTCACAATTTGTGTTTTATGACTATTTTTCAGTCACAATTTTTCTGTGAATAGGCATGTAAACCACTTGTCTATACAAAAAACAAAAAACGTCACTAATAGTCATTACAATGCTTAATATACATGTTTGTGTGTGTATTTATATTCTTAACAGATTTGTTTTTGGGCCATAACTCTGTTGATTACGAACGAATTTGGTTTATTAAAAAAAAAACGAAATTTTATAAAAACATTTATGACTGATCTATATAAAAATAAAAATCTGTAGCTTGAACAAGGGCTTCAAAAATAAAAAATTCAGTTATTACTGAACCGATTTATTTCATTTTTTCAGAACAAAAATTCAGAAAATTATTTCCGAGCCCCCTTTAAAAATTCGAAGTCCCTGGTATATACAGAGGCTTCAGAAACTGAAAAACCGGTTCCAAAAACCGGTTTTTAAAGCAAATCTCCGCCATTTATAAACCGATCCTGCTGATTAAAAAAAACAAAATTTATAAAAATATTTGTGACCGATCTGTATAAAAATAAAAATCTATAGCTTAAACCAGGGCTTCAAAAAATAAAAAATGCGTTTTGTCCGATATCTCAGTTATTATTGAACCGATTTATTTAATTTTTTCAGAACAAAAATTTAGAAAAAAATGTCCGAGACTTCTTTGTAAAAACGAAGTCCCTAGTATATACAGAGGCTTCAGAAACTGGAAAACCGGTTCTAAAAACCGTTTTTTTTAACATATCTCCGCCTTGTATGAACCGATCTTGCTGAATTCCAATAGCAAAATTCTCGAAAGCATTTCCGATCGTTTGATATATATATTATATATGTCAGTTATCGGTGGGCTTCATAAACGCCATTTCAACCGACACACGGACGGACGGAGGGACGGACGGACATGGTCCTATCGTCATCATTTCTTACAAGGATCCCGAAAATGTAAACTTTTTTGCTCTCCGACGAAAATTGTGAGAATTACAAACGGAATGACAAACTT
The DNA here is from genome assembly GCA_951394005.1 of Protophormia terraenovae. Classification (NCBI taxonomy): domain Eukaryota; kingdom Metazoa; phylum Arthropoda; class Insecta; order Diptera; family Calliphoridae; genus Protophormia; species Protophormia terraenovae. The sequence continues at coordinate 136,159,921 of OX596073.1, forward strand.
ATATATATATTATATAAGACAAACTTATATATTATATATATATATATATATATATATATATATATATATATATATATATATATATATATATATATATATATATATATATATATATATATATATATTTAAAAAAAAATTTTTAAGAAACATTTTAAGACAAAAAAAAAAAACTTTTGGATACGGTTTTATGTAAAAAATCGTTTATATTACAATGTGTGTAATGTTTTAGGTCATGGAAATATAACCATATACGGACACCACTATGTTATAAAAGACAAAAAAAAAAAAAAAGACCCGTGTTTCCCAGTTTTGCCCAAAGTCATGCACTTTTTTTATGGGCCCTCAAAAATTTGGGGCCTCGGTGTCATTTTTGCAAAAAAGTGATAATTTTCTCAGGCTCATATCTTGCAAACCGTTCGGAATTTTTTTGTAGCTCTTGTCATAAAGAAAAAAAAAAAATTGTGAACATATAAAATAAAAAAGAACTTCATCTTCAAGATCAAAATCGTAAAAACTTAAAAAAATCGATTTTTTTAAACCTTTTTTCCCTGTTCAGGTCCATAGGTAGCAAACTGTTCAAAGTTCAAGGAAACAATAAACTACAAAAATTACCTAAGATCTCAATTAACAACTTCCTAGAACATATGAACTTTCTAGGAATTATTTTTAACACCGTTTAGGTAGCGCTAAGGTACTCGCAAAAGTAAACAATTTCCCGAAATTTTTTTAATTTCTTTTGTTTTTTCTTTACTTCAACATTGAGATACTATACTATCTATTACAAAAATAATACAAAAAATATTCGTATTATGTTTATAATGTTGATGCCCCTGGACTTGCAAATCGCACTGTCTTAAGTTGTGGATCCAAATCGTCGCCCGAATCTGACTCTGTTTTTTTGTGTAGGATCAAACATTTAGTACATAAAATGTGACTTCCTAAATATTTTCCAAGAGCACATCAGTTCGGATAAGAAGTTACATTTTAAATATTTATATTACACATTTCTTGTCCATAACAATTTTCCGTTTTCTCTGTCGGATGATATTATTCAACGAGGAGTCTGTGAGACACCATCGTTATTTATATTTTTCAAACCTGATACTGAATAATCAATCAAGAATAATAATAGTGCAAAATCCTAACTAATCGGATCATTCTTAAAACCAGTTGGCATTATTAATCTTGAAATTTTATTTCAAATAAAAAATCTGTTAGGAACTAAAATTTTGGGTCCGACTTGACCCACCAACAAATAGTTTTATTCATTGAATGTAGTCGATGCGCGCTCATCGAAAACAATATATAGGAATTTTAGTACTTTCATTTAAAAATTCGTGAGATGATAAAATATTGATTTTTTTAATTGGTTGAATACAAACATCCAAAAAATATTTTAAGCGATATATATATAAGTATTTTTGTATTATTTTATCTAAAATATCGAATTGAAAATGTTTATTTACAATTTATTTAAAAAAAGGCAAAATGTAACTTTATGTACGAAATTGTAACTTTTTTGATAAAAAACTGTAACTTTTTTCAAAGTATCCCTGGCAACACTGATACCCACCATCAACTGTTTCTAATTTTACGTTATATGGGAGGTGGGCGGTAAAGTGGGCGGACCACGCCAATTTTTTGTTTCCGAGTTTACATTGGTCCTTGAACTATTTGTACAAAATTTCGTTGACGTTTCACCTTATATGGGAGGTGGGTGGACCACGGCCATTTGTGTTTTCCTAATTTATATTGACCCTCAAACTATGTATAATTTCGTTGTACTACATACTTTTGTTTAAGAGATATCAGCAGAAAAGTATGAAATTAAGAAACAACGGACACCCTGTCTTACTAGTTGTTTGTTTGTTGTTTATTAACCAATTTGGAAAAGCAAATGAAAAAAAAAAAAAAAGAATAAAGGCAGAATTTTTGCGTACATTTTTTTAAAAACCTTAGCACAAGGAACATGAATTGCGTAAAATTATTTGCGAAAAATTTCTGTCTACCTTTATTTTGTCTTATGTAATTATTTTTATACAAGAATTTAAAGATTTTTTTTCTTTGAAATTTTGCTAATAATATTTATTGTTAAACATAATTTCTGAAGTTAAATAGTATTATCTATTTTGGCAATCGAAAACATGAACAATCTCGAAAACGTGAACACCCTTGGTAAATAAGGAGTGCGTTCGAAAAAAATCTTAACATATATAATATTCAATAACTTAGAAATGTTTGCTCTTAGAGTTTTCATTCTTTTTTTATTTAATTGATAATTTATTACAGATCACAGAAAAATATAACTTTCATAGTTCTAACCATAGAGTAGCATATAGAGACGAAAATCTCGATTGACATTTAAACAAAATTGTTGTTTTGTAAACAAAAATGTGTTTTTATTTTCTTTTGGCAACAACAAAATGTATTTGATTACATGTATTTTGTTGTTGCATGAGTTAGGTTTTTGACAACCGACTTAGGTTTTTGACAATTAGTTTCGTCTCTTGTTACTCTTTGGTTCTAACCACTACTTATGAACTTTTGAACCATTTTTGATAACCCCTTCCGTTACATAGTGGTCTCAAAACGAAATTTTTTGGAAATAATTCTGTAACTTTAGAACTGATGGACAATCCTGAGGTGTATTCCAATTGATTTGGTGGAGGACAGGTTCTCAGTGGGTCTGGGGGACGGGGGGTGGACCTCCAAATTTGGTTACCTCGGGTAAGAACATTTTTTTAAAAAATCACCAAAATTTTATTTATGATTTGACTCAAAACTAATTTTGCACATAGATAGTCCTTATAATTCTCTACAAAAAATATGCTTACATATGTGGATTATCTCTTTTACTTTAAGAGATATTTGGAACAAAGTAAAATTTTGACCCATTTTTGGACATGTTTTTTTAAAGTCTTTTGAACTTGGTGGGCACAATTTGAGTTCTATAATTTTTCTAAAATATTTTCTGGATTCTGTACAAAATTCTAAAAAATTTTCGTGCAAGGAACATATACCTGTGTGGTTTAGATAAAAAGTTATATTATTTTGAAATTGAAAATTTGAAATAAATTTTGATTTTTTGTGATTTTTTTCAAAAAGGTGGTAACATTTTTTCCAAATATAACAAATGTCCTCCGATTTTTATAAAATTGCGTCTATAAATGTTTCCGTTTTCAGATCTGCTAAATTCAGAAAATTCGCGATTTTATTTCGCTTTTTCACTTTTGAAAAAATCTAAAAAATCTCAAAAGTATACAAATTTAAATACAAATATTTTTGGGAAGGCTTTGCAGAAATTTGTGATTTAAACGGCGTTTGAATTGCAATTATGTTAGCTTAAACATGAATATTTTATACTTTATAAATAAACAAGTGCGAATTATATTCGGAACGGCCGAATCTATATACCCACCATCAACTTTTTCAAATTTTACGTTATATGGGAGGGGGCGGTAAATTGGGCAGTAAAGTGGGCGGACTACGCCCATTTTTTGTTTCCGAGTTTACATTGGTCCTTGAACTATTTGAACACAATTTCGTTGATTTTCACCTTATATGGGAGGTGGGCGATAAAGTGGGCGGACCACGCTCATTTTTGGTTTCCGAGTTTATATCGACCCCCGACACCCTGTGTTTTTAGTTTTTAGCCAATAACTTTTGTGTTTATTAACCGCTTTTGCCCATTTTCAATACCAAACACACCAAATATAAGGCAAATATTTGTGCCAAATTTCGTCCCCCTACGTTACCCCGTTCGAGCCCTATCCTGCTTTCAACGGACAGACAGACGGACAGACGGACGGACATAGCTAGATCGACTCAGAATCTAACCAGAACCCAGAAAGTATATACTTTGTGGGGTCTTAGATGATTCCTTTGACATCTTTTTGATGTTGGGTATAAAAATATTTTTTAAAAATGCATTTTAATGCAATTGCATTTTTTAAATGCATTTTTCTTTAAATATGCTATTCAAATTTTTTAATTTTTTAACATAATTGAAAAGTTTGGAATCTTTACATTAAAATAAAAATCTAAAATTCTGGGACGCACACATGTACTGTGCATAGTTTCCCCTCTTCTTCAACTAGTTAAAATTTTTTCATATAAAAATTATATTTTTCTGGTATTATGAGTATCTTTACGTATTTTGTTAAAAAAAAAATTATTGTGTTATTTTTAAAAAAATCCTGAAAAATAGTAAAACTTTATGTATCAAACTATTTATTGTTTTAAGTTATAATAAACAAAGCATTTTTAAATACACTTTTGAAAAATTAAAAATTAATAAATTCGCAAATAACAAAAATGCATTTAAAAACTGCATTTATATTTTTAAAATATTATGGATCGAAGACGTGGTTTTTTAAATGCTGACTAAATTACACAAAAAATATACAATGGCCTTTTAAATACTTTTTAAATTACAAAAATCCATCAATAACTTCTAGAGATATGAATATTTAAAATTGCATACTTTTTATATTTTGTTAACTTTTATACAAATTTTAAAGAAAATTTCAAAAAAAAAAAAAAAAAAAAAAAAAAAATTAATTTTATATGAAAAATTTTAAACATGTTTTTATGAAAATTGGATTATGCATATAAGATTTTCGCGTCCCAAAAATTTTACACTTTTATATTAATGTAAAGATTCCAAACTTTTCATTTATGTTAAAATATTAAAAAATTTGAATAGCATATTTAAAGAAAAATGCATTTGAAAAATGCAATTGCACTAAAATGCATTTTTAAAAAATCTTTCTTATTTTTAAAACGTTTGTCGTAAAGCCGCCATATGCGAAATTTTATGGCCGTTTAAATCATTAAAATTCACAAACTCTTTCCAGAGATATTGCTATTCAAAGTTACATACTTCTGAAATTTTTTTGGTTTTTGAGAAAATTAAAAAGCGAAATTAAATCGCGAGTTTTTGCAATTTCACAAAACTGAAAACTGAAATTGATAAAAGGCTTAATGGAGTTTATGTATAAAAATTTTTATCGAAATTGAAAGCCATCAAGTAAAAAAATATACTTTTTCGGGCGTTCTTTCCAGGAATGGTCGATATTATTTTCGAAAGACTATTTCTTGTTTTAAGCTATATTTTTGTTTTATTTTTTAATAATCATTGAAAAAAAACGAGTAAAATTTTAAGGTATAATTTACTCGAATAACTCGAGTACTTAAAAGTTTTACTCGATTTTTCGAGTAACTTAAAAACTGCATTTTCAAGTTATTTGATTATTTGTACAATGAAAAAGTCGAGTAAAGTGAATACTCTACTATTTCATTAGACAATTGTATTTTTTTAATTAAACAAGAACTACTGTTATACGACTTAAAGCATGCAAACTTTTTTATATGTTACTAAATTCTTACTATATTTTCCAAATTATATAATGTATATGGTTTTATCTACATCATTAATATCTCTTATGTTCTAATATTATTTTTATACTATATAGTAAAAAAAAAGATCATAATCAAACATTATTAGTACATTTTTGGACAATATTAAGATTTAACATACACACAAACATAACCATTATAATAATACTTTGCTTTCAAACTTTCATAAATCACTAACGCTTGCTGTTTTAACTTTATTTTCTTTATATGAGTTTTTTTTTTTTTTGCATTATCTTTGGAAACAAAAGAAGACATATACTTCCGGTATCTTATAACATATGCCACATATTAAGACACATGCATACGGCCACACACAAACTCTGACACTGACACCAACCAGCAAAAAAACATTTGCAAAAAAATATGAAAAACAACACCCTCTTGTCAAACAGAAACTCTTGCAACTTCCGGTGTAACAATTTCTACATACATATTTGGACAGTTTTATTCTTGTTGGTTTTTTTTTATCCAAACTATTGTCTGTATTTTTAGTATAAGCTGGGAAGTTAATGGTTGTTTTAACAATAAATTTTTGTCAGTTTTTGTATGTGTTTTTTTCTTTTTCAAAACATCTTTCTGCACTCTATTCAAAATTTAAGTTTTTTTTCTTTTTTTTGCTAAAACATATTTAATAGTGTCATACAATATAAATACAATGGGAGAGAAAAAAGAGAAACAAAAATTATAGAAAAAGCAATTTAACAAAATTGGAAAAATAGCTTTTTCAAAATACTTAAAACTGAAATCTTTACTACAACACTTTTGCTTTTCACTGTTAGCAAAGAAAGGATACATTAACACAAATATGCATGCAAGTATGTCTATTAGAGGCATATATGGCGTGGTAAGATTATGTACACAAAGGAAAGAAGACATAAATGTAACAAATTATAGGAAATACAACCAAAACTATAAGAAAAAGCTTAAATTACACATAAAATACACTCATACACATGTGTACACTCACGGACAAATACAGACACAAAACACATACTTGCACAAAATATGCAAGTTGGCAAAATAAAAATAAAAACGAAACACACATTCACTTATTTACATATAAATGACATGTAGCATGTATATGTGTATACAATATTGTATTTGTATCTGTAAATGAGCTCAAGACAAGAATGAAAAAAAAAAAAATCGAAAATATTGAAAATGCTGATACAATAAAAGAGAAACATGTTCTTAAAAATAGAGTTTATAAAAGATAACATAACAATACAGCCAGATACGAGGGCAATCATAAAAGAGGCTTCAAAAAACTAACAAGGAAATTATTAAACAAAATGTAATAGACCATATCAATGAACATTTAAGAAATAAAATATCTTCTCTAAATTTAAACCCCGACCTCGTTTGCCCATAAGAAAAACTACATATATACATTTATGTAGCATATGTACAATATGTACTTGTATATATTTTGTTCATATATTGTAAATGTTGTCTTCAATAACGATATTTTACATTCATTTTCTTTTTTTATTTTTATTATTTTTTTTTTTTAGCAAAGTTTTTAAGTTTTCAATATTCTCAATTGTTGTACTTGCTCTTGGTTCAATGATGTTTGTATGTATATGTTTATATCTATAAGAATTTTTAAGTAAAACTATAAAATTTGAGTTTATTAAATTTTTATACTAAACAAAATTTTATGGGTCAGGCATATTCTACAAAGTGCAATAGAATATTTTAATTTTATTGAACAATGTAAGCAAAAAGAATTCTATCGACAGAGTCGTATTATTTTATAAGCATAAATTTAATTAGTTGATTTTTGTCATAAAATAAATATGGTAACAAATTTGAAAGTTTGTCTTTATAACAACAAGAAATTAAAAAATATTTTTGGAAAAAAAATTTAAACAACTTTAAATTGAGGTATAGAATTTTAGCAGAGATAAATTTCATAGTCACTACAAAATATCAACTAATATTTTTATTTTGTTGTTAGTTTAGTGGCAATTTTAGTTTTTTATCAAAAATAAATTTTTAATTTTTTCAATAAGTCCGTGATTTTTTGAATGAAACACAGTGTTTTTTGCAAAACAAAAATTTATTTTTCAACATAATCTCCTCAATACACTTAGTCCAACGTTTCTTCAGTTTTTGTATCCCTTTCAAAAAATATGATTTTTCGAGGTCCTTAAAATAGGCTTTTGTTTGGTCAATAATTTCATCGTTGGAGCTGAATCTCTTTCCACCAAGCCATTTCTTTAGGTTTGGAAATAGGAAGTAGTCACTAGGGGCTAAATCCGGAGAATATGGCGGATGAGGTACCAATTCGTAGCCCAATTCATAGAGTTTTGCCATTGAGACTGCACACGTGTGCACCCGTGCATTATCTTGATGAAAAAGAACTTTTTTCTTGACCATAAGGGGTCGTTTTCTTTTTAAATTCTCATTAAATCGGTCTAATAAGTTGGCATAATATTCCCCATTTATTGTTTTTCCCTTTTGAAGGTAATCGATGTGGATTATCCCGCGAGCATCCCAAAAAACTGTTGCCATTACCTTATTGGCCGACAAACTTACCTTGGCCTTCTTCGCAGCAGGTTCACCCAGATAAACCCATTGTTTAGTACATCCATGTTTCATCCACAGTTACAAACTCATTCGGATTGCTGTTAAACAACTCCAAACAATCCTTTGAAGTTGTCACACGTTTACGTTTATGGTCAATTGAGAGCAAACGCGGCAACCATCTTGCAGACAACTTTCTTAAACCTAGCTGATCATTTAAAATCGAAACCACACTGCCATATGAAATGCCTATGGCATCAACAATCTCACGCACTTTTACTCTTCGGTCGGCCAACACCATATCGTGTTTTTTTTCTACATTTTCGGGTGTACTGACTAGGGTGATCGATTATTCGACTTTTTGGAGAAACCAGTTTTCGAATAGTTCGAATAGTTGGTATTTTGAAAAAACCGGTTGCACTTTTTTAAATTCAGAAAAAACCGGTTAACCGGTTTTTTGCAGAAGTTGATATTTCTATCAAAAGACTACATTTCTTAAAGAAAAATCAATAAATCTTTTTTATTTTTCGAAATTACTATTAGCCCATTAAGAACGAGAAAGAAAGATATAGTCGGTCAAGACCGAAAATACCCTACACCATTGTGTGCATCAAAATTCGAGGAGGGGTCTTTTTTTAGATCTGTGGAATTGTGGACCAGTACTATGGTCAATTATGGACCGATCTTCATGAAATTCGGCACAGAAATTTAAACGTATAAGGAACTTAGATGTGCAAAAATTACTGCTACATTTAAGGGATTTATAATCGTTAAATCCCTTTTCTGGGAGGTTATTTGTATGGGTGTAATAATAAATCGATCATAACCAATTTCAACACGTTTCGTTCTTGGACCATAAGAAATCAAAATTGCGACCTGTATTTTGATTACAAGTTTTACATGGACGGACGGACGGACATCGTTAAATCGACTTAAAGCCGATTGGTACAAATGAAGGTGGACCAATATTTTTGGGTGTTACAAACATCAGCACAAACTCATAATACAGGTTATAAAATAATCATCAAAAATGATATTAACATTTACTTAGCATAAACAGAAACCATGGGTTAATATGGAAAAAGCCAGAATAAATTTTATTGAAACTATTCTACAGGTGAAACTTTTTTAAAACAAAATCTTTGAAGAACAATTCCTTCGTTGAATAAAAAAAAAACTAAAACATTTAAATTAGGTTGCAAAAATATTACAGGTGTTACAATAGATAAAACAAATTTCATTCAGGATAATTATTATTTATTTATTTAATATTAAACTATATTTTTAAGACATTAGAAATCATACTTTATGAAGATTAAAAAAATAATTATAAATTTTAAATCAAATATCAAAATTTAGTGCATGGTTTTTGAAATAAAAAGGTATTTTTAAAACCGGTTTTTTGTGTTTAAAAAAACCGGTCTATTCGACATTCGAAAATTTAACATTTTGAAAAAACCGACAGCACACTGACTGAAAAAACCGGTTGGAAAACCGATTCGATCACCCTAGTACTGATCCCAAGTGGCCGTCCAGAAAGTTCCGCGTCATTTGTACTTGCGCGACCACAACGAAAGTCAGTAAACCACTTTTTTACCATTGAAATCTATGGTGCAGAGTCCCCATAGTATTTATCGAGTTTTTTCTTGATTTGATTAATGGTTTTTTTTCGCAAAAAATAATGTTTAATGGGCACTCGAAATTCACTTTTTTCCATTTTTAGAAAAATACACGAGGTTGTATGTTTTGAACAGCTGTTAAACGCAAAGTAAATGACGACACTTGCTCAAAATTTGACAGTAGTCTATTAACAGGTGGTACTTGATGGGAACAGTGTTGCATTTCATATAACTACGAGGGAAGTTTGAAAAGTCACGGAAATATTGATCCGCCCTCGTATCAAAATTCTGTTATTGCTTGATTTTGAGAGTTTAAAGAAATGTTATGATATACGGAAACAAAAAAATTTATTAATTTAGTCAATTAACTCTTAATTAGCTAAAGTCTTTAACAAATTTTTATTTCTTTTATTAATATTTTTATTTTTGAATTTAAAATTAATTGACCAGACACTTGAAGTTCTTTCTTTCGAAGCATAGGCGTACGAGAGCGGAAGAATTTATAACGTAGGATTGTATCATTAAAGTATTTACCTCATTGCATTGTATTTAGAGACCAAACCTTGTGTGCTACTTAGTATTTAGCTTAGCTCATACCCTCCCAACTAGCCGATTGGGAGCCGAATCATTTGTCTTATCGGATTGTATTTTGTCATCGAACCAGAAATATTTATCTCATCGGATTGAAATTTTTTATTTGAAAGCAAAAGTTAGGCTATTGTATCCTATTAGTTGGATCATCTAAAACGGTTGCCAAATCTAAAATAAAATAATTTATACATTATTTTGTTTTAGTTAATACCATGTTGAAAGTATACATGAAATCAATGCGAAAAGATAAGATTTGATTCTGATAGTAATATTTGCCAAGAGTAATTTCATATCAAAACGGACAAAAAACTTAGCATTTCTAGATTTGATATCTCATATTTCAATGAAATTCGCTACAATTAATACCTATTGTGTTCTTTTTGAAGTTTAATATTTTTATTGGAAGAATCGAAATAAATCTGTAACTTCTAATCGGCATAGAATTTCACATAAGCGTAGCGGAGGACAGTAGCATTTCGAGTTTAGAGGCAAGATCGAATGTGAGCATCAGGAGCGGAACTATGGGGGTTCAAAATGGGGTACTAGTGTAATAGAAAATGTTTAACTACTAGCGAATTTTTGTTCCTTTCCCGATTTCCAAGATTTTTATATCACCTTAAATTATTTATATTCTACTTATCTTACATATTTTTCGAGTTATATACATTTGAAAATTCAAAAATTTCAATTTTACAAGGTCTTTATTGAGTCAAAAGTTATACGTTTTTAAATTGGAAAGTTTGCAAAAAATAACAAACAGATGGGCAGATGGACGGACATTATAATTCTTTCAAAAAAATCTTAAAATTCGAAAAATATTTTCTTTTCACTTCTCGATTAATATGAAAATCAAATGAAGGTATAAAAAATTTAATATCACCTTTCTCTGAATTTAGTGGCATTTTCGACCCATTTAACCCAAATGTATAGAGGAACGGACATTACCATGCTGCCAAAAAATATTTTAGAATTCTGAAAATGCATTTTTTTTACTAACTAATAAACAGAAAAAATTGAATGTGATCATCAAAACTTGGATATCACCTCTTCCTGAATTAAGCGTAATTTTCGTCCAATATAACCCAAATGTATAGACAGACGGACGGACATTACCATTCAGCCAGAAAACGTCTTATAATTCTAAAAATACATTTTCTTACTTACTAATAAATAGAAAAATTAAACGTGATCATTCAAGGGTTGATAGCACCATTCTCTGAATTATGCATTATTTTCTACCCATTTAACTCTAATGTACAGATGAACATACATTACCGTGCTGCTAAAAAAATCTTAAAATGCTAAAACTGAATTTATTTAACTAATAATCAACAAAAAAATAAAACGTGATCATTAAAATATTTATATCACTTTTCCCTGAATTAAATACCATTTTCGACTCTTTTTACCTCAATGTGCTGGTAGGGAACTGAAGATCAATTATAAAAAAATTTTTAAATATTTTTTTTCGTATTAAGTAAATTACGCGTCGAAATCTCGAAAAAGGCTTTCTTCGGGACATTCTAACGTACACATTTAATATTTTGCAATCAAGTTTTTTTTTTTTTTTTTTTTTTTTTTAATTTTATATTAATGGACAAGAAATTTACATTAGGTTCATTTTTCCATCTTTGCTGTACCAGTTCATATATTGCAGCTTCAATACGCTGCTTACAGGCGCTGAGAGGGATGCCACAGAAATGATCTATAATTTCATCCGGTGCTGTAGAGCACCCTTCTTTTACAGTTCGTCTGCAATGCAATTGTCTTGACCATATCTAATGAGGAGTCCTATTATGCACATTATTCCATCAAAACTAGAGCGATTTCACACAAAACGGTGCAAATTTTCTAATCAAAAAAACTTCAAAAATAAAAAGTTTTGCTCTCACCACTTGTACACAAATAATTTAACACTGGTCAATAAGTGTTTGTGTTTTAAATTAGAAGAATTTATGCTAAATATGCTAAAATCCTCTATTACAGAAAACTGAAGACACAAATTTTTAGTTTTAAGCACTTGATGAATTTTTTGACTTTAAGAGTTGGCCGGTACCACATAGAATCATTTAAGCTCTTGAATTTTTGTTGTGTTACTCCAGCCAAGTGTTGTTAACATATTTGCATAAAAAGTTATTTAAAAAAATCAGAATTAAAAAAAAGACAAAATTTTTGAGGTCATTTTTGAGGTTGAAGGTAAGTTTCATATAATATACGTCAAAAGAGATGTGATCAGAAGCCCAGACGATGCACAGTGGGTTGATTTCTAGCGAAAAATGGGATTAATTCGTAGAAGATTTAATTTAAGAAACATATAGTTTCTTATTAATGGATATTCATAAATATGTAAAATACTATAATTTAAAATAAAAACATCTTAGAAAACATTTTTTTTTTTAAATTGTTATGGCTACATTTATTTTCAGGGAAAATGGGCTTTATTTAGACTTTTTGTTGTAACTTTTTAACTAAAAGCTATAAATTAATAAATCAAACTATAAATTGAAGTAAATTTATTATACAAGATAATTTTAAGAAAAAATAGACAAATGCGTTTTATATCGCAATAGTGACCGAAAAAATACTAGAGAAAAATCAAGAAATTGCGACTTATTTCAATTAAGATACATTTTAGGCAAGTAACAGATCCAAATTTACGAGAAATTTAGTAAAAATTTGTTATTAAAGTTTTAATAGCTACATTTGTTTAAAATTTTCATTTTGAACTTCCTGTGATTCCTCTGGTAGTGTAATATATTGCGGTTTTTGCATAATTTCAACTGGTTTATTTTAATATAAAATTAAATATTTTTCGTTTAGGCAAATATTGTCAAAATATTTTTCTTTATTACACAAGCTAATATCTTATATTACATTACTATATAAAACTGTTTACTTGATTGTACCCAATAACATTTTAATACTATATACTATATATCTCGAAAATACCCAATATTTAGGGTAATTTTTGAAAAATTGTTAAAAATAATTATACAACATAAGAAGTGCGTTCGAAAAAATCTTAACATATATAATATTCAATAACTTGGAAATGGTAGATTCACTTTTCACAAGAGCTCAATATCTCGTCACTGGTCTAAGCTATGGACAATTTGGAAAATTGACCTCTCTTGGTGCAAAAACTATTTTATTGTTTTGGCACCACTCCAGAGCTTTCTTACCGTAGTGATATGATACCAAATCGAAGAAGTCTTTTTTGCAAATATTCCTTGATGTATATTTTGGTACACAGAGATAACAGATTTGTTGTTACAACCGAATTTTTAGCCAATCGAATTTTGTCGGTTGCATCTCACAATTCGGTTGTAATTATAGAATACATATGGTACACGTACCTGTTTTAAAATAGAATTCCATGAAAATAACTAAAAAATTAAAAACTATTGTGAATGAAAAATAAATTGGTTTTGAAATTTGCTTTATTAAAAATTAAAAAAAAAAAAAAAAAAAACATAAAATATAAAAGTCATCTTGAAATATAATGGATTTTAAATTAAGAAAATCACGTTTTTGCAAGTTATATTTAACCTTGGACACTTTTTCACACGGTTGACAACAAATTCATTTCAATATTGTGTAGCCTGCCCTCCTAACAACTAAAGGACACGTATCTGCAAGCAATTTTCATTAATTAAAAATTATGAATTTTTTTAAAAATTTTGTTAAGTTCAATCTCCATTACAAGAAAACATACAATTGGTAGACACACATTCATTTGCTTAACATCCAGCTCCTAAAAAACAATTTTTGCCCATAATTTTTCACTAATTATAATATCGTGTAAATTAAATAATTTTCGTTAAAAGTTTTTATTCTGTAAACTGTATACTCACATCTTCAGTAGTGGTACATCTACTACACCGTTATAATTTGAAAAATATGTAAAACTTATTTCATCTTAAAATTTTATTTTGTGAGTCACTCATTAATTCTTTAAATTTTCTGAATTTCTAAATTTCTAATAATTTATTTAAAGCATGTCAAAATAAAACTATCAATTATTGATTGTGAACCCCGAATTTTCTTAAAAAATTGCACAATTTTTATAAAATAAATAAATGAATGGGATTACCATTATTCAGTATTAAAATTTTAAAATATTATTTAAATTCGGTAGCCTCTTTTAATTTATAGAATTACATTTTCTAAATAAAGCAAAGAATTTCTTCAATTAATTTTACTGTTGTAGGAACCATTATTTCTTCACAATTAATTTAAATATATTATAAACATCGAAAATCTTATATATTTAGCAATTTTTTACCACCGCTATGAAATATCAATTGTTATTATAAAATTATTCATCTCGTAACCGTTTTTCTTCTAAATTTTTTGCAGCATTCCTGTTTGGAACTTTTCGGACATTATATGTTATCAACTCTGCATTAGCTTTAAATTTTCGCACCAAATAGTCAAAGCACCAGGCTGCTTTTTTACCAGATGTGTTTGGAGTTCCTTTCAATATGGTTTAAATTTTCTGGCCTTCCCAATATCATGTGGACCTTTTTTTCTATCCTAACCAGGTTTCCTATAAATGGTCTAGTTCTCCTGATACCATTTAATAACATTAGATATAGTTTGATGGCAGAAATTTAATTCTATGGGCAATTATTTGTTGGACATGTGTAAGACACCACGAATGCTGATGAAGTGTGTAGTGGGGCAGAAAATTGATATTCCATTCTGCTGGTGTCTAATTATAGTCCACAAACTCTGTTTTGGTACCGCCAAACAGAGACAACAAGGCAATTTACTATTGCAAACTTGTTTACTATTATAATATTATTAATGAAAAATGAAACAACACAGAACAGTGAATTTTACAGATTATGATAATTCAATTTGCTTTCTATTACCCCATATAACAATTTATTGAAATATCCACACTTAATTTTTTGAATTAATACCTGTTTTGATTACTGTTTCACTGTTAAATTAGTCTTATTTATACAATTTTTCGCCTTACAAATGCTAACGAAGACACATTTCTGTGAAGGAATGGAGATAAGCGAATTTATGTGTAATTTTCTAAACAATTTTTCTCTGTCCAAAGCTTTCTGTAGGTCCAGATATAGTAGAAAATTAAAATCCTACAAATTTTAGCGAAGTAATATATTTGAAGTTTCTAGCAGGGAGCAGAAATATTTATATACATTTTCCTAAGCCTATTATTTTCTGCAATATTTTTAAGAGTCAGTTTTAATATAAAAAAAAACTTAAATTCGGTATACTCCTTGTATATAACCGAACACAGATTTTGCATTTCCATCAGACAATTTTCGTCGATTAACTTTTAATACTTTAAGCATTATTCAACATAAAATTCTAATGGATTCAATTGTTTTAATTTCGCAATGACTCTAGTCGTCTAAGCTTATAGTTAACTTAAGTTTTATTTAACTATTGCATTATTATACAATTTGTTGTTTTGTATTCGTACAACAAAATTAATCATAATCTAATTAACCTTTATGGCCTACACACTAACAAAAGAACTTGATGAGTTGTTGTTTGATAAAAATCTACAATTAATTCACAACAACGTCACTGGACTTTTTTTTGGAAACAACAACAAAAGTAACCCAAAACAATGCCTATTAGTTTTATCTTTTGGCCATATGAATTTTACTTGTGTTAAAATATGAGTTTAGTGATTGTGTGAGTGTGTGTCGAAATAAGTGTTATGTTATTTTACAGTTAACTTGCAACATGAGACCAATTTGCAAAGATTGTTAGTACTAGAAACATGTAACATGAATTAATTTTTTTTAAGTTGTTGTTGTTGCTGCTGCTACTCCTGTTGTTCTTTTTTTATTGCTGCTCCTGTTGTTGTTTTTGGTTTTATATACAACAATAGATATCAAAACAACCTCTTGAGACACACCCAATTCAACTAATTTTTACCAACATAATCCTTGTTGTGTCACAAGTGTTTCTTGCTTTGGACATTTATCATTGTGGTCACAAGTAGAACAAACAAGTAAACAATAAAATATTTGGAATATCTAGTGTATAAAAGAAACACACACACATACATAAACAAGAAACTCAATGTGTTAATATGGGTGAATGGAGAATGAAATGGATGTCTTTGTTAGTATGAGAGCGTGTTGGTCAGTAAATGAGTGAGTCAATGAGTGACTGATATATCATACAAGTATTTTTGGTCTTGTTTTGTGTTGTTGTTATAAACTATAAGTTTTTGGATTGCTTTATATAATAGGGAGGTACATGTTTAACTGTTACCATTTCAAATCAAAGAAAAATACCGAGGCAAAAAAAAAAAAAAAAAAAAAAAGAATTTGATTCAAAGTAAAGCAAATAAAGACATTTTGATTAATTTTTTTTTTAAGGAATATTGATTCTTTTCCTTATAATATGCTTTACCCTATTGGATCTTTCTTTGAAACAAATTTGTTATCGAGTCCTTTTTACAGTATAAAGTTGTTGTTCTTTGTGTATATGTATTAGAAACTTACTTACGTACAATATTATGTATATTGTTGATTGTTTTGTGGTTCTTCTTAGAGTGGTCATCAGAAAGCTTAAAATCTTTTATGCGTGTGTGTTATATTACCTCTATGCCATTAAGTGCGTGTGTTGTGTTATTGTTTTTTTTAGTCTTATGTGTGCATTTGATGTCAAGAATTTGTCACTGACTAAAAGAGACACCAATGTATCCACACTAACATAAAAACACAAACATACATACAAACATAGACAAAGGAATAGAATAGAAAAAGTAAATACTGTAGCTGACAAAGTGTCAATGATATTTGCCTGATTTTATGTCTTGGTGTTGGTGTCTAACCGTGTACAATACACGCTTTGAATTAAAGATCTTGTTTAAACATATGATACTTATTTCAAAGACATTTATTTAGTTATTGAAATTTTGTTTTAGTATTAGAAAGAGATGTTCTTTTTTGGTACTGACAAATTAAATTTAAATTTTCAAAATGTATACACTTTCTTCTTTACTTAGTAAATATTAATCATTTCAAAGTGTTTCCAAAACTTTTTTTTTTTGGAAATAATTCAGTAACTAAAGAACCGATAGAGGTATCTGAATAAAATTACTCATGGTCAGAGCTGAGGTGTTTTCGAGTTGATTTGGAGGAGTACAGGCTCCTGGCGGGGGGAAGTGGTCAACTCTTTTAATTATTTAATTATTATTATAATAAAGAGTGGAAAATACCTCAGTAATAACTATGTGAAATTTCACTGAATATATTTATCAATTCAAAAGTTACAGAAAATTATTTAAAAAATCATGTTGAAACAGCTGTGCACAACACACATTTACTATAGAAATTAAGGAAAATGTGCACATTTCGCTGAAGGGGGGTCATGTTTTAGTTAGTTTCTAAACGATTGTGTAAAGTATTTATGGAAGTATTTAGTGTCATTGGAGAGGCTATTACTTGAAAAATAATAATATTTAAATAATAAAGTACTCAAACTAAACTTTTCCTTAAATTTATCAAAAAACGAAAAATTTTTGTATTTAGTGTTATTAAAAAAAAAAAAAATAATAAAAAAAAAATGAAAATTTGAACTTAAATAAAATCTACATTAATTAAGCTATCTTTGTGAAACTTATGTACAATATAAAAAATTTTATTAAAAGAAGAAAATAAATAGATTCCAATTTCCTTATTCCAAAATACCCAAAATTCCAGTTCGGGGAAATCTTCTTTCAAAAATTGATTTTTTTCATTGAAATAGTCATCTTGTCGTTATAAGAGGTCTCCGTCAGAAAATACTTTTTGGGTGTATACCTTACATATAGGGCTAAAAAATTAAAATAGTTCCAAGTCGATCCCAGCTTTACGATTTGAGAACATAACAAAAAAAGGAAACAATAAATTCCAAAATTGACAAAATTTGGATAGGGCTCGTAGGCAGACCTTTGTCCTAAACTCCTCCGGATTTACTTTACACACATTTACATTAAGATTACTTTTAAAAACATTAAAAAAATGATAAAGCCCAGAACAAAAAACTAATTTTATCACTGAATAAACATTGCCACCTTTTTGGAAAAAACCCAAAAAATTTAAAATTTGTTTAAAGTTCCAACTTTAGATTAATATAATTTTTTAACGGATTCTTACAATTATATGACTCTTGCAGCAATATTATTTAGAATTCTAGGGGCAATATTAAGCCCGCCAAGTTAAAAAAAAAACTAAAAACACGAGGCTAAAAATGAAGTAAAAATTTATTTCGACCCGAATATCTCTTAAACTAAAAGAGATAACTTACATAAGTAAGCATATTTTTTGTATAAATTTACAAGGACTATCTATATGCAAAATTTTTTTCTGTCATATCATTAATGAATTTTTGGCGATTTGTTAAAAAAATGACATACCCGAGATGGGCAACTTTGGAGGGCCACCCATTTCCCCCTGACCTGCTAGGGGCCTGCATTCCTCCAATTTTAATTTTTAATTAACTCGAAAACACCTCAGCTCTGACCATGAGAAATTTTATTGAGATACCTCTAACGGTTCTTTAGTTACTGAATTATTTAAACAAAAAAAGCGTTTTGGAACCACTGTGCATTTGGACTAATTTTTATATATTTTGAACATATTGCTTCTTTTTAATAAAGTTAATATGAGTATGATATCAATATTATATTTTGCATATATTGATGTACATTAGACTGCACCAAAATTTACCAAGTTTTTAATTTGTGTGAAATCTCCGCTCAGAAGGAGAATATTTAACCATAAAAGGAATTGGTCCTGTTGTCGTGATATAAGGGAGGCTAAAGAATACAGGAATATGGCATTAAGAGCATTTAAGGAGAATATGAATACCGAAAATTGGAAATTTGTTTTGCAAGTATCGAAACAGGTTAAAGTTTATCATCAGGAAGGTTTGGAAAAGGAACTGTATACAATATTTTAGCAACGATATTCCGGGAAATATATTAGATAAGCTTAAGTCGATTGGAATTATTGGGACAGAAAGAAATTAATTTGATTGGGATCTGGATGAAATGAATAGAGGCTTTGTATTCCCATCTGATGATCCAATTCCAATGTATATCCAATTAGCTGGAAAATTGAACAAATAGTACCAATACCTAAAATCAGAAAGCCAACCGGAATATCAGATATCAGACCAATTAGTATATTGCCTGTATGTTCAAGGATAATGGAGATCATAATAAGGTATCATATAATAGAATATATTGAAAGTAATAACCTTCTATCGCTATACCAATAGGATTTTAGAACTAATCATTCTACTACTACTCTAGTATTAGATGTTATGAAGAAAATTAGGAAAAATGCCTATAACGGAAAAGAGTCAGTGGTTATCTTCTTAGATTTTACCAGAGCATTTGACACAATAAGTCACACAATATACTTTGTTTTTGCAACTAATTGTTAAAAAAATCGTAGTCTGCACATAATTAACTATCAAAAAAGATATAAAAAATCGGTTAAAATTTTAAAATTAAAAAAAAAAAAAAAAAAAAAAACGAATTCTCCAAACCATTAATGTGCTTTAGAAAACTTGTATAAGGATTGTACAAGAAAATGTTTGATATTTTAACAAATGTTTAAATAAAAAGCTACTGTCAATAAACTTCGAACCATAAGTACTGGATAAATGTTTTTGGAAATACGTTTCCATTTCCGGTTAAAAATATTTAAATTTTTTTAAATTGTTTCAAAACTCTACTTCAATAGTCTGACAATTTGGGCTCCAATATCGCCGACTTCTTTTTTATTGACATCTTTTTTCCTTTTTAATTATTTCCACATACGTATTGCTTGTATTGTTTTTGTCCAGAAGAACCATCATATCCCCATTTTATAAATTATTTTCTTTAAATGATTGTAGCAAGTGTTGAACTGTATGACTAAGTAGATCTTGAAGTTGTACCTCTGCCCAAATCAATTGTAATAGTGTCCCTTGGTGGCTAACAGCTCTTCTTAGCAGCAGTTATGTGATGATATGTTGCATAGATATTTGATCCTTTTGCAATCACACGCAATCGGAGCTGAGTGTATTGTTTTGTTAACTTCAAATCCAAAAAAAAAAAAAAAATGCTAATGCCTCTCCATTTGAGAACTTTTTTTCATTGTGGTGTTTGAATACTTTTAAGAATCATTTCTAACTGGACTTTTTAAATGATATCGTCTTTTGTGAGTTGTTTCTGTGATCAATACCTGGGCAGTAAGTTTGCTCTTTATCTAGTTTTCAAAGTTGGTAATTCTAATTTTTGAAGCACTTTGTTAAGTTTATGATGATATCAGTTATTGTATTTCGGTGTTGCATGAGTATAAGTCTAATTTGCTTTGAACGTAACTAAGAACATCTCCCCGCTTTTTGTTTTTAAAGTTATCTTCGGATAATTCTTTATATATCAGAAACTTTCCATGTTTTATAAAGATTTCAAAATTTTATTATAGCAAATTTTAAAATCTTTTACTGAGTTTACAGACGGTTCAAAGCAGGTATAAATGGTGCAGCCAGTTATCGATAACCAGTTATCGATAACGCTTACATTTACCAATATTTTGATCTAATTTTTTAGTTTCAATATGTTTCATATTAAATAGCATTCAAATGCTGGCAAAAAATTGAACTTTTGACCAATGAAAATAATTTCTGAGCCATAGTACGCACCGTACATTCTTCAGGTAAGATGTGGCTTGGGTTAATAACATTCGATTTCAATAACATTTCACACAGTACATTTTAGCAACCTAAAAAACGATGCTAGGAGTAGTTATAGTCAAAATTCGAAAGTTGGCAAATTTTGTAGCAGTCTATTATACTTATACTTTTTTGTAATATTAAATGAAAATGTGTTCGTAGGGTGGCCAGGTGTTATGTCAAGAGTTAAATAAAATAGTATATAACTAGTGCAATAAATTTTGAACTAACACTAAATAAATTCTGGAATAAATATTATGATCTAATAGAAATAGTAATATTTCTCATTATATAAATCAATGATTCCCAAAACAAGTATAGGTAGTGTCAATATAATAAGAGTGTCCCTTTTTGCAAATTTAATGTTATAGCAGCAATTTCGTAATCAAATGCAAAAAAATAAAACTATTTTGTAATTAGTATTCAGTTCGCTATTATCTTTTTTTTAACTTAGGTCCCAATAATGTCTAAAGTTCTTCTTTGTCGCAAAAGTTGCAACTTAATTACAACTGTTTTGCAATTAAATTTATAATATGTCCCATTTTAAGTACATTTAAACCCATTGTGCGATGATTGGAACAGGATACTACACACCCATTTATGCACGTTAAAGATCTAGAACAAACTTAAAAAAAATCAGACCATTTTTAATGAGCTGACTATACATTAGACTATACATTAGTAGACAAATATTTTGTAGGAGGACCCCTCAAACGATGCGTAAAAATTAGCTGTATATGGGAAAAATATTAAACATTTTTTCTAAATTGATCTTAGTTCCCTATCAGCGCACATTGGGGTAAAAGGGGTCGAAAATGGAGCTTAATTCAGGGAAAGGTGATATCAATATTTTAATAATCACGTTTTATTTTTTTTATTGATTATTAGTTTAAAAAAATTCAGTTTTAGAATTTTAAAATTTTTTTTTAGCAGAACGGAAATGTATGTCCGTCCGTTTATACATTAGAGTTAAATGGGTTGAAAATTATGCATAATCCAGAGAATTGTGGTATCAACACTTGAATAATCACGTTTAATTTTTCTATTTATTAGTAAGTAAACAAATTTATTTTCAGAATTATGACATGTTTTTTTGCTGAATGGTAATGTCCGTCTCGTCGTTTCGTCTATACATTTGGGTTAAATGGAAAATGATGTTTAATTCAGGAAAAGTTGATATCCAAATTATTATGATCACGTTCTATTTTTTCTGTTTATTAGTTAGTAAAAAAAATGCATTTTTAGAATTCTAAACTATTTTTTGGCAGCATGGCAATGTCCGTCCGTTCGTTTATACATTTGGTTAAATGTGTCGAAAATGCCACTTAATTCGGGGAAGGTGATATCAAAAGATTAATACTTTCATTTGCTTTTCATATTAATCGAAAAGTGGAAAAAAAA
The DNA here is from genome assembly GCA_951394005.1 of Protophormia terraenovae. Lineage (NCBI taxonomy): Eukaryota > Metazoa > Arthropoda > Insecta > Diptera > Calliphoridae > Protophormia > Protophormia terraenovae. Next base: position 136,182,186 of record OX596073.1, read on the forward strand.
ATATCTTTTGAATTTAAAGATTTTTTTTAAGAAATTCTAATGTCCGTCCATCTGTCCGTCTGTTTGTTAATTTTTGCAAACTTTCCAGTTCAAAATTGTTTAACTTTTGACTCAATAAAGATAATGACTAAAAATTTACTTTGTTCGATAAATAATTTTGCTGTTTAACCAACTATATAAAAAATAATAAAATCGGTTGAAAATATTTGGCTATATATGGAAAAACCAACATCTTGTAAAATTGAGATTTTTGAAAATTTGATAACTTGAACACGTAAGCATGTTTTCTAAAGAATTTATCAAGATCTTTAAGGTGATATAAACATCATGGAAATCGGGTAAGGAACAAAAATTTGGTAGTATTTAAACCTTCTCCATGACACTAGTTGCCTATTTTGAACCCCGTTCCTGTTGCGAATATTGGACCCCGCTTCTAAACTCAAAATGCTACTGTTCTTTGCTACGCCTGTATGAAATTTCATGCAAATCCAACCAGCCGATTAGAAGTTACAGATTTATATCAATTCTTCCCCACTGTTTAATGTTTGATAAAGCAAAGAAAATGGCACTTAAGCTGTTTTTTGTATGAAATCTACTCATTTTTTTTCACAAAAATTTTAATTTCTAAAATCGGGCTAAATATGCGCACGATTTTTTTCAGAATATTAAAGTAGACAATATGTTATATTTTTCAGAACAAACATCCTGTAACATTTTTAGTTGCACTCCATGAAAGTTGAAAATTAGTGTATTTTTGGGCAATTTTAAATAAATTAACAAAAATAAATGGACAAAAAATAATTCACAAATTCTTAAATAAAAGTAAACTCAAATACCTGAAGTTAATGGTTCCATTTTAAAATTTTCCTTTTTATTAAAAAAAAATTCACCGAAAGTTAATGAAAATTTAATTTTTTGCTTTTTCCAAAATATAAAAAAATTTTGAACTTTGACAGCTCAGTACACAAAAACAACACAACCTAGCTAATGATTTGTTGCTAATGATTTTGATTGTTATTGATACATAATTTTGTCTATTTTTATTCGGTATCCAATTTTATACAAAAAGTTAATTTTAAAAATTCAACTAAACGCCACTTTCGACCCATTTTACCCCAACGTGCAGCGATTGAAAGTCACGGTCTAGAACATTTCGTCCAAAAAATAGTATTGACTTTTGTCCTGAAATGGGTATCAAAAAATTCGTAATTGTCAGCCAATTATAGAAAAAAATATTTTAATAAATTTGGTCCATAAACCGTAATTTTAGTACATACATCAAAAAATTTCGATATTTTTCTTAAAAAAATAGATAAGAATTTTATAATTTTGTTCCTTTTAAGGCTAAAATATTAAAATTTTGCATTGTAGTAAGTACTGTTGATAATATATAATTTTCCAGATTTTTTAAAACATTGTTCATCAAAATACCTTAAAAAGTATTCTAGCGAAACAAAATCCCATTGGAAAAATTCTTAAAATATTTTTTTTCATAGCCAGCATAAAATTACGAATTTTTTAATACCCATTTCGATTAAAAAATCTAAACTTTTTTTTACCAAAATGTATGGGATCCCTGATTTTTCAATCGCTGGTAGGGAACTGAAGACCAATTTAAAAAATTTTTTAAATAATTTTTTCGTATTAAGCTAATTCTTACGCATCGTTTGAGGGGTCTTCCTACATCGAAATATCGAAAAAGGCTATTCTCGGGACACTCTACTATACACATAAACTGTTTTTATACACATGAGAACGGGTATATAATGTGTAAATAATAACGCTACTATTTTAATCGGCTGATTGGATTTACACATACTTTTCCACAGCCTCTGCAAGTTCGATTTCATCTTAATACATTCAGTTTATAAATAGTCTTCTCCACTGTGTATAGTTATAGCTATTCTAAATTAACTTTCTTATAATCCATATTCCTAATAATGGAGCCCAAGAGACCCGTTGATTCTTTTCTGATAATATTTCAAAATCTGGTCACTTGTCAACGTCATGTTATATTAATATATAAAAAAAAACCTGACTGATATTTAGCATAATGACGCGTCATGCTTTTAAATATTATAATATTTTATAATATTGTTGTTATTTTTGCACACATACTTTAATATAAAAATATACATTATATACTCATACCTATAAATATGCTGCATACATCCTTTGCAATAATGATACTATTACTAAAACATTGTATAGCCGTTCTCAAAGTTAACAGTAGAACAGTTATGTATATATTTTGTATTTACATGAGCAAATAAGTACTACTGATTATATATATGAGAATATCAAAAATTTCTTTAACATCACAGCAAAAACTTTGGTTCCCTGGTAATGAGTTAAGAAGCTACTTACACATTAGCTGAATAAGCCAATATTTTAACACAGGGTACCATTAGATATAACTATTTATCTCATATCATTACTTAGATTTCATTACAAGAACTAATTACTTTTAAGATGTTCAATAACTCATTGACTTTAAAGTATTATTGCAGTCATTATAAGTTAAAACAAGAGGATCTAATTGCATTTTAAGTTAATAATAAGCTATTTCTTTTTTTTAATTTTAAACCTGGAAAGATTTTATAAATTTTAATTTCAACAAGCGCAAATGTTATAGCCGAATCTATAACCCACCATCAACTTTATCAAATTTTGCGTTATATTAGAGGTGGGAGGTGAAGCGGGCGGACCACTCCCATTTTTTTGTTTCCGAGCTTACATTGGTCCTTAAACTATTTGTGCAAAATTTCCTTGACGTTTCACCTTATATAGGTGGTGGGCCCATTTCTAGTTTCCAAGTTTATATCGACCCTCAAACTATCTGTACAAAATTTCGTTATCGTACATGCTTTTTTTTTTAAAAGATATCAGTAGAAAATTAAGCTACAACGGACACCCTGTGTTTCTAGTATTTTGCTCATTTTTAATACCAAACAAACCTTATGTAAGATTAATATTTGAACCAAATTTCTTCAGACTAGATTGTCCCGTTCTAACCTTATCCTGCTTTCAACAGACGGACGGGCATAGCTAGATAGATTCGAAATATAATCCGAACTCAGAAAATATATACTTTATGGGGTCTTAAATAATTCCTTCGATATCACTATGCAACAAATTGATGATCATCACGTGGGGGCGGAATCATTCCGATTGCAATTGATAGCTCTTGATATGTGTAATAAACCCTCCAAAAGAATTTTTCGCCGGTAGGCAAAATTTTTGTTTTATGACCACTTAAACTTTTCTATTTTTGCACCAAAGTAGTTTCAGATAAATAGAAAAAAATAATATAAATATATTTCGAAGCTAAAATATTTAAACATAAATATTTAGGACATTTAAATGGCAATATTTTATTAGAACCTTCTATTCATCTATCTCTGATTATATGGGGTCATTTCTAGTCCATTTAAACAAAATTAAACAAAGGTCCATTAAAACTTGAGTATAATGGGTTGAAATATTCTACAGAAATTTTCTACATCGAATTTCACTAGGGGTCATCGAATGTCCAAAGTTCATACGGTGAAGCGTTTATCCAAAGAAATGAAATTATTATTAATTTTGTTTACGATTTGTACAAAACTTTTAATTTTATGTTATATTTCATTGCCTAGTTTAAGGAGTTTATATAAAAAATGTGAGAAAATTTCATATTTTTTTTTTTTTTTTAACAACATGTGATAAGTCGGATGAATTTTTTATTTTTGAAGACCCCTAGTAAAATTTAAAGAAGAAAATATCTGTAGAACATTTTAACTCATTAAACTCAAGTTTAAATCGACTTTCATGTCATTTTCTTAAAACGGACTAGAAATGACCCCTTATATGGTAAGATAAATGAATTAAATGTTCTAATGAAATATTCCCCGTTAAAAGCTCTAAACATTTATGGAAAATTATTTTAGCTTCGAACTATTATTTTTACGATTTATCTGTAACTACCTTGGTGCAAAAATAGAAAGTTTAAGTGGTCATAAAACAAAAATTTTTCCTACCGGCGAAAAATCCTTTGGAGGGTTTATTACACATAACAAGAGCTATCAATTGCAATCGGAATGATTCCAACCCCAAAATACTGTTGCATAGTGTTATACACGGAGTGTCAAAATCAATATACCCCCATCTTTTTGATGTCATTGTCATTGAAAATAACTACATCAGCAACTACATGCCATTGCCATGTTTTTGCTGGGATTCAAAAAATTTAAATACAATTGAAAATATATGATTTAATTTAAAACGATTGCAAAATTATCATGATTACATATGAGTAATATGAATTAGGAAAAACAAGTATTAATTATACCAACGTCAATTTGTTGCTTTCTTTTTTATAAATCAATTTATAATGATTTAAATTACGAATCTCATTTCATCAAATCCAAAATACTTCTTTAAAACTCAACAAATCTAAAAAAATATTGAGAATAACTCATATATATTATATTTATATTAGAATCTGCTTTTCCCTATGACTAGCTTGTATATGTTTTATTAAATGTATAAATAATCATAAAAACAGAACCACCATCTATCTACCTTCTTGCCCCATTTGACTATCCGACATATCAACATAACAGCCATAGTATAAAAATACTCATTGTAATAATGAAAAAATTAAATAAAAAGTTGGGAAATATATATTTTTCAATGAATGGATGAATCAGTAAATTGCATGTAAATAACTTTATGCATCATGTATGACTGTGTCTCTCTAGTTAAAAGCTTTATGCAAATACATATAATATTTATACACACATACACAAATTAACAATGATTTTTACTCATACATGCATATGTTTGTAAAAACGTGATATTTAATGGTTGGATAAAAAGGAAACAGAGGGAGTGTTACAAAAAAATTAATATTATTCGTCATTAAAAAAGTATAATAAAACAAAAATATTTACTAAGGAGTGCCTTCGAAAAAATCTTAACACACGTTTCGCTTCATAACTTTTTTCGGAATCAATATTGAAATTTTTTTTTGATCTAGTTATCATGGCAAAATACGTCAGTTATTATTTTTAATAACAACCATGTTGATTTGTTGTCGTGATTTTCATCAAAATAAGTGACGAAAAAGATTTACGTACTACAAATTATTAAAAAATTAAAAAAAAAAAACGAAATAGGTTCTACAAATAATTGGCCACAGATTTAAATTTCTGTCGTCAAACTGTTTCTAATGTTATTAAACCGTATCAAGAGGATTTCGCCATTGATAGCAAACCTGGCTCGGAAAGAAAAAAAGGACCACCTGATATTGGGAAGGCCAGAAAATTTAAAGCATATTGACAGGAACTCCAAACACATCTGGTAGAAAAGCAGCTCAGTTATCTCAGTGCTTCGACTATTTGGTGCGAAAATTTAAAGCTAATGCAGAGTTGATAACATATAAAGTCCAAAAAGTTCCAAACAGGAAAAGTAGAAAAAATTTAGAAGCCAAGAATAAGACACGGAAGTTAAAACCAAATTTCTCACAAAAATACTCAAGTATCTGGTAGAATTTTCGCAGCTTCTGTGTCAAAAATGTTTATTGTTAATACTAGAGGCAATTTAAAGATAAGTTTAGGACTCAAAAGCAAAAAAAATTTCTCATAAAATTCCTGGTATAACAAGCTTTTTGCAGTTGCAGCAAAACAGGAAAGTCATTTGATACATTCGGATCTATAAATACCAAAATATGCATAAAGGAATATTTGCAAAAAAGACTTCTTCCTTTCGTAAGAGAGCACAATGTGTCCACATATTTTTGGACCCATTTGGTATCATGCCACTACGGTAAGAAAGCTCTGGAGTGGTACCAAACCAATAACATAGTTTTTGTATCAAGAGAGGTCAATTTTCAAAATTGTCCATAGCTTAGACCAGTGGAGAGATATTGAGCTCTTGTGAAAAGTGAATTGAAGAGCACAAGGAAGATGTACCAAAATACCGAAGATTTTAAAAGAAGATGTGCACACTGTTCCAAAACAGTGAATGAAGCAACTATCAAATCTCCAACAGAAGGTTTACCAAAAATGGTCCACAAGTTCATAAGTAGTGGTTAGAACTATAAAAGTTATATTTTTCTGTAATTTGTAATAAATTATCAATTAAATGAAAAAAAAAAAAAATTAAAACTCTAAGATCAACCATTTCCAAGTTATTGAATATTATATATGTTAAGATTATTTCGAACGTACTCCTTATATTGCACTTTTATGATTTTTTAATTAATGTTTACTGAGAATTACAGCTATAACTGTTAAATTAAAAGGGAATGAGTTTTGAGCATATAAGGAATACTATTTATAGTTATATAAGTATGTATATGTAAATGTAAGATTTGTATTAATGGTTCTAAAAGAGAAAGAGTAATATTTATATTCATAGTAAGGAATTTAAAAGTTTTAAATATAACTAGTCTGGTTTTTATTTCGTCAATTAAAAGCAATAATTCATAAGTTCAGAAAACTTATATTTTTAAATTTGAAATACAAAATCTTCAAAAAATAGAAAAAAATCTAAAAATCTGAATGAAAAAGATCAACAATCGAAGTAAAACAGTTATTATAAAATAGATATTATACAACAGATCACAGAAAAATATATCTTTTATACTTCTGACCACTACCTATGAACTCATAGACCTTTTTTGGTAACACTTCCATTAGAGATTTGATAGTTGTTTCAGACACTTTTTTTGCCCATCTCCCCTTAAAGTCTTCGATATTTTGGGACACTTCTTTTGTCCTCTTCGATTTTCTTTTCACAGAGTCCCAATATCTCTTCACTGGTCTTAGCTCCGGACAATTTAGAGGATTGACCTCTTTTGGTACAAAAACTATGTTATTGGTTTGGTACCACTCCAGAACTTTCTTACGTAGTGACATGATGCCAAATCGGGCCAAAGATATTTTGACACATTTTGCTCTCTTATAAAAAGAAGAAGATAAAAATGTTTACCCGGAAGCTGCAAAAAATCTGAGTATTTTTATGAGTATTTTTGTACGAAATTTGATTTTAGTTTCCGTACCCTATTCTTGGCTTCTAAATTTTTTGCAGCATACCAGTCTAGAACTTTTCTGACTTTATATGTTTTCAACTCCACATTAGCTTTAACTTTTCGCACCCAATAGTTTGAGCACTGAGCTAACCGGGCTGCTTTTCCACCAGATGTATTTGGAATGTTTTTCAATGTTCCCAATATCATGTGGACTTTTTTCTACCCGAACCATATTTCCTAGCAATGGTCAAATTCTCGTGATACTGTTTAATAACCTTGCAAACAGTTTGACAGCAGACATTTAATTCTTTGGCCAATTATTTGTAGGACCAATTTGGATTTTTTTTTTTTTGGAAATTTTTTAATAATTTATAGCACGTACTCATTTTGATCAAACTTACGAAAAAACAACATGGTTGTCATTAAAAATAATAGAGTTAAGGTTAAATTTTATTGAGCCTTTTTTAATTTAAATATTGCTTCGGAAAAAAGTTATCAAACTCCTTACAAATGTCCTTCCGGAATGCTCATAAATATCAATAATAGGGCAAATAACTTAATAAAATTTGGCAAAGAGAAGTTTTATAATTATAAATCTGTGTACCTAATTTCTCAAAGATCGGCCCATAATTCACCACAGCTCCTATATAAACCCATTTTCCGAGAATTACTAACTAACGTGCCTAAATCCCATGCAAATGTATTTGTAGTACCGAAGAAATATTCGACACAAATAAGTTTTATATAAGCAGAAGCAGTATCAAATTTTTGATCCATAATTTACCATACCTCCCATATAAACTCAGGTCTAATATAAGACCCCTTTCCGAAATTTGATGTCCATACACAATAGTGTAATCATATGGTCGGTCTTAACCGACTATATCTTACTTTTTTTTTTTTTTTAGCTATAAAAGCGCTAAGAGACTTCGTATTTTTTTAAGAATCATATTATTTATATGCAGAGAAAAAACATGGTTACAGTATGATCACTCTTTGTGTAGCTGTTTTTTATTGATTTTAATAATACCATGTTCATGATAGAAACGTTTTTGTTTCTGTTTTATAGTTTAATGATTAACCACAATCAAAATTTTAATATGGTTGACTGCAATTATAATATGTATTTAAATATTTTTATATGAAACCATATTTTATGAAAAATTCAATTCTACAACTATTTAGTTAATTCTACAACCATTCAGTTAATTTTACAAAATTGGTTAGTTATACAACCATTAAGCCAATATTTTTATTTGTTTTTAATTCATATCTTGATTTGCACAACTGTTGAATATTTGTTTTCCTTAAATATAGAATACTTGTTTTAGACAATGATTTGATTTCACACAAGTATTGAATTTTTACTTTTAATCATATTTTTTTCCGCATAACTATTGAATACACATTTTTGTGTATCAGTTCAGTAGTTTGTTGGTCATTTACACTCGTATTCAAAATAAAATATGTATGCTTGCTAACGAATAGCTAACTTTTTTGTATGTAAATTTCCATATGAAAATGTTAGCCACTCGTTAGCAAGCATAAATTTTTCATTTTGAATATGGTTGTTAGTTTATATATGAACAAATATAAATTGACAAGGTTTTTTTATATTCAGTATGATGAATGTACCACATATCGTGTTAAAATGAATATAAATATGAAAACATATGTATAATATTATAAAATGGAATTATATATATGATAAAATTAGATTATTAAATCATAAAAACATGATGAAATCGGCAGCAATATTATAAGAAAAAGTTATAAACATTATTAAATCGAATCATTAAATGATGAAAAAATTATAAAATCATAATAATAATTGCGTATAAATATACCTGCTTATTTTTAACTGTAATCTTATATTACGATAATAGTATGTTGCTCTTAGTTTATGGTCACTAGAACCATATTTTTTCTTTGCGTGTAGTAATTTTACTTAATTGTCTAACATGTTTTGATTTTCTATTGCCTTGAAGTATTGTGCTAGGCTCACTATCTATTGCGAGGAAATATTATATAATATTTGCTTTAAGCAATTATTATTATTATTTTTTTTTTCGAATGTATCATAGGAAAAAATGTAATATATCGTCCATTTCATGAAAGAACGCCCAAAAATATACCAAGTGTCCTCCGATTTTTATAAAATTTTATACGTATAAGGTCTATGGGTGTCTCTATAGATTTCCGTTTTCACATTCGCTAAATTCAGAAAATTTGCGATTTTATTTCGCTTTTTCACTTTCGAAAAAATCTAAAAAATCTTGAAAGTGTACAATTTTAAATACAAATAATTCTGGGAACGCTTTACGGAAATTTATTATTTAAACGGCGTTTGAATTGTAATTATATCAGCTTAAACATGAGCATTTTACAAATAAAAAATACTTTTTAAAAATGCATTTTAATGCAATTGCATTTTTTAAATGTATTTTACTTTAAATATGCTATTAAATTTTTTTGATTTTTTTCCGTATTTGGAAAGCATGGAATCTTTACATTAGAATAAAAATCTCAAATTTTTGGGACGCTCACATGTACTGTGCATAATTTCCCCTTTTCTTCAACTAATTTAAATTTTTTCATATAAAAATTATATTTTTCTGGTATTATGAGTATTTTGTTAAAAAAAATTTATTGTGTTATTTTTTAAAAAATCCTTAAAAATAGTAAAAATTTATGTATCAGACTATTTATTGTTTTAAGTTATAATAAACAAAGCATTTTTAAATACACTTTTGAAAAATTAAAATTTAATAAATTCTCAATTAAGAAAAATGCATCTAAAAACTGCATTTATATTTTTAAAATATTATGGATCGAAGACGAGGTTTTTGAAATGCTGACTAAATTACACAAAAAATATACAATGGCCTTTTAAATACTTTTTAAATTACAGAAATCCATCAATAACTTCAAGAGATATGAATATTTAAAATTGCATACTTTTTATATTTTGTTAACTTTTATACAAATATTAAAGAAAATTTCAAAAACAAGAAAATATTTTAATTTTATATGAAAAATTTGAAACATGTTTTTATAAAAATTGGATTATGCATATAAGATTTTCGCGTCCCACAAATTTGACACTTTTATTTTAATGTAAAGATTCCAAACTTTTCATTTATGTTAAAAAATTAAAAAATTTTAATAGCATATTTAAAGAAAAATGCATTTTAAAAATGCAATTGCATTAAAATGCATTTTTAAAAAATCTTTTTTATTTTTAAAATGTTCGTCATAAAGCCGCCATATGCGAAATTTTATGGCCGTTTAAATCATTAATATTCACAAAGTCTTTCCAGAGATATTGCTATTCAAAGTTACATACTTTTGAAATTTTTTTGGTTTTTGAGAAAATTAAAAATAGAAATTAAATCGCGAGTTTTTGCAATTTCAAAAAACCGAAAACTGAAATTAATAAAAGGCTTAATGGAGTTTATGTATACAAATTTTTATCGAGATTGAAAGCCATCAAGTAAAAAAATATACTTTTTCGGGCGTTCTTTCCTGGAATGGTCGATATATAAATATATCATTCTTCACCGCATCGACTTTGGTTTTTTGAATTCCTTTAATTTTTTTCATATTATGTTATAATGTCCACCATTTCTACTCCAAAGTGCTCAAGATATTGAAATTATTTTCTATATTCGTGCTAAGGAATATAACTATTCGATATTGTAGCTCCAAACTTGATAGGACGCTATGCCAACACTGACAACATTCCTTAGTGATGTAAAAAAATGATTCTCGGACGTGACCTAATATCGGTGAGGATATTATATGGATCTTGTACTTAATTGTGGATGAAGTACAAGATCCAGTGTTTTCTAAAGGATTCTTTAGGACTCACATTGGGGTAAAAGGGGTCAAAAATGGCGATTAATTCCGGGAAAGGTGATAACAACACTTTGATGTACACGTTTAATTTTTCTATTAATTAGTAAGTAAAAACAATTTTTTTTAGAACTATTAGATGTTTTTTGGCTGAACGGTTATGTTCCACCGTTTATACATTTGGGCTAAATGGGTCGAAAATGGCGCTTAGTTTAGGAAAAAGTGATATCCGAATTTAAATGACCATGTTCTATTTTTTCTATGTATTGGTTAGTAATAAAATGCATTTTTAAAATTCTAAAATATTTTTTGGCAGAATGTTAATATCCATCCATCGATCTATACATTTGTGTTAAATGGGTCGAAAATGGCACTTAGTGCAGGCAAAGGTCTACCAATACTTTACTATTTAGTTTTAGTTTTTATATTGGTCAAGAAGTAAAAAAATAATATATTTTTGGAGTTTTAATGCTTTTTTTAAGGAATTTTAATGTCTGTCCTTCCGTCCGTCTGTTTGTAATTTTTGCAAACTTGTCAATTCAAAAATGTTTATTTTTTGACTCAGTAAAGATATTGACTTCAAGTTTTCTTTATTCGATAGACAACTTTGTTCTTTAATAAACTATGATAAAATCTGTTGAAAATGTTGGGATATACATATATATAGAAAAGACTTGACCAACATCTTGCAAAGTTGAGAATGTTGAAATTTCAAATGAATGTATCTTGAAGAGTGTTTTCTAAAGGATTTATCAAGGACTTTAAAATTATATAAAAATCTTTGAAATTGGGTAAGGGACAAGAATTTGGTAGTGGTTAAACATTTTGTCTACTCTATTTTGAACCTCCATAGCTTCGCTCCTGAAGCGCATATGGTATCCTGCTTCTAAGCTCAAAATGTTACTCTCCTCCTCTACGCTTACGTAATATTTCATGTAAATCCAACTGGCCGATTAGAAGTTACATATTTATTTCGATTCTGCCCCACTGTTTAATGTTTGATAAAGCAAAGAAAATGAGAGAAAACGATATAGTCGGTCAAGCCCGACCATATGATTCGGGTCTTGAAGCCAAGTGTGGAGCGATAGTCATATTAAGTTAAAATAAAACATATGAATGCAGAATGTAATGTCGATGCTAATATTTATATGAATTTATTCACATTTGGGTGATTCCCGAAAGAGAGTCTTATATGGGAGCTATGATAAATTATGGTTCGATCTTTGTAAAATTTGGAACTATCACTGTGGTTTATACAAAACTTATTTGTGTCAAATATTAACTTGATTTTAATGAGATTTATGCCCGTTATAGTAATTTTCTGAAAAGGGGTTTATATGGGAGCTATGGTCAATTATGGACCGATCTTTATAAAAATCGGCACACTTATTTAGATTTATATGGAACTTATATGTGCCAAATTTCATTAAAATATTGCTATATTTTATCGTTTAAGGGATTTATGATCGTTAAACTCTTTTCCGGGAGGGCATTTGTATGGGGGCTAGGTGAAATAATGGACCGATGATAACCAATTTCAATAGGCTTCGTCCTTGGACTGTAAGAAACCTGTGTGTCAAATTACATACATTTTTGTTCAAAATTGCGACATGTAGTTTGATTACAAGGTTTACATGGACGGACATCGTTAAATCGACTCAGAAAGTGATTCTAAGCCGAAATAATGTACCGATGATAATCAATTTCAATAGCCTTCGTCCTTGGACTGTAAGAAACCTCTGTGTCAAATTTCATAAATTTTTGTTCAAAATTTCGACATGTAGTTTGATTACAAGGTTTACATAGACGGACAGACGGACGGACGAACATCGTTAAATCGACTCAGAAAGTGATTCTAAGCCGATTTGTATAAATTACGGTGGCCCTTAACCAATATTTTTGGGTGTTATAAACATCAGTACAAACGCATAATACGCTCCCCACCTATGGTGGTGTAGGGCATAATGACTGCACTTAAGCGGTTTTTTTTATGAAATCTACTGGTGTTTTTTCGAAAAAAAATGTATTTCTCAAATCGTGCACAATTTTTTTTTATAATATTAAGGTGGCAATATGTACTTTTTTTTAGAAATTTTTCAGAATAAATATCCTGTAACATTTTAGGTTGCATTCCAAGAAAATTTAATATTAATTAACAATTTTCAAAACAAAAAAAAAAAAAAAAAAAAAAAAAAAAAAAAAATAACAAAAATTTTACTCCAAAATATAATTTGCAAATACTTGAAGAAAAGTACACTTAAATACCTGAAGTTGACAGTTCCATTTTAAATTTTAACTTTAAAAGACCTTTTATTTAAAATAAATGCACTGAAATTTGATGAAAATTTATTTTTTACTCTTTTTCAAAAATGTGAAAGAAATTTTATCTTTCACAGCTCCTTATAAGAAAACAACACAATCCAGCTTAAAAATATTTTAATTCATATTGATACATAACTTTGTCTATTTTTATACGATACGCAACTATATTACATAAATTTTAATTTCAAAATTCAATTAATCGCCACTTTTGACACATTTTACTCCAACCTGGAACTGTAAGAATGTTATAGTCTGTCTTGACCGATTTCTCAGAGAATTTATTTGAAACGTGTGTTTTGATTTAGATCAAATCTTGTTGTAAAGTTTTAAATTACCCTTTATATTTGTTTACACCTTTTTTTAATAATGTCTAATAATACTTTTTAATGAGAGCTATGGATTTTTAAGATGCGAATCTGATACAAAATTTTATTGATTTTTACGTTTGTAAAAAATATTTTATAAAATTAAATAGGGTGTCTAACGTCCACAAAATATTTATAAGTACTAAATTATGCAATACTAAAATAATATATGAACATAAAAACCCTATTGTAAGAGACAAATTTAATGATAACTTGGTTATAATAGGTAACCAAACAAAATAAATTTATTTATGGAATTGAATTATTTTTTGTATCCTTTAATTTTTTTTAATTAAAAAAATTTTATCTTTCATAAACATATCCATTCAACAACTCTTAACTTTTAGTTTGCTATTAACTTGTTTTATTTTAGAAAAAATAGAGAAGAAAACAAACAACAAGCGAGAAAAAGTTTTTAATTGTATGTTAAAAACTTTACATGCATTATTCTGTAATCAATTAACAAGTTTAATTATCAAACAACAAAATGACATATCCAAAGGATAAAGGCCGGGTTAGTTGGTTGTTTATGTGATGTTGATGTTCCGTTTATTTACGGGAAGAATTTTGTGCAATTATCCAAAATTAATAACGTGACATACATACGTTTGTGACATTTGTTAGCAAAAACACAGAGTTACCATAAATTATTTACTAGAAAAAGCCTAAAAATGCAACTCTGTTTAAAATTAAACATGACAAATATTTATCTACTTAATTGTTTGAGCATTTAATTATTTTTGTTCATTTATTTCTTTGTTTATTTAATGGTTTTTCCTTTTTATTTCGTTAAGCATTTGTTTATTTGTTAGAAAAAAGTTATTGTTTGGCAACACTGCTAACAGCTGTCACGGAACAACGCAAGAAAATTCTGTTTTCAACAGAATCAGACATCACATCACATCACAGCAACGTGAAGTTTTTATAATTGTTAGCATTGCAATACATGCAATATAAACGATCAGCTGTTTACTTTGCGGGAGGAAACGTCACATAAACAACCAACTAATTCACGCTTAATACATACACACATCTACACACGTACATATGAATATAAGCAAGAGGTTGTAGGAGAACATGGAACAAGTATGTTGAAAAATGTCTGATAGAACAAAAGTGACATTAACATTACACCTGCACAAATACAATGACAACATGATATTATTACGTATGTTAACACATACTACATACTCGTATACGTATACTAAAGAGAGTTAAAAAAATATATATAAAATAGCGATGCAGACAAAGATTCATATAAAATTTATAGACAGTATAAAAAATCGAAAAAGAAAATAAGACACTTATTTTCAACACTGAATACTGTGACTTTATAGACTGTCTGTTTTAACTTTTACTGCTGCGGATGCTCGTAAACATATTTTGCACATTTATAAATAAAGATTTACAGCTTTCTAGAATGCAGAAATACACACTCACACACATGTAGAACCATGATACCTGTTCGAAAACCCATAATCAAGAATTGCATACACTTGAACATAAATATTCACATTGGAAATTTATTTACTTTTATAAAAATTCAAAAAGAGGAAAAATATAAAATAAAATATAAAAAATAAACAATATTTTTTTATAGATAAAATGGCAATATTTTTGTATACGATTAAATTTGACATAAAGAATTTTACTTTAAATAGTCAGTTATTAAAAGTTAAAAAAGGGAATTAGCAGTGATATGAGGTTTTGGCAGTGATGATTCTATAATAACAATTTATACAAATTTAAATGGAAACTTCATTAATAAAACCTTGATTACACTATGCAACAAATTGATGATCATCGCGTGGGGGCGGAATCATTCCGATTGCAATTGATAGCTATTGATATGTGTAATAAACCCTCCAAAGGATTTTTCGCCGGTAGGCAAAATTTTTTTTATAAATATAGTTCGAAACTAAAATATTTAAACATAAATGTTTAGAACATTTAAATGCCAATATTTCATTAGAACCTTCTATTCATCTATCTCTGATAATATGGGGTCATTTCCAGTCCGTTAAAACAAAATTAAACAAAAATCCATTAAAACTTGTGTTTAATGGGTTAAAATATTCTACAGAAATTTTCTATGACGAATTTCACTAGGGGTCACCGAAGGTCCAAAGTTCATACGGTGAAGCGTTTGTCCAAAGAAATGAAATTGATGAAATTATTACTAATTTTGTTAACGATTTGTAAAAAACTTTTAATTTTATGTTATATTTCATTGCCTAGTTTTAGGAGTTTATATAAGAACTGTGGGAAAATGAATTTTTTATCTTTGGCGACCCCTAGTAAAATTTAAAGAAGAAAATATCGGTAGAACATTTTAACCCATTAAACTCAAGTTTAAATCGACTTTCATGACATTTCCTTAAAACGGACTAGAAATGACACCTTATAAAGTAAGATGAATGAATTTAAAGTCCTAATGAAATATTCCTAGTTGAATGCTCTAAACATTTGTGGAAAATTATTTTAGCTTCGAACTATATTAATATTATTTTTTTGATTTATCTGTAACTACCTTGGTGCAAAAACAGAGGTAAAGTGGTCATAAAACAAAAATTTTGCCTACCAGCAAAAAATCCTTTGGAGGGTTTATTACACATATCAAGAGCTATCAATTGTAATCGGAATGATTCCACCCCTAATATACTGTTGCATAGTGTTATAAATCAAGAATCTATGTTCACAAAAATATAGATTATTAGCAAAATAGTATGTATGAGTATAAAATTAACGGCAATCACAAATGAAACAGGGACTATTTTTTACTTTAAAATTTGTTCTTAAGTAACTTCACTTTTAAAGTTGCGATAATGAATTATTTCTCCACGACTAGTTTGAGTAATTTAATCCCCCAAGCATTAAAACTCATTTTACTAATTGCTTTTTTTTCAGCTGTAAATGCAATTTATTTCAATTCTTAAATGTTGTTTTTAATGTCAATATTACTAATGCAACATCATTTGGTTGATATTCAACAAAAATTGACATTAAAAGATAAAAATAACATTCATAGATGCATGTGTGTATTTTCACATACATATAACTAAGCATACATCAGCATTATTAGAACTGATAAAAATGAAAAAAATATTTTAAAGTTTATATCAAAATGCAATCAATCACAACTACCACAGAATGAAAGAAAGAAAAAAAGTATAACATAAACATTTATCAAAAAACATACGAAAGCATGAAATTTTGAAAAACCACATTGTGAAGGAAGAAGTGTTAAATTTAACATATTTGTGCAGATTTATTAAGGTAGCATCATAATGTGAGTTTATTTAAAAATTTAAAGGGATATTGTTTGATGCTGAAAAAGTTTTTGGCATATTTATGGAATTATGTTTCAATTTTAAATTTGTTTTTGGCATCATAAACGTTATGACAGATCAGTCTTTTAAAAACCAAATTCTCCAAAAAGAGTTTTTGGTGTATTGATTGTAAAAATTATTTTTATAACGACTTGATGGGGCCACAGTATATTTCGAACTACCATTTTGTTAATATGCCAAAACCTTGTCTTGTTTTTGCATTAAATTAAATGATCTAATGTACTTACACATAAAATTAGAATCCACCCTAATATTAATAAATACTAGCTATAAGTACAAGCAGTGAAATTTCACTGCTTCAATGTTAGCGATTTTGTTGTTTTTTGACAACTTAGTTTTTTCCGGAAAATAAGATTATTTTATCCATTCTATTCGTTTTCGTTTCTATTGATGGTAAGATCTTTCTTCTCAGAATTATAATAAAATATTCTATTCGATCTAACATTAATTCATTTGTTTTATTTCTATTTTCTTTCAGGATTTCCTTATACAATCTACTTGTGAATACTTCTATTATAATTGAGAGATAAAACATATGTTCGTTTTCTTTTCATAATTCATTGGTCCCTTAATTTGTCCAACAGTTCCAAGATTTACACATCTATTATTACGTTTATACGCGCGGTTATTGCAAATAAATAATTCACTGTTTATACGCAAATTGCACAAAGAAATATATTTTCTTATTTGTCGTGCCAGATCGGAAAAATGAAACTATTATAATCGAAAACTATATGAGCGTAAAAGGAAGTGGCAACGCTGTACGTTTTATTTGCAATTAGATTCACTAATCACGATTATTTTTCGTGAGTTACTAACTTACAAATACAATACTAACTCACTGTTTATACAGCAAAATTTTCATATCGCAATATTTTTAATTGCGAGTAAATGGTACGTATAAACGTAATATATACCTACATACTTTCAAATAAACACATTTCTTTTGGTCTCTGTAAAACTGTATTGATGGTAAAAAAAAAATGGTCAACCGAAGAAAATGGTCGCCGAAAAATCACAGAAGTTCTACAACAATGGAATTATGAAGCTAACCGGAAAATGGAAAAAAGTCATAGATAATAATTGCGAATATATACTTGATTAAAACTAATTTTCTAAAAATAAAATTTTAATTAAAACCAGGATACTTTTTATATGACCAATTTTTATTATCTAAAATTGAGTCCTCCCCTAATACTTTAATTTATGTATATGAAGAGTGCAATGTTCACAATTCATTTAAAACTATTATACGAAAAGGATTTGTCTTTTCATTCATTTTCCTTTCTTTTTTCCCTCCCCAAAAAAGTACACTTGTACACACTTACAAATGCACTTACACAGCTATCCAATGATAATAACCCAGCAAATCTTCAAAAATTTTAAATAAAAAAGGAAATAAAATAGAACAGTAAAAAGAATACAAAAAAAAAACCGAGAGTAAAGAAAACAATAGAGTAAAAGTTTTGCACAAAATTTTTTTTTAAAAGGACTTAAATGCAGTTGTATGTATGTATTTGTCTGTCTGTCGGTATAAGTAAATCTGTACGTCAACGAGTGATTTTTTTTTTTGACTAGTTTTTGTATTTTTGTGCATGTGTTTGAATGAGACATTGGGGGATTAAATTTTAATTTGCCAAAAGTGGCAAGTTACTGTGATGACAATGTTACGATAAAATGAATGATTTTCGGTTTTCCTTACATATAGAACAAAAAAGAAAGGGAAGAAATTTTGAAAGGAAAAAGGTTTTATACAATAGTTGCTTTTATGATTTTCATAATTTTATTTTAAGTGTATTTATATTTGTGAAAAGATTTTATTTTGTTAAGAAAAATTAAAAAGGAAATGAATAACGATTTTATAAGCTTGTTGGGAGAATATTCTTTATAAATATTGGAAAGAAAGAGCTGCAGAGTTTTGAGAAAAGAAAAAAAAAATACAAAAGGTACATTAGGTAATAAATTTTTATTTTATTATACAGTAGGTGGTGTTGGGTGATTATGTTGCTAGAAAGACTCTTGAATTAATCTTTAATTAATTCACGTAGCTATTTTTCCACATGTCTATTTTTAGCTTGCCTGTTGTATTTTTAAATGTTAGAAAGAATAAGTTTAATTAAATTCCCATAAAATTTACCAACTATTTAAATAGAAAGCAATTTTTACATTAATTTTCTTCTTTTTTATAGAACTTATTAGAAACTTCAACATTCAGACAAGTTTAATGTTAATGTTTTCATTATACATGCCTATTTATACAGTAGTAGAGACAAGTTTCAGTACACTTTATTAATATATCGTAATAGATTGTTATCTTATACATCTATATAAAAAGCTGATCAGATTTTAGGAGTTATAAGCGGTAAAAATTGCTAATTAAACAAACATATATACATCCTCAAACAAAAGAGCGATTAAAATTATTAAATTCCATTACATTTAATTTCTTAGTCTATAATACAACTCTCTTATTTCAAAACATTTTCATTGTTGTTATTTCTTTATAAGATAAACTAGACAAGCTTCAATAAAATAACAACATGGAGGTAAAGTTTTTCTTTTTTTAACTAAGTTAGTTGTAAGAAAGGAGTGATAAATAAAATAAATGTAGCACAGTGTCCAGTTTCAAAAATAAAATGGAAATAAATCTGGAATTTTCAAACGGCTGGTCCGATTTCAATGAAATTGCAGACAGTGTTAGTAGAGATGTAGGCGAGTTTAAGTTATGAGTTTGGACCTTATAAGCGTAACGGGGGCGGGTCCAGAGGGTGTTCAAAAAATTTAAAACGGTCCAGATTCGTTATATTTCAGCCGATTTAAAAGATTTTTATATGAGTGAATTCTGCTAGTTGAGATCTACAAAATATATTGTCATATGTATAGATTATCTCTTTTAGTTTAAGAGATATTTGGCTTCAAACATTAAAATTTTTATTTTTGGACCTATCTTATTTTTTCGCTATAGCGGGTCCAAATTTCACTAGATTTTTTCGAAATATTTTTTATTTTATTAACAACAAATAAAAAAATTGTGTTAAAAAAAATTGTTGACAAAATCTTTACGGAATCAAAAGATATAAGCATCTGAATTTGAATTTTGAAAAAAAATCGATTTTTTGCCGTTTTTTTGCGATAAAGGTAGTTACGTTCTTTTTGAGTTATAAAAAAAATTTCTTAAGTAACATATATAGTATTTATACTTTTCTGAAAGATTTTATTTTTGAAACGGGACACTGTGTGTAGTTCAATAAATTAAATTGCTTTGTTATGAGAAACAAAATAGAAAAAACAAGCGCGAATGTTATATTCGGCCCGGCCGAATATCAACTTTTTCAAATTTTACGTTATATGAGAGGGGGCGGAAAAGTGGGCAGTAAAGTGGGCGGACCACGCCCATTTTTTGTTTCCAAGTTTACATTGGTCCTTGAACTATTTGAACACAATTTCGTTGATTCTCGCCTTATATGGGAGTTGGGCGGTAAAGTGGGCGGAGCACTCCCGTTTTTGGTTTCCGAGTTTACATCGATCCCCGAACTATACGTACAAAATTTCGTTGTCATACATGCTTTTGTTGAAGAAATATCAGCAGAAAAGTATAAAACGGACACCCTGTGTTTCTAGTTTTTAGCCCATAACTTTTTTGTTTATTAACCGATTTTGCCCAATTCCAAACAATATAAGACAAACATTTGTGCCAAATTTCGTGCCCCTACATTTTTCCGTTCGAGCTTTATCCTGCTTTCAACAGACAGACAGACGGACGGACATAGCTAGATCGACTCAGAATCTAACCAGGACCCAGAAAATATATACTTTGTGGGGTCTTAGATGATTCCTTCGACATGTTACATACGGAATGACAAAATCAATATACCCCCCATCTTTTTGATGATGGGTATAATAAACAATTTGTGTCTTTTTGAAAAATATTTGTTTTTTTTACCGTTTCTTTTTAGTTTTTCCAAATGCCAAAAATGAGTAAAACTACTTAATTTTCTTTTGTTATCAATGTAAGCTTATTTTATTGTACTTATATTTTGAATATTTAAAAATAATTAGCGTAATATTTTATAACTTTTATATTTTCCAAACAGTTATTTTATGATTTCTATTATTACCAAATAATACCTATAATTGTTATTTTCATATTTTTATTGTTTTTATTGTAAAACACAAAAAAGCATCAAAATAAAAAAAGTTATAATAATACCTAAATAAAAAAATAGTTTCCGAAACAAAGAAAAAACTTAAAAAAATCGGAAAAACGGAAAAATAAGATTTGGATTTTTTTAAAAGTAAAAAAAATCGCAAAAGTGTTTAAATTTAAACTTCAATAACTCTAAAAGTTGTTAACGGCTTTTAATGATTTAAACTGCATGTAGAAGATAAATATGTCCTCTTTTAATGTAGTAACATAAAAATAATAGAAATTTTTCAAAAATGCATACTAAAATTGCATTTGCATTATGAATGTATTTTTAAATGATAATATTATTTTTAAATTAATACATTTATAGTGGACATATTCTTCTTAAATATGCAATTTAAATCATTAAAATCCGTTAACAAATTTTAGAGATATTGGTGTTTAAAGTTAGACACTTTTGAGATTTTTTCGACTTTTTGAAAAATCAAAATCGCGAATAAATTCGCGAATTTTTCAAAATTTACAAAAATAAAAATGGATATATTTAAATGGCTCCATAGGGTATGCGTGTGCCAAATATTATTAAAAGCGGAAGACATAAAAAATATTCTTGGGCGTTCTTTAATGGAATGGACGATATATGTATAAAAAAAACAAAATTAAAAAATTTGCCTAAAAGGAAAACAAACAAAAATTAAAAAAGGAAAATCTGGAAAATATTATACAAATGAAAAATAATCGTAAAAACCATAAAAAAACAATGAAACGAATAGAAACGATATAAACGAAAATAAAAAAAACGTTAAAAAAATAAACAAAAAAATGTGTTTTATTTTATTTGATTCTTTAAACATTTTGAAGACTTGAAAAAAGTTTATTTATAATTATTTAAAAATGTCTTATATTCCAATTTATAAATACATATGTTTTAACGTAATACATTCAAATTAGTAAAACCATCTGATACTCTACACCATCGAGTGTAAAATAAAATATACACAAATTAATTTGTGGGCTTTAAGGTGATTTCCGCAAGTGGGTTTATATAGCAGCTATTACACAGGGAAACACTGATTCTACGGCACGGAGTTTCTCAGTCAATTCGGATATATGGAATTAATAAGAACTAAGCCTCTAATAGACTTCTTTTGAGTTGACTCTAGTTCTAGCAATAAATAGCGATTTGTAAAATTAAGGAGGTTGCACTAAATATAGAAGTATATCTTGAAAACTACTTATCTGATTTTATTGAAAGGAATATCAAAAAATTTTAATTAAAATTACCTTTAAGGCTTTCTAACATTTCCTTTTAGCACGGTCAACAGTTAAATTTTCATGAAAAAAGTTAAATTGCGAACAATTTTTTTTTGTTTAAAAATCATAAAAATGCGAAAGTGTTAAAAATTTATATTTTTATTCCTTAATCGTAGTTACAAATTTGTTGCAAAAAAATAAGACTTATTTCATTAAAATCAATACATATGTTTTGATTTTATTCGCAAATTAGTGAAAAATATATAGAAAAATTAAAATCATAAACAAATTATGATTATTTTTAATTTTTCTATGTAACTTGTAAATGAGTATTTTCACTAATTTGTGAATAAAATCAAAACTTATGTATTGATTTTAATGAAATATATATGCATTAATTTTAATGAAATGTGTGTTGTTTTATTTGTAACAAATAAAAAATTGCCCTAAAAAGATCAAATGAAAAAAAAGTCCCATAAAAAAAGTTTTATTTGTTTTATTATCAACGATTTTTTGAAAAATTTAATTTCGTAATTAAGGATAATGACGATCAAGGAACTTTTCGTACGGCTTGTTAGCGAAGAAACGTTTTCTTATTGTATTATCTGATTTTAAAAAAGATTTAATTAATTAAGGAAAATATTTTGACCTTCATTTTCTTATGAGATTGTTTCATTTGTTAAGAAAAGTAATAACGAAATAAGTCTTTATTAAAATTAGTTTTGGAATTTATTTTATTTTTCAAAGATTTAAGAAATTATTTTATTTTTGTAAGAATTTATTTCATTTTATTATTTTTGAATGAGTCTTTTAATTAAGACTTTATGAAGTAATATTTTCGTTTTATTTGAAAAGACAATAATTTCACTTCTCAACTATGAAAAATCTAATTTTTCAGGAGGCATTATAAAATATTTTTTTTGTTAATAAAATTTTTTCAGTATTGCCGGCCTTCCGCCGGGCTTGAGGACTTTCTCCTCTGGGTATGTCGATTACCGGCTTCGCTAAATAAGCTTTTTCGAAAATAAAAGTATGTTTAAGGTTCCACCTTTTTGATAAAAAATTATAATTTCTTTCAACTTAAATCGGTCATGTAATAATAAAGATATATATAGAAATGAATGTTTATAGAAATATATTGAATATTATATCATAAGTAAAAAATCCAGCGGTTTTTGGAAATCATATATTTGACTGTGAAACGTTTATACGGTTCATTTACTATTTGCGGTACATATTTAATATTGTTAGACAAATTCAAAATTCAAAATTTTTTTTTTTTTATTTTTTCATAAGTTTTTTGGGGAATTTTTAATTTTATTTTTGGTTATTTTTTCGTTATGAACAATGCCCCATTATTTGTGTCATTTATAGTTTTAGTTTAGGGTAATTTTTAATTTTTGTTTGGAGCAACTCTTCGTTATGAAAATTTGTCCTAATAATTGAGCCAATTTTTCATTTCAAGTTTGGGGTTATATTTCCAAAAATTTTGGGGAAATGTTTCATTATGAAAAAATTTCCCATAATTGGGACCATTTTTCGTTTAGTGTTTTGGGGCCAAATTTCCTGGGGCCACAGTTCGCAGCGCCCTTCATAACTGTTGACCATGTAAAAATTAATGTAAGAAATACTTAAATTTAATTTTAACTAAAATGTTTTAATATTTTTTTCAATAAAATCAGATAAGTAGTCGAGTAATCGAGATATACTTCAATATATAGTGCGACCTCCTTAATTGCACACATCACGATTTATCGCGAGAACTAGAGTCAATTCCAGAAATGTTTTCTAATTTTGTAACTTTGTGTTATCAATTACCGAATTTCATTAAAATATTGTTATATTTAAGGCATTTATGACCGTTAAATCGCTATTTCGGGCGACATTTGTATGGGGGCTAGGTGAAATAATTGGTTCTGTTATATATTTATTTCAACTAAAAGTTTTTATTACATTGTTAATGCAAAATATTGTTTTAACTTTCCTATTTCAATACGATTGGGATAGCGAAGAACCCCAGGAATAATCTAGTATTAATTAATGCATATTTAAGAAACTATAATAGTCAAAATCTTAACATTTCATAGAAATATGTTCCATAAGTATATTCATTGTTGAGATTATAATAAAGCGACTAGGTCCAGAAAAATTTGAAGTTATTGCATAAATATTCCGGAAGCAAAGCATTGCTAATTTAATATCTTTATAGACGTACTTTTTCTAACCACTGTATTTTCGTCTACTAACGCACTTTCACTATTACATATCTCTGCAAACTAGACGCTCACGCACATTCACATTAACAATTTTAAATCTCTGTATTTAAGAGAGAAAATAACATGTACATGTGGTTATAACGTGTCGACGTTTAACATAAAAAGCCAATTTCAAATGGTCTTTATTATACACAACCGATGTCTTAAATGGCCATCGAATATTGTTGTTGCGGCGTACGCGTGTATCACGCGTGCAACTGCTACACATTTTATCGTTTATTGTTTGAGTCCCGTTTTGTGCCAGTGACTACTGTTTCCTTTTACGTGAATATTTTTCGTTTTCGTGAAAAAGTAATAGAAATGAAAAGGAATCATTAAATGAATGCCGGTACATTGTTGATGTTCATTATTATGAGACTGATGTCGATTATTGTTGTTGTTACTATTGTTGATGATGATGAAGAATGTTTATTAGTATTAGATGGGGGTATATTTAATTAACAATTTTAATAAATTAGACCACTATTACTTATAACTAATAACATTCAAATTTAAATGAAATATAAATACATATTTTTAAACAAAACTAAAGTTAAAAAAGTAGTCTAAGTTTTTATTCTAACATTAAACATATAAATACAGATCTAAAGACAAAAAAGTATTATTTTTGAAGTTATCTTCATAATTTTTACAGAACCTCAAATATAAAAATTTGCTACTAATGAAATAATAAATGATACTTTCTAATGGGGATACAGAAATCGCTGTTTCGTATATCCAATATACTGTATATGTTTGTATGTTCTCCTAACTTAGCTTTAAAAAGGTTTTAATACGTTAGCATGTCAATTGTACAAAGGAAACGCATTTGTTAGACTTTAATGTGGTTTGTTGTTACAATTAAATCATTTTTGTGAATGATGTTGTTATTATTGCTATTTTTGTTGTTGTGGGGATGTTACAGATTTATTTTATGGCCATCAGAGTGATGTTTTAAATGGTTTTCTTGGAATTTCTGTAGCAACACAAGATACAGAAGAACGCGAGAACGATTTTATGATTCATTTGCGTTTGTTTTGTTAATGGATATTTTTAGATTTTTACTTGTCTAATGTGTTAAACTTCTTTAATGTACTAGTTTAATAATATTGATAATAATAAAATAAGCTGAATAAAAGTTCTTAATAAAACATTAAATGTTCTATTTTTTCAAACATTAACCTAAATATTATATTATTTCTTAAAAAAAAAAACAAGAAAAAACATTATCTCTCTTTAAACAGTTCTAAAGCTGCAGTTGCTTAAAATATTGATAATTCAAATAATTAAGATTTATAAAATTTAGTAAACTTTCATTAACGTTTTATATTACCTAAAATAATATACAAATTATCTATTTATATTGGAACTAGAGTATTCATTTTACTCGACTTTTTCATTGTTCAAATAATCAAATAACTCGAAAATGCAGTTTTTAAGTTATTCGAATAATCGATTAGAACTTTTAAGTTACTCGAGTTATTCGAGTAAATTATACCTTAAAATTTTACTTGTTTTTTCAATGATTATTAAAAAATAAAACAAAAATATAGCTTAAAACCACAAATAGTCTTTCGAAAATTATATATAATTAAAATTTTCAATTTGGACATATACTAATCTATGTGCTACACAGAGGTTTCCAATTATATTCAAAATATTTGTACAATTTTTAAGTATTGGAAATCTACTATTTGAGCATAAAATGTCTTTAAATGGTTTAATTAAAGCGAAAACATATCTCAACATCTTTAGTATCAAAACTACACAAATTGAAGTTTAACATTTTACCCATTTACTACAATGACTCATCGCCAGACGTAGCCAAATAAATTAAGTTTAGACAGTCATTTAATATTTTAGAAATGTATATAGTTTTTAAGATAATTTACTCTTATTTATAATATAGTGATCTCGTGATTATGTTTTAGTTCTGTTTTGTGCTAAAATGTTTCGCAACTCTTTCTATATAATTTCAATAAACTTGTATAGTAAATTAGTCATTGTATAGTTAGTTAGAACAAATTTTCTCTATTAGATATACAAATTTATTGCAAATTTAAAATATATACTTCTTTCGCCCAAATGTACGCGTAAGAATTATAATTAACCATAACTTTTACCCAAAATATTCAATATTTAATTTTTCCATTCTTCCTATTTTTGATTTCATCCAAGCCATCACCATCATATCCTCCACACCAGACCGAGAATTTATTTATATGTTTTTCTAAATCAAGTTTAAAATCCTCCAATTTATTTCCTATAAAACATTTAATATAAAAAGGAGAATCCTTCTCAAATTATTAAAATTATAAAAAATTATTTGAATTTTACATTATAATTTTTTAAAGTGTCACTTTTAGATTTTAAACATTAACAGGAAAAATTTTATAACATGTTCTAAAATCATTAGTTCTAGAACTGCTGTAATCAGAACTTCTTCAGATTCTTTAATAACATTCTTAGAAATAGTGGTATCACAACCAATTCTGACACTAATGGAGTAGAAGCTTATTACGATTCTAAATTCGTTTTAAGGAATGTTTTAGAGAACTAGTGCTTAAGAACTAATTCTGTATGACTTCTACATCACTTCTGAGAACAAATGACTGGTTCTCGAATGACTTCCTAGAACTGTTTAAAAAACTTATAAAAAATTAAAAAAAAGAATATTTACTAAATTAAATTGATTTCAAAAGTGGCGTTTATATAATAGCCCATTAGAATAAAAAATAAAAAAACTGGTTCTGGAACCGTTCTCTAACGCTTGTATGGAAATAGTTCTAACGTTACAATTTCAAACAAAAATCAGTTAACTAGTTCTAGAACCGTTCCATAGAATGGGTACTGGCTAGCTAACACTTCCACAGAACTAGTTCTGAAGGTGACAATTTCAAACAGAAATCATTAGTCGTAACGCCAAAGTAGAACAAGTACAGTCTTTTTTCATATGTTCTGGAACTAGTTGTAGAACTAATACAATATTTTCTGTATTTTTTGAAAATTTTGAAACATTGTTTTTAAGCTAAATTTTTTTAAAAACTTAAGTTAAACCATCTTAAAAAATAGTTAAGAAAGGAACAATTTAAAATATTTTTTTACTCGAATTATTCGATTAATCGGCATAATTTGCTCGAATAAATTTTTACTCGAAATTCTTGATTTTAATTTAATCGAACCAATATTTGATTTTAATTTGTCGATTAATCGAGCAAACAATATTCGAGCGAATACCCTAATTGGAACTAAAACTTCTAAATGGATCTTAATTTTGGGGAGATTGGAGTAAAGTAGCGCATAGTTTCATCTTAATGAAATAAAATATCAACCAATAATCTTTTAAACTCTGTAATGATAATTGTTATACAGAATGGATTATTGTCTAACGTTTTGCATAAAAATAAAAAGATTATTTTATCATTTGGTAATAATTTTTGACATTTTTTAATTCGATTAATTTGGACAAATATAAAAATGTAGGGGTAAAGTTGAAAGTATCGAAAATGTCAAATTTAAGATATTTAGTGCTTAATTTTTACATCAAGTAGAGATTTGAAAAGTTATGTTTTTTGTAAAAAATTTTTTGTAGTTATGTGCAAAATAAAGAATTAAATTTTATATTCGTGGACTTAAAGATTATCTTATCTTATGTTTTATTTGCTTGCGCTAGAAAAGCAATAACATCTGAGTTTACATTGCGCCATACAAGATAACACCCCAGTTTCCCTTATAAGGATTGAGATTTGCCTTTTAGTTTTCTTCGAAAGCAATGTTTATTTATTATTATTGTTAGGTCACCGTATAACATTTACTTATTACACATTTAAATTCATTATTTTTTGTTATATTCATTTCTATTTAATTTTGACTTTTTACCGTAAATTATTTCCAATGTTATTAATAGTATCGGGAATATTTGACCATTGATAGGAAACCTGGGTCGGGAAGAAAACAAGGTTAACATGATATTGAGAAGGCTCAGAAAATTGAAAGCATATTGAAAAGATCTCCAAACACATCCGGTAAAGCAGCCCGGTTAGCTCAGTGCTCAGACTATTTGGTGCGAATAGTTAAAGCCAATGCAGGCTTGAAAACATACAAAGTCAGTAAATTTGAATACACGGTATTAACAAATATTTAAAATTGTTTATATGATTTTATTTAAAAAATTTCAAGAAATTGTAAATAAAGTTATCTTCTTTACTCCATAAAAAAATAATAATAAATTTTATACAAAATTAAAATGGTAATAAAAAATCATAAAATTTGGAAGGTTCAAAAATTCAAATTTGCATTCCTTAATCATAATGATAAAATTGTTGCAAATAAAATAAGACAAATTTCATTAAAATCGATACATAGGTTTTTATTGTATCCACAAATCAGTGAAAATACTCATTGACAAGTTACATTAGAAGATTAAAAAAAAAATAAAAAAAATATGAGTTTGAGATTTTTTTTTTTTTTCTATGTAAGTCTAAGTTCACACAAGGCAATTTTTCTTGCTGCAATTATGATTTTATATGGGGGCGAGCAAAAGGAATATTAAGGGGTATAAACTTGCCTGTACTTCGAAACTCATGTTGCTTTTCATTTTCGTACTTTAAGCAAAAACAAATTAAGGTAAATTAAGGCTGAAGTAAAATTTTGTGAAAGAAAAATTGCTCTATGTTAACTTGGTCTAACTTGTAAATGAATATTTTGATTAATTTTGACAAAACTTATGTGTTGATTTTTATAAAATATGTCTTGTTTTATTGTTTCTATCTTTTTGATTAAAGAAAAACAAATGAAAATTTTGAGTTTTTTACATTTTCGAATTTTTTGGTTTTTAGATTTTTTTTTTTTTTTTTGTAAATTTTGTATAAAATTTTAAATTTTTTCAGATAATTGACTTAATGCCTCCTTAATTGTTGCCCGTATTGAAAAGTAATATAAGAATGACTTGAAGACAATTTTAACTTGAATTTTTGTATATTTTTCTAAACAAAATCAGACAAGTCGTTTTTGAAATATGCTTCAATACACAGTGGGACAGAATTGAAATTTTTTGGAAATAAATCTGTAACTTCTAATCGGCAGGTTGGATTTGCATGAAATTTGGTAGCGGAGGAGTGTACAATATTAAGTTTTGAAGGGCGACCGTACATAACCCTCAGGGGCGGAGCAAAAGGGGCTCAAAGTTTGTACCTCTGACATCAACATTTTTTAATCGCTTGCCAAATTTTTGTTTCTTGTCCAATTTGTATACATTATTGTACAAAAAACATGTTTGCATGTCTTATTTATCTCTTATAGTTTTTGGGTTATTTGCATTTGAGTTTTTAACTACCTCAATTTTACATGTTCTTGGTCCAGTTTTTTTCATATATTGCTTCCGACCGATTTCATTTTTTTTAACTAATTAAAGAACAAAATTATCTATTGAATAACAAAATTTTAAGTTGATATATTTACCGGCTCCAAAAATAAACGATTTTGAATTTAAAAATTTTAAAAATTACGACTTTTTATGTTTTTTTGGCCGAAAAAGTATCTACACTCTTTTTTTCTAAAATAAAATTTTCTTTAACAACATATACTAATTTTATACTTTTCTCAAAGATATCTTCACAAAAATGATTTTAAAATAAAAAACAAGCTCAATAACTCAAGTGGTCAAGATACACACCCTTCCGAATTCCACCCATTTTATATGAAAGTTTTGAATTTAGTCTATATTTCCTCAAATTCCAAAGCACGAATCGGAAAACGGAATGCAATTTAAGAATCTGCAATATATTGTTAAAAGTTTTCAATAAAAATCTACGGCACTTCGGAAAAATGTGGATTTTATAGCCAAAAATGTGAAAAAACCCTTTCTTGGGGTTTTTTGGGAATTGCGGGATTCCTTTTAAAAAAAATCTTAGTTTTTTCACGTTCTCATTTTATACATTAAGGTCTACATCCACTGAAAATTTTGTTAAGATATCTTTAATAACAAATTTATTACAGATAAAATATTTATAGTTTCTCAAAAAAAAAAAAAAAAAAAAAAAAAACACTTTTTTACAAAAATTTTACTTTAATTTCGAAAATCAGAAAAAGTTTAAACTCGATTTTTTTATCTAAATTACATTGCTTAGCTGACATAATTCTTCATTATACAGAAAAAGATTGAAATCAATATCTTTTACAGAACCGAAACTATGCCACTTTAAATTTCATTAAGTCACGGAAAATTACAAAAATATTATACTATTGTGGATGTGAAAAAGCCATAACAACATAAATAATTTGTTCCCATAGCCAATGTTCGATTGTGTGTTTGTGCAAACATACACAAAAATGGAATTTTCGGAGACTTATAAAACTTTAAAGTGTTAGAGGTACCCAACTTTGAAACCCTGAGTGGTCTGTTGGGTCCACCTTCTAAGCTTAACATTGTACACTCCTCTGCTACGCCTACGCAAAGTTAATAATATTTTTTGCATGCGGCTGTTAAACTTGAAATTAGGAACAAATGGTCCATAATAATTTTTAATTTCTTTTATGATATAGCAATTATAGTAAAAGACCTTGATAGCAAATATAAAGACATAAATAAACTGCACTTATGATGCAAAATATATAGTTAAATATGATTTGCTAAATACTTTTAAAATAAGGTTTATAACATGTTTGAACAACTTCTAACAGCTGTTATTGGCTCCAAAATATCATAATTTATTAACACACAGTTTTAATAAAATCAAATAAATTAACAATTATGTTAAAAAGTAAACTCTAATAACATGCTATCACCCTAAGTTACAAACATTTTGACAGTCATTAAGGTTCTAAGTTAAACGGTTGATATAAAATATTAACACTCTATGACGAGACTTAAAAATCATAGAATATGTAGTTTTTTAAATAAATATAAAATCATGAAATATGCAAGCATTTACAAGTTATAATCTACCACACGCTACAGGAAATAAAAAAATACACAAACACATATAAAAACATTTAACCGTATAGCAGTTGCAACACTTATTCCCAACTGTTTTATGAGTGAATGCATGAAAAAAAAAAAAGGAAAAAGTTTTAAAACAATATGATCATACAAGCATTTACCACGTAAAAATATATTTTTAAAAAATAAATAAATATATATTGTATATATGTATATATATATATGAATGTATGTTGCTTGGCATGCGGCTACATGCAACAATGTTTAAGTGATAAAATGGTAGAAACAATGAACACAATGAGTACAACTATTAAACATTCATAATTTGTGGCATGTGCATGCTATGCCATGCACATTTAGCAAATGTGGGGGGCAACCTAACGAATGAGCACAAGTAAAATTAAACGGAAACAAGCAAATCGTATGAATTAATGGCAAAAAAAAAAAAAAAGAAGGAAAATGGGGAGCGCCGGTTGCGTATGTTTAATAATAAATGGGCAACTTAAATAAATATTAATAATACGCAACAATAAGTTGCGTGTTAAACATGAAATGCTACGTGAACTATAGAAAATTAAATGAATAGTTTCAACAGGCTTTTATTAATACAAAAATATGAGGAAACAAAGTAATATGGGAAAACTTATTATGAAAATTTTTACTATAATATGGTGATTTTAATTTTACCCTTCATATAGAGTGATTCCATATCAAAACGGACAAAAAACAGACATTTTCGGATTTGATATCTCCGATTTCAATGAAAATAGCTACAGATATTAAGTATTGCAAATTTTGCTCAAATCACAATTTTTCTAAGTAAAAAATCCTCCCGGTCCAAAAATATGACGTTTCAAAAATCAAAAAGGGGTTGTATTTTTTCCAAAAGTAATCACACTTTATTGCTCATAACTTCTAAAACATACGTTGTAAAATTCTTATTTTTATTTCATTTAATAGAACAACACATTGACTTTAAAACGACAAGTAAAACATTTATAATCGTCGAAAGTTCAAAGGTCAAAATCGATAATATAAAGATCAAAACTTAATATTTCAAAAAACGGTATTTTAGAATTCTTAAAAAATACATACATTGGTAACGAAACCCTTGCTTATATTTGTGCAAAATTTTAAGTAGGAGCCTCTTTTTGTTTAGGAGTTATGAAGCACAATACAGAAAAAAGCTAATTTTTTGTATGTAAAATTTAAAATATTTACAAAAATTATTTGGAAATTATATTTTTTTATGACCACATATTTAAGAAATAAAATTTTGTATACAAAATTTGACTTCAGTTTATATTTTGTTACATAACTTCTGAACTAAATGAGATTCCAACATGAAATTTTGCACAGGCATAAAGTGGAGTTGTATTAATATTATATAATTTTCTTTAGCATTTTAAAAATATCGTTTTCGGAGATATAACTCACTATATATAATTTTTAATGTCATGATCTTGTTTTTAAAATTACACAAAAATTAAAATTTTATTTTCTATAGCTTAGAAGTTATTAATAATTGGATTTTATTTTTGTCCATAATTCCTAAACTAAATAAGACTCCAACTTGAAATTTTATATCCATGTAGACAAAGGTTATATCAACAATATATAATTCTTTAAGAGTTTTAAAAATACCGGTTTTTGAGATATAATAGTTTGAATTTTTATATCTCCAACTTTGACCTTTGAACTTTCGATGTAAAAAACTTTGTATATATCGTTATGAAGGTAATATCTTTTTCTTGAATATGCAGCAACAACTAGAGATCTACCATGTATGTATATTTAAGAAGTTATTAAATGTTAAATAAGTATTCATTTGTAAAGTTTTTAACATTTTTTCGTTTTTTAAACCGAAATTTTTCCGGACCGAAAAGAAACATGGGTCTGAAATTTCATGTTTTCGGAAAATCTTCCAATGGTCCAATTGAAATCGGAGATGTCAAATCCGATTGTTATCCGTTTTGACATGGAATCACTCTATAACTGTTTAATCATATTTAAGCCTCATTTAAGAATTTGCTTTAGTTTGGATATTCTAAATTCAAAACTAGAATAAATTGTTAAAATTCTTTATTCTGACACATTTTCTCCTTGATTTTTTTCTATGTTGCTTTAGCTTCGAAATAGTAACAGCTGTCATGGAGTGTTATATATTTAACAAAAAAATTTGATTAACAAATATCTTTTATACAATTTTGTTAGACTCAAGAATAAATGTATTTTTACATTTTAATCCCACAAAGTTACATTTAAACCAATATCCCCTTACTTAAAATAAAATTTAATCTTAGTTAAAAAAAAGCAATAAACCTCACCTCATGAGTGAGATAAGTACATCAAAATTCTGGTAGGGTGCTAACAGTATTATTAAAACAGAGGTAATGAAATACATTTTTTTTTACAAGTTCAAGACTAAAAAGGTAGCATAAAACTTTGTACAACTACAAACATAAATACATACACATCTAAATACATATTACTTAAACACATGTCTGTATAAATATGCGTGTTAGCACAACATTAACCTTTAAATACTCATACGAGTACAATGAAGGGTGGGTGCAAGAAAAAAAAAAAAAAAAGAGAAAAGCAATTCAAACAAATTTTGTTTCCCTGTGAGTTCTTATTCGTTTTTCTATGCAGTCTATTGTTGTTTTTGGTTGGTGGAGGGTGTGTTTTGTGCTTTTTTTTTTTTTTTGTTTCCTATAATTGATTTAATTCAAACACTTTAGTTTGAAATTAAAATCAACACATGCTTGTAATCCTAAATGTTTATGGGTTTTATTTTTTTCTTGTAGCTTTTTGATAAGATTTTAACACCATTTTATATTTACGCCTTTTAAATAGGAATTTTTACTTGATAATATTATTTAATAAATAATATAGGAATAATTGGAGAACGTGGTTATTTATCCGCTTCATTTCTGTGTTAAAGATGCATTTTTGACGAGGTATTGTGTGCTTTAGATACATTTTTCTAGTAATTAATTTTTTAATTTTTTGAAGACTGCAAAATTTTGTAAAAATTTCATAAAAATATGAACATCATTGATCGATTTCTTTCTTTTGAGTGATACAATATCAATTTGCACTTCAGGGCAAATGCAATGTCTTGGTGTTTCTCACCATTCCCTAATTTTTATGGCCATTGATATTCCGATATCATCTTCTCCATGTTTTGTATCGTATCCAGATTATAAGGCATTGAAAGCTGAAGACTTGGCGACTGCAGTACAAGATAGTGATTTTAGTGGTATTTATTTAACTAATGATGTTAATTTGCAACTCGAAATTGCTATGTCAAATATTGTTTTCCTGCACGATCTAGTGCCAGTGGTTCGCAAAAGGGTAGGCGCAAGGAAGGAGGATTGGTTTAATAATAGAGAGATTCATTATCAGAAGTCTTTGAGGGATTTGGCGTATAGGCATTACATGCAGTGTAGGACAGCACTTAATTGGAAGGTTTTTTGTGTTCATAGGAACAGAGTTAAAAAGGTTATTAGGAAGTTGAGAATGCGGGAACATGCACATTTTTTTCAGGATTCTGATCCTGAGCTTATGTGGAAGTTTTTAAAGAGGAATGTATGTCTTGAAACTCGTGAACACTTGACGATGTGTAATCCGGATAACCTGAATGAATATTTCGCTTCTTGTCAGATACAGGATTATAATACTTATGATTTTGACAATAGTCGGTATAGCGACGTTATTCATAATATGGGTTTTTCCTTTTCATGTATTAATACTAAAGTTTTGTATGATGCATTGCTTAAGATAAAATCCAATGCTATGGGTAATGATGCTTTACCTGTGAAGTTCATTAAGTTGATTTTTCCTTTTATTTCCTCACATTTGCTCCATCTTGTTAACACAATTATCACTACTTCCTGTTTCCCTTATAAGTGGAAAATAGCTAGTGTTATTCGTATAAGGAAGCATGGTCATTCAAGTGAGTTTGACAATTTACGTCCCATTTCTATACTTCCTGTACTTTCCAAGGTTGTTGAACATATCCTTAAAGACCAAATGATTGAGTATCTTGATCATGGTTGTCTGATTCACCCCTCTCAATCGGGATTTCGGAGGGGACATAGCACCACCTCTTTACTTATTTCTTTGACAGATTCAATCAGGCAGTTGCTAGACAGTCGTAAGAATGTGGTTTTACTTTCAGTAGATTTTTCAAAAGCTTTTGACAGGGTATTGCACTCCAGATTACTTCATAAACTGCTGTATAATTTTGGTTTTTCCTATTCCTCGTGTAGTTTGATTCGATCTTACCTCAGTGATAGATACCAATATGTATCGGTTGGTACTTCCGAGTCGCGAATCAAACGGATCATTAGTGGTGTCCCACAGGGATCGGTTATTGGGCCCCTATTATTTATGCTTTACATCAATGAACTTTTGCTTGAAGTTGATGGAATTCCTTGTTTTCCTTTTGTTTATGCAGATGATGTACAGTTTGCTTGTTATACTGATGCTGATTTTTTAGATGTTTTGGAAAATGTTGTAAATTATGTCATAAGCAGAGTTATGTCATGGGCTTCAGACAATGGTTTCTGTGTGAATCCTAACAAAACGAAGTTGATGGGGTTTGGGTTTGATACTAGTAACGTTAAGATTCAGATTGATAATGTTCCTGTAGAATTTGTTGGTAAGATGAAATGTCTTGGTCTTATAATGGACAATTTATTAAATTTTTCACCACATATTGATTTTTTATCTTCCCGTGTGTCTTTTCTGTTGAAAAGATTATACTCGTTAAATATTTATTTACCATGTGCTATAAAGAGATGCCGCATATATTATATTGCACTGAAGTTATTTCTAGTGCTGGGTGTTACACACTGGGGAAATATAGACTCATATTTAACAGAATTATTCGTTACATTTTTAGTTTGAAAAGGCGAGATCATATATCTCAACATATACTTAGCTTTCTTGGATCGTCTTTTGTTAGCTTTATCAATATTAGGCTCTTACTATTTTTTTATAAATCTGTCTTAAGAGGTTGCCCGGGATATATTGTGGACAAATTTCATTTTTCTCGCTCCACGAGAAATCCACAGATAATTTTTCCTATTAGACGATTGAATACATTTGGTAAATCATTTCAGGTACGAGTCTCAAGGACTTGGAATTCCTTGCCTTTTTAACTAAGAAAATTTTCTTATTCGGTTTCGGTTTTTAAATCGAAATCAATTGAATATGTGAACAGTCAAGATCATGGAATTTTGTAGAAACACAATTTTTAATTTTGTAATATATTTGATTATATGATGCTCCAGCTTTCATTATGGTTAAATTAGATATTGATTGATCTCATTTTAATTTAATTTTAATACAAATTGTTACCATTATTTATTATTAATGTTAGTTAATAATTATTTATTTTTGTTATTTACATTTACTTTATTTTATTTTTTACTTTTTATTGAAATTGTTATTATTTTTAGTAGCTTTGATTAGCCATATAAGGCCCCAATGGGCTCGGTTATGTAAATGAAGAATTAATAAAAAAAAAAAAAATGTCAAAAATATTCCATGATGTTAAAGATAAATTTGTTACAAATATAATTCATGGAAATTAATGCATAAATTTTGATTTTATTTACAAATTAGTGAATAGATATCATTTACAACAAAATTGACTTTTTTCATTAAATCTGCTCTCCTCCATTAATTTTTCGCCGGGCGGAAAGCAATTTAGTGTCAAATCGTTCTAACTCTATTTTTTTGATGAAATATCGTCAAAAAATTTAAAAAAGCTCTCGTGACATTTTTTATATTAATCGATAAAAACTTTCACTTTTTCCAAAATTCACCATTTTCGACCAATGCCTGATGTAGGGTGCAAGCCTAAATCAGTTAAAAATTTCTATATTAGCCGTTTGTGAAACCTTGTCTTTTGAAATGTAAAAAGAATTTTTTTTTTTTTTTTTAAACGGAACTTTGAGTAAAAAGTGGGTGTGTCTAATATTTCGCTCATAGTAAGGCCATAGTATATTTCTTCATGACTCAAGATCGGTGTGTACAATTGAACAAAGTGATACACGAAAAGATACGGACTAAAAATATCTTAAAATTCCCCAAACTTAATTTTTTTATGTGCTCAATAGTTTCAGAGTTATTTTGAAATGAGTGCCCGAAAAGAATCATTTTCATGCAAAATTTTAGATTTTTTTGTTATTAAAATTTCTTATAATAACTGAAAACATCTAAAATGTTACAGTTTATCATCTTTATCTTAAAGCTTGTGATGCTGTGAATAAAATAAGGCATGTATATTCAAAATTGATGCAGAAATCTAAATTCTATTCACAGTTAAGTAAAAATACTCATGTTACATACAATTGAGTAGAAATACAGTGGTGGCCAACAATTTTTTATTTTTTCTTGAAACAAAAATAGGTGGACTAAGTGGATTTTGACGAGTTAAACAAGAATCTGCATTCACTTATTTTCTATCAAGTACTGATTTTTTTTTATATGCATGACTAATATCATCACCTTATTCAACGGTCACACTATAAAATTCGAGAATGGTTTGTCAAACTTAGACTATAACTCAAGAACGGTTTACACGATTTTTATAAGTAACACATCAAAAGATGCATACGAAAATTGTCTTCAAGGCATGTGAACAATATTTTTCATTCGCTCAAGAATTTCAATGTTATGGATCAAAATTTTCACCACTTTTCAAAAAAATAAATTTTAAAATTTTCGGTACTAATTACCGAATAACTACGGAAATATTAACTGAACAAAAAATTATATAAATTCAGCTCAAAGACAATTTATGACGCTATATATTAAAGTTCAATTTATCTTAATTGGACAAACTGTTCTCGAGTTACACAAGTGTGACTGCCTAAAGGCGGGGTCATAGTAGTCATGCCCATAAAAAAAAAAATCAATGCGTGATAGAAAAAAGTAAAAGCTGATTCTTATTTAGCACGTTGAATTACATCTAATCCACTTATTTTTTTATTTAAGAGGAAAAAAAAAAAAATTTTTTTTTGTTTGCCTACTAATGTATTTCCGCTTAGCTATAGGTATGTATGGGTATCCAAACTTAACTGTGAATGTAATCAAGATTTGTGCATCAATTTTTATGATACGTGGCTTTATTTACTCGTAGTTTTGTCAGCTTTGAGATAAAGTTGATAAACTTAAATATTTTTGATGTTTTCACTTAAAAAAAAAGTTTTAGTAAAAAAAGAAATCTTGAACTTTTCATGAAAAAAATTTGTTCCGATACTTTTTACGA
This sequence comes from Protophormia terraenovae, assembly GCA_951394005.1. Lineage (NCBI taxonomy): Eukaryota > Metazoa > Arthropoda > Insecta > Diptera > Calliphoridae > Protophormia > Protophormia terraenovae. The sequence goes on from OX596073.1 coordinate 136,220,977, forward strand.
AATATCTCCTAAACTATTGAGCGGATAAAAATTTGTTGGTAGAACGATTTAAAGCTAATTTTATTTTTCATATCGTGGTATATCATTTATATAAATCGTGCATACCGTTCTCAAGTAATATTGAAATATACTCGAGTAATCAGCATATTTAGGGCACAATGTTAGACACGCCCATAAAAATTCCGACCTGGTGGAAAAAAGCTGAAAGCAGATTCGAGTTAAGCATGCGGAATTCCATCTAGTCTACATATTTTTTTTGAAGGAGCTCAAAACAAATTTTTTTTTATCGACCAGTGTTATTTAAAGTGAGAAATATAACCACTTTTTTAAAAATAATCTCAAAAAAAAAAAAAAAAAAAAAAGAAATAAATAAAAAAATCAAAAAAAAAAAAAGATAAAAAATTACGTTTCAGTTCATTTTATATACCCAATAAGCACCCAAAAAATTAAAACTCCAGTGATTGAATTTTTATTTGTATTCAACTTGAATTCCAATAATTTTTTTAAGTGTTTTTCAAGATAGAACTATTTTTTAATTCTGTTCAAACTTTTTGTTTGTTGTCAAAGAAAGAAAAATAAAAAAAAAAAAAATAATCAATTAAAAATTTATAAAAAATATTAACTAATGATCAAGCCGAAAATATATTGAAACCGGAAAAAAGTGTGCAAATAGTTATTGCTAAGTCGCAGATTCCATATCATTTCATTGAAGAAAACAAACACAATTATGATGTACTAGAGGATTACTTCAGTAACCATAAATGAAAGGACCTGATGTGTTAATTTGTTTCCTAAGTTATGTAAATAAATATATTTGTTATGATCCCTATGTGGCATATTTAAATATTTTTTGTAAAATAAAAACGTAAAAATGTACATATGAATGTAGTATATTTTATAGAAATAAAGAATATAGCTTGAATTTTATTATGTTGAATACTGGAATTACACTGTTAACAAAGGTTTGATTTATAATATATTTCCAAGCTTGAATTCAACTATTTGTTTTATTGGAATTTCACTGTAATTGAATACTTGAAATGATTATGCTATTGAATAAAAGTGTAGTATAACTGTATTTCAACACTTGAAATTTGAATTTATAACTGGAATTAAATTGTTCTTACACTTGAATTCCAGGAAAAATGCTTTTTATTGGAACTATATATTTATATTTAGAATTTTGTAGGGTATCAAGTGAATATTTTTAAAATGTTTAGGATCCATATTCAGTCCGCTAAGGCCCGTTATTATAAATTACCAATAACTAAAGTTAGGATGTTATCGTTCACTTTAACTGTTTTTGGTTTTTATAATTATAAGTTAAGCCAAAAGTGACCAATAAGCTAAAGTTAAGAACATCTGACCATCAACTTTTATCAGACGGTTTGTGTATTCAGAGCTGCCATATTTTCTGCTTTATAAAAGAAATAAATAAAATTATATTTATTCCGCTGTAGTTTTTAGTAATTTGTCTGTCTATATTTATATTTTCTCTGGCGTTGTCTTTTAGTTAACTTAAACTCATTTATTTTAAAAATTTCTTTGTTTTTTATTTGTTTATATTTTCGTTTGGCAGTTACCTTCAAATAGTACATGTTGCCACTACGTTAAGTGGCCAAAAGTAATCGGTTTTTGCTTTGATTTTGCCGTATTATCAAAATTATAAAATTTACCTCAAAACCAAGTTGTAATAACCAAAAGTAGATAAAGCTAACTTTATTGTTCACTTTAGTTTATCTTACCATTTACTATCTGATACCTTATAGGTAGGTTATAATAACGGCCCTAAGTTAGAAAAACATTCCCAAAAATAAGTCAACATTTTCTTTCAGCATAACTTTGTTTTAAACTAAAAAAGATATCGCCCACATGTAAGCATTCTTTTGTATGGATTTATAAGGACTATATGTTTCTTTGATCAAGTCATAAATAAAAGTTTTGGTAATTTTTTATAAAAATGTTTTTTTTTTTACTTTCATTTCTTTTTATACACGATTTTAAAATGGGAAGTTCGACATGATATAAAAACAGAAGGTAGAATCATTTTGGAGAGTTGTCATTTGAAATTTGTCATGAAAGTCAGAAAACTAAAAAGCAAAAAAATAAAAATTAGAAATAAAATAAATATCCCAATAAGCATTTTTGCTGGAATTCAAGTGTAATAAAAGTTCAATTTCAGTAATAAATTCAAATTTCAAGTGTTGAAACATACTTTTGAAACACTTTGCTTCAATAGCATACTTCAGTGAAAAGGAAACTTGAATACAAGTCGAACATAACACTGTTAAAATAGTTTATTTCAAGCCTTGAATACTAGTGCAATTCATATCAATAAAAATAATTGAATGCAAGCTTCGAAATACAATTTGACTCAAGCTTTTTAAAATAGTGCAAATCAAATATTTCAAATAAAGAAATTCAAGCTAAAAATTTCAATAAGTCAGTAATATAGTTTTTAAGATTATTTATTTTGCAAAAAATAAATATCTATGTACATTAAAATCATGTAAATATTACAATAAAACAATAAATATGTATTTCAAAAAATAACAAGAGAAAACAAAAACAATTATTCAGTTTCTTGATCTTTTTTTTTGGAAATAGATTTGTATTTTCTGTAATATGAGGATTTTGGGAAATTGCACTATCGATACAGACTTTTTTGCAATGTTAAATTGTAAATGGTTTTTAATTTTTCTTTTCTTGTATATCTGAAACAAAATAAATATGTATGTATGTTTAACTCAATTTATAGATCATTTAAATTACACTTCTATTTACCTATTTTTGTTGGATATTTTAGCATTTGATTTCCGTTAGCCCGCGTAAATTGTTTCTGATTTATTTGTTTATACATATGTACATAGAATAGAACTAGAAGTTTATGTGAGAGCCACCCTATACTAAATTTTCAAAAAATTTACTCATATTTTTGAAAATACAAAAACAAAATATATGTGACTACATGTATTTTGTTTTTGTATGAATTAGGTTTCTGACAATTGAATTAGGTTTTTTTCTCTCACATAAATATCTAGTAGTTAATCTATGCATATGTATATAAATAATAATTTATAAAACATTTTACAATATTTTTTAATTTTGTTGACAAAGAAAAAAAATTAAACAAAGTTTGAACAAAAAGTGACAACAGTTTTTACTTGAAATTCAAGTTTAATTCAATTTAAATTTGAAGACCTTGTCCAATAAGCATTTTTCCTGGAATTCAAGTGTAAGAACAATTTAATTCCAGTTATAAATTCAAATTTCAAGTGTTGAAATACAGTTATACTACACTTTTATTCAATAGCATGCTCAAGTGAAAAGGAAACTTGAATTCAAGTCGAACATAGCAATGATTGTACAGTTCATTTCAAGTATTCAATTACAGTGAAATTCCAATAAAACAAATAGTTGAATTCAAGCTTGGAAATATATTATAAATCAAACCTTTGTTAACAGTGTAATTCCAGTATTCAACATAATAAAATTCAAGCTATATTCTTTATTTCTATAAAATATACTACATTCATATGTACATTTTACTTTTTTATTTTACAAAAAATATTTAAATATGCCACATAGGGATCATAACAAATATATTTATTTACATAACTTAGGAAACAAATTAACACATCAGGTCCTTTCATTTATGGTTACTGAAGTAATCCTCTAGTACATCATAATTGAATTTTAATTTTTTTGTTGCTTATTGGGATAAAACAATTGCCTGTTCTTGTTTTGATTTTTTTTTGATTATTTTGTTTTATGTGCGACTGACTTTTTAGGGTAAATAAAATTGAGAATATAATTTCTAATTTCTGTATTTATATTATGGAAGTTTGAAAGGCCAAAAATTTATGTTTTCAATTAAAGCATTTAAAGAAAACCTTAATAAATTTGTTTTTTTTTAATAAAAATGTGTAATATTAAATAGGAAAAAATATTTGAATTAATGAAAATATTATTTTTCTTGTATTTTTTTTTTTTTTTTGCATAATTTGTATGTAACTTATTTTTAACATTAATATTTTAATATGACTAGAACAGACACATGCGAGGGTATTATATAAAAATAATTAAAATGATGATTATTTTAATTCATCAAACTTTGAATGTTGATATACAAATAAAAAAAAAAAAAGAAATAGAACTATGGAAGCAAAATGATAAATTATGAGAAAGAACCATTTTGTTAATATTTGTTATGATAAGACCACTTTAAATACCACAACCCTCGTATTTACATTCACATTATGCTTAAGCCAGTGCCACTTGCCATAAAAGCAATATAAGCTCTTAATATGAAAATCATTATAATAAAAAAAAAATAGAAAAGCAAAAAAAAATATAAATAAAACACATTACTAATGTAAAAGGAAACAGGGTATTCCCGAAATTCAACGTTCTAGCAAAAACCCAACAAAAAAATCTTTGGCAATACATTGAATTTTTTCCAAGATAGATCTGCCTTTATATAAATATATAAAAAGTAAAGAGAAAAAGAGATTTGTAATATTAATTTGCATGAAAAATTCATAAATAACATACACGAATATTTAAAAAAAAACCAAATTGTGAATAATAATAAAAAAATAAAAAAAAGAAAACAACACACTGAATTGAAAAACGTTGCATATGTTACAAACAAACAAATAGCAACAATAACGTAATAGAAGACAACACAATACAAAAGCAACAACATGATTTGAATGTATTTGTATGTAAAATGTGGCAACAAAAAGCAATAAGTCATCAGGGCAACAACCAAAATATTATATACATCCATACATACATATGTGTGTATGTATATTTATAAAAAAGAAACCATGTTATAATAAAATGTAAAGTCACTAACCCTATAATAAAACTTAAAGATATAAAAAGCTAAAAAAAACTTTAGAAATTCATAGATTCATTCTTTCTTTCACAAATGCAGACGATGCCAAATAAAATACAAGTCAGTTTAAATGTAACAGCAGCTAATTTTTTACAAAAGAAAAGGAAAGAATTGCAAACATGATTTCAGTTTTTTTTTTAACTTTTTAAAAATAGAAAAAAAAAACTTACGTATATTGCAAGAGTACATAAATTATACAACAATTTGTTATGACAAACAGAAATTTTAAAGAGATTTCAAATTAAATATTATTAAGGTGAATTTTTAATGATAATCTGAGAAATTTGATTTTTTTAATTTAATGTAATGAAAGAGATATTTAACGGGAGCGAGTTCTATATTCGACTGGGTCGAATCTTTTATACCCTTCACCACTTTACCGACAAATAATAAAATATGCGCCCTAAATTATGCTTTCACATTTATACTAATCTAATTTTTATCCAAGCTACATAACGAACCTACACAGAGAAAACAGATTCATTACCACAACCGAATTTATTGCCCATCGAATTTTGTCGGTTCCAATAACCGAATAAATATAATACGCTCTATTAATTTTTGTATGACTAAGTATTGTCAATAACTTTAAAAATTATCTGAAATTTTGCTTTAATTATTTTCATGATTACACTGGTCAACAAATAGACAAATAGTTGGACTTGATGTATTTTGATGTGCTAACGGTGCGTACGATTGACCAAAGTGATACACCAAAAGATGCGAACTAAAAATATCTTCAAATTTCCCAAACTTAATTTTTTTATGTGCTCAATAGTTTCGGAGTTATTTTGAAATAAGTGTCCGAAAAAATAATTATCATGCAAAATTTTAGATTTTTTTGTTACTAAAATTTCTTTTAATAAATGAAAACATCTAAAATGTTACAGTTTATCATCTTTATCTTAAAGCTGGTAATGCTGCAAATAAAATAAGGTATGTATCTTCAAAATTGATGCACAAATCTTAATTTTATTCACAGTTTAGTAAAAATATCCATGTTACATACAATTGCGCAGAAATTGTATGTAACATGGATAGAAAACAGTGGTGGCCAAAAAAAAAATTTTATTTTTTTTTTGAAACGAAAATAGGTGGACTAGGTGGATTTTGACTAGTTAAACAAGAATCTGCATTCACTTTTTTTCTTTTTATATGCATTTTTTTTATGTGCATGACTAATATCATCACCTTATTCAGCGGTCGCACTATAAAATTCGAGAATGGTTTGTCAAACTTAGACTATAACTCAATAACCGTTTACACGATTTTGATAAATGATACACCAAAAGATGCATACAAAAATTCTCTTCAAGGTACTAATTTGCGAATAACTACGGAAATATTAACTGGACAAAAAATAATGTCAATAAAAATTATGATAATTTAGGTCACTATATATTGATGTTTAATTTATCTTTATCTTAAAGAACAAACTGTTCTCGAGTTATACAAGTGTGACTGTCTAAAGGCGGGGTCATAGTAGTCATGCCCATAAAAAAAATCAATGCGTGATAGAAAATCAGTAAAAGCTGATTCTTATTTAGCACGTTGAATTACATTTAATCCACCTATTTTTTTTATTTAAGAGAAAACAAAATTTTTTTTTTTGTTTGCCCACTAATGTATATCCAATTAGCTATAGGTATGCATGGGTATCCAAACTTAACTGTGAATGAAATCAAGATTTGTGCATCAATTTTTATGATACGTGGCTTTATTTACTCGTAGTTTTGCCAGCTTTGAGATAAAGGTAATAAACTTAAATATTTTTGATGCTTTCACTTTAAAAAAAAGTTTTATTAAAAAAAGAAATCTTAAATTTTGCATGAAAAAAATTTGTTCCGATACTTTTTTCGAAATACCTCCTAAACTATTGATCGGATAAAAATTTGTTAGTAGAGCGATTTAAAGCCAATTTTATTTCTCATATTGTGATATATCATTTATATAAATCGTGCATACCGTTCTCAAGTAATAATGAAATATACTCTCGTAATCGGCATATTTAGGGCACAATATTAGACACGCCCATAAAAAAAAAATTCCGACCTGATGGAAAAAAAACTGAAAGCAGATTCGAGTTTAGCATGCAGAATTCCATTTAGTCCACATATTTTTACTTGAAGGAGCACGAACATTTTTTTTTTTTTTTTTGTCGACCAGTGTTATTTTTATTAAAATTTAATAAAAAAAAAAAAAAAAAAAAAAAAAAAAAAACCATAAAACTTCAAAACATACCTAAACATTTCTTAGAACAAATCCTGAATCAATAATGTAAGGAGTGAGATCGAAAAATTCTTAACATACATAATATTCAATAACTTGGAAACGGTTGATCTTAGAGTTTTCATTATTTTTTTTAATCATTTGATAATTTAGCACAGATCACAGAAATATATAATTTTTATGGTTCTAACCACTAATTATAAAATTGTGGACCATTTTTGAAAACCCTTTCTTTGGAGATTTGATAGTTGCTTCAGTCACTTGTTTTGGAACAGTGTGCACATCTTCTGTTAAAATCTTCGGTATTTTGGGACACCTTTTTTGTGCTCTTGAATTCACTCTTCACAAGAGCGCAATATCTCTCCACTGGTCTAAGCTATGGACAATTTTGAAAATTGACCTCTCTTTGTACTAAAACTATGTTATTTATTTGGTACCACTCCAGAGCTTTCTTACCGTAGTGACATGATACCAAATGGGTCCAAAAATATGTGGACACGTTGTGCTTTCTTAAGAAAAGAAAAAGTCTTTCTTGCAAATGTTCCTTTAAGCATATTTTGGTATTTATAGATCCGAATGTATCAAATGACTTTCCTGTTTTGCTGCAACTGCAAAAAGCTTGTCATATCATGAATTTTGTAAGAAATTTTTGCTGCTTATGGGTCTTAAACTTATCTCCAACATTGCTTCGAGCATTAGCAATAAAAATGTTTGAAACACAAGCTGCGAAGAATCTGCCAGCACCTACGTTTCTTCGTCAATTATACAGCTTGAGGATTTTTGTATGAAATTTGGTTTTAAATTCCGAGTCCTATTTTTGGCTTGTAATTTTTTTTGCAGAATTCCAGTATGGAATTTTTTGAACTTTATATATTATCAACTTTCCTATTAGCTTTAAATTTTCGCACCAAATAGTCGAAGCACTGAGAAAACTGAGCTGATTTTCTATCAGATGTGTTTGGAGTTCCTTTCAATATTCTTTCAATTTTCTGGCCTTCCCTTTTTTCCTTTTTTCCTTTTTCTTACCGAACTAGGTTTCACATCAATAGTCAAATTCTCCTGATACTGTTTAATAACATTAGAAACGGTTTTACGGACGACATTTAATTCTGTGGCCAATTATTTGTAAGACCTATTTGGATTTTTTGAAATTTTTTAATAATTTGTAGGACGTAAATCTTTTCGTCACTTATTTTGATGAAAATAAGGACAAATTAACATGGTTGTTATTAAAAATAATAACTGAAGTATTTTTCCATGATAACTAGATCCAAAAAAATTTTGAATATTGATTCCGAAAAAAGTTATGAGGCAAAATGTGTGTTAAGATTTTTTCGATCTCACTGCTTATGTTCATCCCGCTTTTCGCATTTAAGGCAGACAGACACCGGAATCTTTATATAGGTTTTTCAAGCAATTATGTTTGATATCCGGGGGAGGAAGACACTCCAAAATATCTGTGTGGAAGTATCATCTTTGGTGGTAAACAATAGGTTGATGTCGATGATAGGCTCAAGCGCCGAATTAAACAATAAAATATAAGAGATATAAATTAAATTTTGTAATACCACTTGATATTTTAAATTCCAATTACCTTGGCGGAATATGACAACGCAACTATCCAATACTTAATTCATACAAACTTCTTGGAAAGATACACATCTTAAAATTGCAAGCTATGGGCACTAAAATGGAGTCTGGTACAAAAGTTTTCAAAAATTGTATTGTTTTATTGTAGCGATTCCAAATTGACGATATTAGACAAAGGCCTATGGAAAAATACACATATGTAAGTACCCAGAAAAAATTGTTGCATACCCAGAAGCAGGTTTGTAAGGGAGAGATAAGAGAACTCTCCCTTACCAACCTGCTTCAAAGTCCCACGCGATTTTCGCGATGTCCCACTTGGTAGGTCTCTTTGCTGCGCTACGTATTAGGTTCATACATGTCTCTATTATGCACATTATTAAAACACCATAGATATGATGAAATCATGCCTGTTTTATGTGAATCTTTAAGAGATCCTAGAAACTATGAAATCATGCCTTTTTGAATTAAAATAATGTATTTATAAAAATTAATATTATTTTTTAATTTATTTGATTTATTTTATAAGAAAAATTTTGTTGTTTTATAAGAAAATAATTTTTGCATCTGCAAAAAATAAATAATTAAAAATTAGATATTACTTACACCCAGAGAAATATCAATCACATACGTGTTGAAAACGATACCATTCTGTGTCAATAGTGAATCTACACCGTATGTGTTTAAATTAAACACTGCGTGTTCAATTCTTATTGAAAATCGATACCTAATTGGCACCAAGTTGAAACCATTTCGGTATCAAATTGTTAAATTACATATGTTTTCAATGAAATTTGTTAACGAATGGTATTAAAAAGCTGTTACCGTAAATTACCAATGTGAGCACAACCGTTGTTGATTTTAAATCGAATTTTTTCCCTTAGTGTAATAGAAAAATAGAAAAATTATCACAAAAAACATGGAAAATGTTACACGTACCGTACAAAATAAAAACAAAAACACAAAATTTCTCCCAAAAAAGTCAAACTGAGAATTAAGAATAATGAAAAACAAAATACGTTACAAAACATGTCATTTCTTGTACATTATAATGAAAACGATAAACAATATATTTGAATCTTTAATAATTTAATAAATAATTTTATTTTGTTATTGTAAAATAATTATTAAAAAAAAATTATATATATAAATTTACTTACAATTTTAAAAGGTTTTTAAATGTATTATTATTTTTCTCCGACTTTCACGAACAAACTTACTTCTTAATACTTTGAACACTCGATCACAACTAATCAACGCAGTTGAAAATATTGCATCTTCCAACTTAGCGCAACCTTTTGTTTCAAATCGTAAATAAAAATTAGGAAAAGTAAGTCATTCGCTTATAATCCTGCATCCACGTAAGCGAGAGAGGATGCAGGTTGTAATTCGGTAAAAATATGAGCATAATGTAAATTTCTCGCTTCCTTTTATAGCTTACTCAAATGCACATCAATGATGTGCAATCGGCAGACATGATTAATTTTGTACCGCTTACCAGTACCTATAAAATTTTTGCTGGGTAGATTTATGTTTGAAAATTGCACGCACATTTTAAAGAATATCACTTACCAGTTTCGTAATTATAAAGTTTATGCTCTATTTCCGTTTTTGAGTTCAGTCATAAGATCAATTCAATTAAAAAATTTTAATTATTTTTATTTTAAAAATAATTTAAAACGTCAAAATATAAAAATTACTTACGGTTCGAAACACCGAATTAATTCATAACTGTGTCTAAAAATATTATAAATGTTAAAATTATTTTTATAAAAATACAATATTGATTCCAATTGCCGATTTTTGGTTCTAAGATATATATAGAATAAGATTCTATTTACCGATTTGATTAAATTTGAAATAATCAGACACAACTTGATAGTGCTAATTAACTAAATCATTGTAGGAACCTTGTTTTATATTTAATTAAGATTTTATATTTATGTACATAGAAATATATTCCATTTTACTAATTTTTAATAATTAAAACAAATAATTGGTTGATATTATAGTATTTTCATCATAATAACCATTTACTAACAATTTTTTTTCTGTGTGTAATTTAAACTATCATAGCAATATTGCGTCCTTAACAAAAACAACTAGAATATACATATTTATATATTATATTATATATATGCAATCAAACTGACTGCATAACAAAAACAAAAATAACACTGTTAATTACTATAATATTCTGTTTGCTTATAAAGAAAAAAAATTTCATTGCAATGCTTAATATAAATGATTGTTCGTGCAAAATTTTTAATAAATTTTTTAATTTTTTTGACTATAAATATTTGTAACAGATTTGTTTAAAACCGAAATCCGAAGGTTAAATATAAGTTTCATAAAGTCAAAAAAGAGTTTTGACCGATACCTTAGATACCAATGGACCGATTGAGTTTATTTCCTCAGCCAAAAAAAAAATCTACGAATAAAGTTTCTGCGTAAAAATGAAGTTTCTTGCTTATACAGAGGTTTCAAAAAGATGAAAAAAAAAAAAAAAAAAAAAAAAAACAAATTTGATGTAGCTTATTGTTGTTCTTGTCCATTATCCATAAAAACAACAAATATATAAAGCTACAATTAAATAAATTAAAAAAAAAAAAATTGTTCGATTCAAAAAACCTAAATTTTAGAAAAATATTTAGGACCAATCTGTTCAATAATGAAACCCGTAGCTTATATAGGGTGTTCAAAAGGTCTAAAAACGTGCTTTCACCGATATCTCGGATACTAGTGGATAGATTTTTTTCATTTATTTGAAAATTTTGAAAAAAGATTCTGAATTTTTCATGTAAGAACGAAGTCGCTAGCTTGTATAGGATCTTAGAAAAGCCGACAACAAAATCGATTTTTGGAGGTATTTTCGGTTTTTTGGCGATATCTCGGTTACTTACAAACTGATTTTGCTAATTTGTATTTATTTTATTTTTCTATGATGTATAAAAGATATACGGTAGGTAGCAAAATTGAGTACATGCTTGTAATTTGTGCACTTGTCTTTGCATAAAAATAAAAGTAGTAGAGCAAATACAAAAACTATTTCTTTAATTTATTTTATTTATGTTTAGTATTTAATAAAATAATGTATAATTTAAAAATAAAAGCATCAAGCTCTACGAAAAAATCCGATAAAACTAAAACAACTCGCATGAGGGATTTTTAAAATATTTTTTTACAACAATAAAAATATTTGAATATAATATAGTGTAGTTTATAGATATTGGTCAGTAGATTATTATACGATTTTTAGAATTTTAAATATACCTTTCAAATCGGGAGCTATATCCTAAGTACCGCTTTTTCGGATTTTTTAAACTGTATTAGAAAGACAAGAAATTATCCTTTTTAAAAAGTATATATTTTTTTTACGGAGGGTCATTCGATTTTGTTCATATTTGTCATACCCTTTTGTTCATATTTCTATTAGAGCCCTGCAAACTGTGTCTTATAAGGCTGTACAAGCCACTTGATATTTTTCAAGTGTTGTTATCAGTGTGTGTGCGGAGTAATAAATACTGTTCTGCAGGCACTTAAAACCATACAAATACTGCGTGTGTGCTTCAACTTTATGAACAAATCATGAGTGTGCTATGATAGCGACCAAACAAGCCTCTCAAAGGCTTGTATAAAAAAATACAATCCTTTTGACCACTTGTTTGCTTCAATAAGGAAAAAAATTGTGTTTTCTTTTTTATTAAAATTATATGTGTGTGTGTGCGTTCATGACTGTATAAAGTAATTTCGTAAGTAAAACAGTCGTTTAAAAGTATTGTTTATAAACTTATTGTTATTTACGATCAAATAAATTATTAATGTTACTAGTTATAACAATTTAAAGAAACATGCATTAAGTTTTATTAGTAAACAGATTTTATTAAATATTTAAAGTTTTTTACAAGGTTTTTTTATATTATTATTGATTATATATTGAACATGTACATATGACGGGACACACAATTTAGGTAAACGTCTTAAAATATTTCATTTATAATTTTATTACAGTGCAGATGTTCCATCGTATTCTTAACATTTGGGAAAATTTATTAGCCAAGGAGTAAACGTATATGGAAACGAATTTGAAAAATGAAAAGACATTGTTCTATATTATTTCCTTTTAGTTTTAAAATAGAATGATTACTTAGTAAATATAAATTAAATGCAATAAAATCTATCATAATATAAATAAGTACAATTTTAAAATTTTTTATAAACATACAATTAATTATAAGACTAACTTTATTTAAAATATAAATAAATACTAAAGATAAAAATTTTCTAACTTACATATGTAACTGACAGTTTCAAATGTCAACTTTAATTTTTTTACTTTTTTAACTCTTAATAAAGAGTATTTTTTAATAACTTTATGAATTCACCCTTTTACATTTATTTAGAAAAGAAGAACCAACAATAAAATATAGACATACTGTATATATGTGTGTGTATGCAAGAATATTTATAAACAACCACTTTTTACACATTATGAAGATTTTTTGCCACACACAGCAACTACGTATTACAAAAAACAAACAAATCATTAAGCCCACTTGAAATCTTTAAATCATTTCTCAATATGATTTGCTGTATGATTTGCTTTTTTTTGCCACACCACTTGCACCACTTGTTTACGATAAATGATTTGAACGCACGGATTTGCAGTCGCTCATACACAGTACACACTTGCTTTGCTTCGGGCAGCGATCAGTACGAACAGTATTTATTGTTGTTTTTGCACATGTTGGCTATGAAACACACTCTTGAAATTCAAGTGTGTTTGCTTTTCAAATCATCTTGCGCAGGAGACTAATTTCTATCCTTTTGATTTTAATTTTCTTTTAATATATTAAAAAGCAATATCTTTACTATAAAATGCAAAAATAACTATTCTGGGACAATAAAATCTACTATTTTTTATATTTTTTTCAAAAAATTTCAATCAAAAATTTAAATTTTTTAAAAATTTTGATTTTTAATTTTTTTGGTTATATTTTTTTTAGTAATATGTAAATTTAAATATTTATAACTCCTTAAGTATACGTGGGATTTTATTGATTTAAGAACTAGTGTAAAGCTTATTGCAACAAATATTGTAAATTATATTGTATAAATAAAAAAAAATTTGTTTGCTAAAGATGCACTCAAGAAAAGAATGCAATTTTCGGATGCATTTTTAAGAAATTTCTACCCTTTTGATTATAAATATTTTTACTTAATATTGAAGACAAATATGTTTATTATATAAAACATTAGCACTTAATTTGGGACAAATAGGTTTTCTACCACAAATAACAAATTATGAAATATTATGATTAAAACTAATTTTAAAATAAGCTCACAAAAATTAAAAAATACAAACTTAAAAAAAAAAAAAATTTTTTTGTATGAAAAAATTTGAAGAAATAATAAAAAAAAAAAATATTTTAAAATAGTGAACCTTTTTGTCCCAGAACAATTTATATTGCAATTTGTAGCAAATATAATCATGTTTTTTATATCAGAAGAAGAAAAAAATTTAAAGTGTAAAAATTTTTCAAAAATGCATACAAAAATTGCATTTGCATTATGAATGCATTTTTAAATGATAATATTATTTTTAAACTACTATATTTATAGTGGACTTATTCTTCTTAAATATGCAATTTAAATCATTAAAATCCGTTAAAAACTTTTAGAGATATTGGTGTTTAAATTAGACACTTTTGTCATTTTTTTCACTTTTTGAAAAATTAAAATCGCGAATAAATCCGCGATTTTTTCAAAATTCAAAAAAATAAAAATGGAGATATTTAAATGGCTCAATAGGGTATGCGTATGCCAAATATTATTAAAATCGGAAGACATACAAAATATTCTTGGGCGTTCTTTCTTGGAATTGACGATATTCATTTAAATGAACAGCAAAACTATCTTGAATATTTAAGACACAAATTCAGTTTTTTAATTTTTTCTTATATTATTTTGAATTTATATCTATTTTTGTCCCACACTTTATTAAAAGACATTTTTTAATACATATATAATTCTATACTTCATTTGTAAAACAAAAAGGTATCGTTTGATAAAATCGGATGAAACTTGTAGATCCTGTGAAGTGTTTAAAATGTGTACAATTCATAAAATCTTATTATTTTACTTTTATATGGCTTTTTCCATTACTTATGAGAGAATTCTCAGTTGAGCCAACCATTTGTTTTTAATTTTTTTTAGTAATTTCGTAGTTTTGTAGCATTTGATTAACTACTTATTTCATTGTTTAAAATAAATACTTTAAAAATGGGGACCCATGAATTCGTGGACATCGCCATATAAAGGTAATGAGTTTTTCGCCCGCATTATAAGTAGTTACCCCGTTTTAGCAATGTAATATATTTGCTTACCGGGTAAGTAAAGTTTTTGCTGGGGTAGAAGTATTAAAAAAAATAAAAATATAATTTTGTGATTTTTTTTTTAATTTAAGTTTTTTCTTAAAATAGGTTTACGCCCGTATTCTCTATCTCGATTTTACGTTCCGTCTGTAGACAGAAATCAGTCACAATTACTATTCTCTAAATCGAAATAATTTTTTCGTTTGCGTTACGTGATTTATGTCCATGATGTTGCCAATATTAAAGACAATAGGAATTGAAAAAATTTCTATTAGATTTTTTTTTAATAATTTTACATTTTTTAAGCATGGAAATATTAAGTACAAAAAATGACAATTAAAAAGAAAGCAAAATTCAATAAAAACAACATCTATAAAAAATAAAATTTTATAATGAATGAATTGCTACGATGCTCTAATTAAATAATTATAAGATTAGCGGCGAAGCAGAATTTATCCCGATAGTTGTCCGCAGTTGTATATACCGCCAATTACCTGTAACGAAGGCAATCAAATTTCCAGCAATATATTTATCAAAGAGTAGAAAATCACCTACAGCTGCTGTTTTTTAATGACCAATATGTGAAAATGTTTTTGAGTGTTTTAAATTGGGTGAATCTATTGGACGGCCAAAAATAACATTACCAATGTATCTCTAAAGTGATTGGACCTGCTGCCAGTAAATTAATTTTGTCGATGCTTTAGAAAAATCTAATCGGAGAAAACGAGCTACAGAAAACATGAACAAGTTAAAGAACATTTAAAGTATCCTGAGGTGTTTATTTCTAAAAGCTAAAGCGAATCAACAACAAATAGTCAAGTATAAACCAATAAATTATACAGTTTCATCTACATGTTAAATAAAACTTGTTATAATAAAATTTCTAAAAATAAGATGTTTTTGCTATTGTGGGCCAATTTAGTATTTTTTCTGAATAAGCACAATACTCTTATCTTTTGATTAGGTTCTTTAAAAGGAATAATTGAATAATATTAAAGATGCAGCTCAATTTGTTGCATATTTTTTCCAGGCGGTAACAAAATTATTTGTGACTGTTTTGGCATTTCAATCGACTAATATCGACTTACAAAATGACAAATTTAATTAATATATTCATAACTATTAATATATTCATAACTATTGAGCGTATTAAAAAATAATGTAAATATAACTTCGAGACCACATTAATAGAATTCTTTGATATTTTTTTTGAACAAAATCACAAGACAAGACTTACTTAATTTTACAAATCACAATTTATTCCAATAATTAGGGTCAATTAAAAAAGGTAGTTTAGAGGCTTTGTTAATATCATGTATTCGAATATCTCCATTAATTTCCGTGCCATATAAAATTTTTCGTTTTGCGAACTTGTGTAATTAAGTCGTTTTCAATATTTTTGCTGGAAATGTTTTTTAATGTAATTTAAAAATTTTAAAGAAATTTGTTAAAAATATACTGTTTATTTTTTCACTTGCTCATGTTATAAATTATATTTGTATTTTTTAATAGTATGTTTTGAAATATTTTGTTTTCAAGTTTGAAAAATAATTTGTATTAACTTGTAATTTTTTCCTTTGTGTAGTTTGAATCTTTGAAAATAAATAAAACTAAATCACAATTTTAATAGGTTATGGGCCTTTATATATAAGATTGTGTGTGATTCGCGAGTGTAATAATAATATATAGTTATAAAGAAATATTGCCTGAATTCCCACTGTGTAACATATTGTGGTTACTGTTTTATTACTGAATTTGTTAATATTTTTTTTGTGCGGAATGGCTGATGCGAAATTATTAATAACAAAACTCAATCGCGAGAATTATGAAATATGGAAGTATCGAATGAAACTATTGCTTAAGAAGGAAAAGGTATGGGAGGTAATTGAAAATGAAATCCCTGAAAATCCTAATGCTAAATGGAAAGAACTTGATAATGAAGCAACAATATTGATTGGTTTGGCTGTTGACGAAACTGAAGTTTTTCGTATTGCCAATTGTAAATATGCTAAAGATGCATGGAATATTCTAAAAGCATATCATGAAAAATCAAGCCTTAGCAACAAAGTTAAGTTGATGAGATCAATTTGTGAACTTAAACTACAGACGGAAGGGGATATGGATAAACATATTATGCAAATGAAATTACTGTTTTGTAAATTGCAATCACTTGGTGAACAAATTTCGGAGTCTTGGTTAATTTCGATGCTACTTAGTAGTTTGCCCAGTATTTATGATCCCCTAATAACAGCACTTGAAGTAAGAGATGAAAAAGACCTAACTATGACAATTGTTGAAAATAAACTTCTGGAAGAATTTGAAAAACAGAATAAAAGAAAATCTGGCGAAGATACGGTTTTGAAGACTATAAATAAATTTAAAAAGAATAACAATAAAAATATTGTGTGTCACTATTGTCGTGGTGTTGGTCATATTCGAAAAGATTGCTGGAAATTCAAAAGCGAAAAACATCAAAAAGCCAAAGTTGCAGAAAATGAAGAAAATAATCAATGTTTTGTTCTTAATGGGGAAGAGGGTGTATGGGTAGTCGATTCCGGTGCTACGTGTCATATTTGTAGCAATGAAAATGAATTTTTAAATATAGATAAGTCTTGGCATGAAAAAGTAACGGTTGCAAATGGCGATGGAGTTTATTCAGATGGAAAGGGTGACTGCAAAATTAAAATGTATAATCAACAAGGTGTTGAAAAAACAATTACTGTCACGGATGTACTATACATTCCATCTTTCAAAGGAAATCTGCTGTCTGTAAAGAAGTTGTCGTTAAAAGGTTTTAAGGTTTTATTTTTGGGCACGAAATGTAAAATACTTGATGAAGTCAACGTTGAAGTCGGGGTTGCTGAATGTGTTAATAATTTATATCAACTTAAAACTTTGCCTCTTCATGAAGTGAAAAGAGCTGTATGCAATCTGAGTAAATGTCAACATTACTATCATAAACTTTTTGGACACAGAGATATTAATGCTGTCAAGGCCATGCAATCTGGTAAGCTAAATGAAGATTTTAAAATTGTGGACTGTGGTATTTGAACAACATGCGATGTTTGTGCTAAATGTAAACTAACTAAGAATCCATTTCCTAAGAAAAGAGAATCTAAGTCAAAATCAATTCTCGAATTGATTCACACAGATGTTTGTGGACCCATGCCAACTATAACTCCTGGGAAGAAAAGGTATTTTATAACATTCATTGATGATTATAGTCGCTATACTATTGTATATCTAATGAGAGAAAAGTCCGAAGTTTTTGATAAAATGAAGATGTATGTAGAAATGGTAAAAAATAAATTTGGAAAGGTTCCGAAATGTATTAGGTCGGATAATGGAACTGAATACAAATCGAAAAAGATGTTTGAATTCTTAAGAAATTATGGTATTTTATCTCAATTCAGTGTTCCGTATTGCCCTCAACAGAATGGAGTAGCTGAAAGAAAAAATCGTTACCTAGTTGAAATGGCACGTTGCCTTTTAGAAGAAGCCAGTTTGCCAAAAGTGTATTGGGGGGAAGCCATTATGTTCTCTAATTACCTTCAAAATAGACTTGTTACTAGTTCTATACCCTGTACTCCATACGAAAGATGGGAAGAAAGAAAACCGAACATAGATAATCTTCATATATTTGGTTCAAAAGCTTATGTCCTTGTTCCTGAAGTAAGTAGAAAGAAATTCGATAATAAATCAAGTTTATTAACATTCATGGGTTGCGATGAAGATAGCAAAGGTTTGCGGTTTGTAGATACTAGTACTAATAAAGTAACTATTAGTAGAGATTTCAAATTTGTTTCTTCAAAAGTGTTGTCCAAAAATAACGAAATTGATTCGGACACTGATAAACAGTTGGAAGTAACTACTTCAATTAAATCTAATGATAATAGTGATATTATTACAGATGATGATTCTGATGTCGGTTCTTATTGCAGCATTACAAGTGATCTTGAATATTTTACAAATTCTGAAGCCACTAGTAATCCATCTGAAATTGAAACTAATGCACCTGGAACACCTCTCCGAAGGTCATCAAGAATAAACAAAGGTATACCTCCAGTGAAATACTCCCTTCATTTGGCAGAAACTGATGAAATAATTGAACCAAAAACCTACAAGCAAGCTGTGACTTCAAAAGAAAAACACAAATGGGAATCTGCAATGAAGGAGGAGATGGAATCATTAAGAAAGAATCAGACTTGGGATTTGGTGCAAGCTCCACCTGATGCTAATATTGTTGGTTGTAAATGGACTTTTAAGGCAAAAAAGGGGGCTGATGGTAAAATTCAACGGTTTAAAGCTCGTTTAGTCGCTCAAGGTTTTAATCAAAAGTATGGTTGTGATTATGACGAGGTGTTTGCTCCTGTCATACGTCAAGCTACATTTCGTATACTTCTATCAACTGCCAGTGTTAGAAGATTACATGTGGAACATATGGATGTAAAGTGTGCTTTCTTAAATGGACATCTTAAAGAAACAATATTCATGAAGCAACCACCAGGCTTTATCGAAGGTGATGGACGTCAAGTATGTAAACTGAAACGTAGTTTATATGGTCTTAAGCAAGCAGCAAATGTATGGAATAAAGCTTTAAACGATGTTCTTATAAGTGGTAAATTTGTACAAAGTAAAACCGATCCATGTTTATACTCCAAAGCCATCAATGGGGAAGATATTTATATTTTAATTTACGTTGATGACTTAGTAGTTGCTACTACAAGCAAAAATTTAATAATATATGTTCTTACACTACTTAACAGCAAATTCGAAGTTAACAGTTTGGGTGAAATTTCCTATTACCTCGGACTAGAAGTAGTTAAATCAAAGGAACACCAATTTAAAATAAGACAGATGCAGTACATCGAGAAAGTTCTTATTAAATTTGGTTTGCAAGATGCAAAACCATCCAAATACCCACTTGAACCATCTTATGGGAAAACCGATTCGGAACTTCTGTTACGGAATGATGAATATCAAAGTTTATTGGGTTCGTTGTTATACATTGCAGTCAATACCCGTCCGGATATATGTGCTAGTGTGTCTATTCTTGCAAGAAAAACAAGTAATCCAAACCAAGAAGACTGGAATGAACTAAAACGAATTGCAAAATATCTAAAAGGTACAAAAAATGTGTTCTTAAATCTGAGTGAAAAGACTCTCAATCCGAATTCGCTTATTGGTTACGCTGATGCTAACTGGGCTGAATGCAGAATTGACCGAAAATCAAATTCGGGATACATTTTTTTATTGAACAATAGTGCAGTTAGTTGGGCCTGTAAAAAGCAAACAACTGTTTCACTATCAACAACAGAAGCGGAATTTGTCGCATTATCTGAAGCTGCAAAGGATAAGAAATATTTTAATTGATCTTAATTGTAAACAAGAAAATCCAACAATTATTTTTGAAGACAACAGAAGCTGCTTAAATCTCATAAAAGAAGAAAAACTTAGCAACAGATCTAAGCATATCGATATTAAATTTCATTTTGTCAAAGATTATGTTGATAAGAAAATCATTGAATGCAAGTATTGTCCTTCGGAAGAAATGATTGCTGATATGTTAACAAAGCCTCTACCAAACTCAAAACTGGAAACTTTAAGATGCAAGGCTAATATTAAGACATTCGCAATTGAGGAGGAGTGTTAAAAATATACTGTTTATTTTTTCACTTGCTCATGTTATAAATTATATTTGTATTTTTTAATAGTATGTTTTGAAATATTTTGTTTTCAAGTTTGAAAAATAATTTGTATTAACTTGTAATTTTTTCCTTTGTGTAGTTTGAATCTTTGAAAATAAATAAAACTAAATCACAATTTTAATAAAATTCCATTTTTTCTGAAAGTTTTCTTTTAAATATTTAAAATGAGAACTTAAATTTTAACTGTTGCTCATAGAATCAGGTATAAATATAAAAAACTTGCCACCACCATCACGTTTTTCAATCTAAATATATTTCTTCAATATGTTTTCTACATATTTATGTCTTTGAAAATATGTATTTCCTGTAACATATGCCCGTATTATTGCATTGGTATGTATGTAATTTTTTCGGTCTGTTTGTTATTGGAATGTGTTGATAACAAGATGTTTTAGGTTTGGGTTTTATTGTGGTTTTTGAAAAGACATCAATGTCTCTGCTATTAAATAGCGGTGGTTGGTAGATGTTGTCAAAAACGTACATATGCCTGGCTCAAATTTTAAATCTTAAATTTTTTGCTTATTTTCGTTTTATTATCAGTATATGTATAAATATATGTTAGATTTATGATAAAACACACATTTAAGAGTTTTCTTTAACATATTTTTCTATATAAAAAATAAAATAAAGTATCGATTATAAAAAGTGACTTGTTACAATTTGCTTGAATGCTTCGTTACACTTTAAAATTGATTATTTTTCTATTTTTTTATATATTTTTTCCTTCTTTGGATTGGAAATATTTTTGTTCTGTGTTAGTCAGTTAGTGGGTTTGGTTCTATTTCTAGGAATTTTGTATTTATTTTGATTTAGTGCTTAAGTTTAAATCATTTATAAAACACATGTATTTAATCGTTAAGAAGTTTGTGATTTTTTTTATTTTTGTAAAATTTGTAATGTGCAAATTGCTTGGAATTTTGTTTTATTTACCATTAACAAAATAAATTACATTTTCTTTGAGGTTTTTACGGAAAGTGATTTGTAAAAGAAAAAAGAAGAAAAATTATTAGAAATAGTAAAAGAACATTTTAAAAATCAGTTACATAAATTTATCAGACAAATATTTTAAAGTAATTTAAGATTAATTTAAGCTTTTCATATAGGTATTATTTTTTTTTATTTTCAAATATCTACTACAATTTTACTACAATTTTACACTTAAATATTTCTTTATTTGCATTTTATATATCCAGTAATACTTATGTATGTATGTGTCATTTATCAATTCATTGCACTTTTGATTTCCAATTATTTTACCATTTACATACAATTTTTATATTTTTCAATTCTGATAATATAAAAATTTCTTACATTTATTTTCTCCATTTAACTTGATTTTAGACTTAGTGAATTGTGTTATTGCATGACTTTTTTTGTTTGTTATATTTTAAAAATAATTTGCTCTACCATAAAAAATGTTGCAATAGCAAATAAGTGACTTTAATACTTATAAGTCTAGACACTATTGTTTTCTGGTAAACAAATACATTGATTTTATATTTTTCATTTCTTTTCTATATTTTCTATTCAATTCTATTCCCTTCCATTAGTTGCAGTTATACTAGTGAAATAATAAAAAAAAAAAACTATTTTTGTCGTATTACCACATAGAAAACACTTCAATATTTGCAACATTCTATTTTAAATAAAGTTTTTTTATATTTTAGTTATAGAAATGGGAAAAGAAAGAAAGTGCAGTTTAAATGCTGTTTAGCATCACAAATGAAATGTGAAAATATTTTAGAAAAAATAATGAAAAAACATGTAATTCTTTGTGGGAAGAGTTTAAAATTTTACATAATGACAATGGAAGTCTTAGAAAAGATTTTAAAATTGCTAGTAGTATTTTTGCCATAAATAGGATAGGTGAGGTGAAGATAGAAGTCGTAAGATTGCTTAACAATTTTGCTTTTAAATGAGAGATTTTGTTTAGATTTTATTTTCTATCATAAGTTTGAAAAACAACACAATCGTCATTTAGATTTTTATTTAGTTTGTATTCATGATACTTAGATGATAAATTTATTTTTAATTGAATGTATTTTACATTTTCTTCGCCTCTTAAATATGAAATTTTCATATACATATGGACAATTTTTCTTTTTTACGTTTACCTTTATGAAACCGACCTTCAACCTCAAATATTTTTTTAACTTCTGATTTTTTTAAATAACTTTTTATTCAATTACACTGGTCAACAAAAAAAATCCTCCCCTATTGAGCGGATAAAAATTTGATAGTAGAGTGATTCAAAGCTAATTTCATTCCACATATCGTGGTATATCATTTATACAATGATATACCACGTGGTATATTATTTATATAATGCTTACCGTTCTCAAGTAGTAATGAAATATACTCGAGTAATCGGCATATTTAAGGCACAATATTAGACACGCCCATAAAAAAAACTGAAAACAGATTCGAGTTTAGCATGCGGAATTCCATTTAGTCTACATATTTCTTTTTTTGAAGGAGCTCGAAAAAAATATTTTTTGTCGACCAGTGTTATGTTAACAAAAATTCAAAACCTGAAACGGTTCCATGTGGTACCGGCACTCAAAGTTAAAAAATCCAAAAAAATGTGAAAATAACAGGTTTTTTTTTCTTTTGATTGCAGTAATCGCGGATTTTATCATAAGTGTACAATTCTTCCAATGTAGGCTATAAATACTTGTTAAAAAAAGACCAGCATGAATTTAATTAGCATGCCTTTAACCAGTGTTGTGTAAAAGTCGTGAAACCAAAATTTTACGGCGCACGTTGGGTTGAACAGTACTCAAAACGAGGATTAATAAAAGAAATAAAGTGTGGATATTGCAATAAATTTTTATACCGGGCAATAGAAAACAAACTTAACTATCATAATCTGTGAAATTTATTGTTTTATGTTGTTTACTTTTTTTGATACACTCTCTCAAAGTTCAATAATTTTTCATTAATAATATTATAATAACAAAAATTGAAATTTTTAAAATTCCAAGTAGGATTTAAGTCAGTTTTTGCACAACAAAAATTCTTTTTTTAAACAGGTAGGTTAAGTTCAGATAGTGAACTATATTCTAAAATAAAATTTACTCGGATATATGTATGTTGCATAAATATTTTTAATAATTTTGTAAAAATGACCCCGAAAAGGGGTATTTTCGTGATATATGTAGAGTTTTAAAGAGTTATTGGGTACAATTGGGTAAAAATGTTTATATAGTGATAAAATATAAGATGTTAGTTTGCGCAATAAGGAAAAATATTTTGTCAATATTTGCCTAAATTAAAGATATTTAATTTTATATTAAAATAAACCAGTTGTAATTAAGCAAAAACCACAATATATTATACTACCAGATGAATCACAAGAAGTTTTTATTATGTATTTATTTCATTATTTTATTATTATTTAAATATATATTTTCTAAATTAAAGCTTCCACGAATTAATTCCCTTTTTCGCTATAGTTCGACCCACTGTGTGCCGTTTCGGGTATTACTAAATTCATAAAGGAGCCTAATAACTTGTAATTATGTATCATTTGACATATATCGTTAATGTGCCCTCAATAAAAATGCTGTACGAGGTACCCAAATTTGGAGAGAAAAAATTCACTTTTGGGAATCACCCAGTAGTAAATTAATTCATACAAATGTTAGTATCATTGGAATATTCTGTATTCGTATGTTTTATTTTACACTTAATAAAATTATCGATCCACAATTGGCCTCTGACTTGATCAATCATTGTATAGTACATAAATGCAATAATTTTTGGTTTATGACTATAAATAAAATTTTAGCATTTTTTTTTAAATTTTATCTTAAACCTCCATAACACTGACGCCGTTTGCTAAAAGTTATTCATGCTAACAGATCTGTGTTCCACTAGAGCCAAGGAATATTGGTACTAAATAGTATTGATGTGCCAAAAAAATGTAAACCCCCATATTTTGGTGGGGCATTTGTATGGGGGGCTAGGTAAATTAATAGACCATCATAACCAATTTCTATAAGAGTAATTCCATGTCAAAACGGACAGCAATCGGACTTGACATCTCCGATGTCAATGAAATTCACCACAGATATTGGCAATTGGAATTGTTTCCCAAATCATCAAATTTTAGACTCATGCCTCTTCCCGGTCCAAAAATATGATAGTTTGAAAAACGAGAAAGAGCTAAAAAATTTACAAAGGTGCATTTGTTTAATTGCTAATAACTTCTAAACTATATACGGTAGTTATCTAGTTTCAGTTTCATAATAAAGATAAAAATAATACCTTTATAAAAAAGTTCAAAGGTCAAAGTTGGACTTACAGTGGTGGCCACGAATTTAAGACACGACATGTAACGAACTAAGTTGTGATAATTATTACAACCCTGCAATATAAAATTAGATTTTGTTAATTTTTCAGTGTACCCTGTAATGTTAAGATCAATTACCGTTATTTGGTTTTGTTTGTGTATACATTTTGTTGCTGTTTTTATTATATTTTCGTAAAAACGTGCTTTTGAAGCTGGTCACGAATTTAAAACATATAAGAAATATTTGGTTTTTAAGTGATTTTTTGGTGTTTTTTGAAGCTAAAAGGTAAGTAATGAATGTTTTATTTCATTTAATGTTAGAATACATCAAAATATTTAGTTAGAAATGGCCAGAGGTACTTGGAGTTCGGATGCCGAGCGAAAATTGATCCAACAAATGAATACTGATGGAAAAACAGTAATGGAAATTTCCAAGCTACTAAAATGTTCCAGATCCAAGATTTACAATGCACTGGAACACATCAAGCAACATGGCACTACCAAAAATGTCAAACAGCACCCTAGAGCCCGAAGAACTACACCCAGGGAGGATAGCTTAATTTATAAATCAGCTGCTAAAGATCCTTTCAAGAGCTCAAGTAAAATTAAAAATGAGATTTCATCGGATTTTGGTATTAATATATCGTCCAGGACAATAAGAAGACGTCTGAATGAGAAGAACTTACGTGGGTGTATTGCACAACGTAAACCACTTGTGTCAAAAAAAAATATTAAATCCCGACTAGCGTTTTCAAGAGAAAATCTCAATAAGCCGATGACATTTTGGAAAAATATACTTTGGAGCGACGAGTCGAAGTTTTGTCGCTTTGGTTCTGATGGAAAACAGTACGTATGGCGTCCTCCAAACCTGGAGCATCACCCAAAGTACACCCTTAAAACGGTTAAGCATGGTCGTGGAAATGTCATGGTGTGGGCAGCATTTTCCTGGCATGGTGTAGGTCCCATTCAGAAGATTATCAATAAAATGGACCAGCATATTTACAAAAACATACTGACAAGCATCATGATACCATTCGCTGAAGACAACATGCCTCTAATGTGGAAATTTATGCATGATAATGACCCTAAGCACACTTCACGCCTAGTGAAGAGTTGCTTAGAGGAAAATAATATCACAGTTCTGAAATGGCCAGCTCAATCCCCGGATCTCAATCCAATTGAGAACTTGTGGAATGATGTTGAGGAGCATGTACGAGCAGTAAAGCCAAAAAATTTGACTGATTTATGGGAAGAAATTCAAAAGGCTTGGTATGCCATTCCAAAGGAGCGCTGTATGGCCTTAGTTGAAAGTTTACCCAGGAGATGCGCTGCTGTGATTCAAAATAAAGGATTTCCCACCAAATACTAATATTGTTTTATGAAGCTGAGCTTTACTTTTGTGAATTAACTTTTATTTTGCCTATGTCCTAAATTCATGACCAGGCTTAAACTTGTATTAATCTGTATAATATGTAAATAAAAATTGGAAACTAAATATAGGTAACAAACTATTGTTGATTTTTTTTCATAACATTACTAGGATCTTTAAAAAATAACATGGATCTAAAATTTGTTCGATAAGATGTAAAAATTATCAGAAATATATAAGTGAAATGTCGTGTCTTAAATTCGTGGCCACCACTGTATAATAATCAACTTAATGATCAAAAAACGGTATTTTTAAAATTCTGAAAAAAATATATAATGTTGACGTAACTCTTCTTCCTACGTATGGAAAATTTCAAGTTGGAGTCTAATTTATTTTCATTGATTCTCTATTCTTCATATTAAATTCTCTGTTAGAAAATCGAAACGGAATTTATATAAGTATTTTAATTTTATCTCATGGTATAAAAATATTCCCTTTTTTATTAAAGATTAACTTCATTTCTGTTATAATATTTTTATCTTGGAACCAATTATTAAGAAGATAGACTAAATATATATCAAATAGATGCTTATCCGGGCCTTAGCGTATAGTCTATTTTTTTTTTTTAAATAATAATAAGGGACGGAAAATAGCACTTATTTTTGAATTTTTAAACAAAAAAAAAAAAAAAAAAAAAAAAAAAAAACAGTACCAATTAAACGTCGGAAAACTGATTTAAATGCATCATTGTGATCTTTATGATAAACATTTTGTACCTCTAGGCTTAATATTAAAAAATAATAATACATTTTTTTTAATAAAAATACCAAGGTTGGAAACCGAAACGAATAACGGTATCGGTAACGGTATCGGTATTCAATTTATTTTTATTTCGGCAACGTTATCGGTAACGGTATTTTAAATTATATAGTTATCGGTATACCGTTACTGAAACTAAAATACCGGTAAATACCGTTATTATAGAACAACTGAAAAAAAATATTAAAAAAGATAAATTTTTAAATAATTTTTAATTAAATTTCGCAAAAAAAAAAAAAAAAAAAATAAATTACATATTTAATTTAATAAATTTCAATTGAAATTTTTTGAAATATGAATATTTTTCTTTAGAGAACTTCATAAAATTTTTACAAATGCTTGTTTTATGACAAAAAAGCATTTATTAAACTCGAGTTTTTAAAGACAATTTGGTATAATTTTTTGCAGTACAGTAAAGTTAAAAATTTTGACATTTTTATTTACCACAGTTTTTTTTTTATGCAGACAAAAAACATCAATTAATTTTGCAAAAATTTTTCATTAAAAGCTAATTTTATTCTACAAATGTAATATAATAAAATTGCATAAAGGCAAAAAAATCCGTGAAGTGTTTTTTTTATTTCATCAAAGGTTAACGCTACGAAAATATGGAAAATGCGTTTCGGATATCGTAGGAATACTCCAATAACGATAAAAATAATATTCCCCAAAGCGTTTTTAGGTTATATAATTGTTTAGGTAAGAGTAAGAGTTAATGTGTCAATTACAGACGAGAAATTTTGTATAGGAGAAATAGTGCAACAAGAAACAAGAAAGTAATAATTAGATCCCTAACTCTCCATTATCCCATTTACTCACTAGAAGTTTTTAAAGTTGCAGGATTAAAACGACGAGCATATAATCATGGTTAAATGAGAGGTAAAAAATTCAATTGTAATTCATACTATAAAGTCACTCAGAAGAAAATTTTCCCGGACGTTTTGATTTCCCGTGATAGCATGAAATATTTTCGACTTCCCGGGATCCCGGATTAAATACTTTAAATATCTCTTCAATCATTAGTTGAATAAATGAGACCCAAAAAAGATATTAAACTTCCCATTATCAGATTTAAATAGGATTGTAAATGTACGGAGAAAAAGAAATTAGAACAATTGTTATTCTATTGATTTTTCAAATCAAACGAATACTGATTTATATATTGTGAAACAGTTCTTAGGATATCCGCACAATGATTATTCATACATATATCAGATATGTATCAAAAAATTTCGTACTTGAGCCAGATAATGAAATCACAAAATATTTACTCAGACATTTCATATACTTTATTTCAACATTTTTACACAAGCTTTAAAAATCTATTTGAAAGACGAATTTACTAAAAACTCACTTAAAAATGTAGAATTTAATAATTCTTAAAGTAAAGTAAAATGGTATAAAATTGTTTGTAGCTTCAATAGGGTGTCTATCAACATTATTGGAAATAATCAAAGTGTATCGCATATTTAAATGTACCTACCTAAATTATGAAATAATATTTTCATAATTTGTCTTCCTATGATGATTGGAACATCATGCTATCTTTTTCCCTTAAATTTCTTAATGTTTTTCCAAATTTCTAGATATTAATTCCGGATGTTATCCATAACAATGACA
The DNA here is from genome assembly GCA_951394005.1 of Protophormia terraenovae. Taxonomy (NCBI): domain Eukaryota; kingdom Metazoa; phylum Arthropoda; class Insecta; order Diptera; family Calliphoridae; genus Protophormia; species Protophormia terraenovae. Next base: position 136,249,880 of record OX596073.1, read on the forward strand.
AATTTATATCGTATATTTAAGATGCTTCCAAGATCCTTTCATTCAGTTTTAGTTTTTTACTTGCTGCTTCTTAGTGCTGACATGATGTTTATTTGAATTCCTACCTAAGATTCATTCTAAACATAGTTCCCAGCTGGATTTAGCATTGGGAGCATATCTTAAGTTGAAATGCCCATATCTTAGATTATGCATTTTTGTGTTCGCACTAAGACTTATTAAAAGGAATTGGTACTATGTTTAATGCATTTAAACTTCTTTAAAAATATATTTATTGCAAACGATACTAGTATGACAAAGAAACAAACAATAAAAGTCCTCTTTAAAACAAAGTTCTATAAATATTACATTAAATAAACTCTTATTATTAAAAATAATTTTATCTTTCTTATTTCTCAAGTAAATTATATGATAAATTATTCTTACAATACCATATTATGTTGAAAAATTGTATTTTTAAATTATCGAAACTAAAATACCGGTATATACCGGTACAGAGGGAAACGGTATTTGAATACCGGTATTTTTAACAAAATAATAATTTCGGTATCGGTATCAGTTCGGTAACCAACTTTAAACGGTATTTAATCGGTATCGGTATTTATAACGGTATCGGTTTCCAACCTTGAAAAATACTTAAAAAGTTTTATTCAATTTAGGTAGTAATTTTTTGAAAATCATTTATTTATTTCATTTAATTTAATTTAATTTAATTAAAAAATAAATTAAAAGCAAAATAAGAATAAAATTTAATATTTCTCCCCAAAAAAATTAATTTTTTTAATAACAATACCAAATAGCCTTTTCCTAAAACTACACAACCAAACCAAAAGTTTTTTATAATTGGTTATTATTATTTTTGGTTGAATACAATGAAAACATAATCCCTTTTGATCCCTATAGAAACAAAACAAAAAAGTATAAAAAAAATGAGAATACCATAATAAAATAATAATAACAAATGCATTGTAAAATTAAAAATCATTATGCGGCAGACTGCTTTGAAACCAACTCAGACACTTGCACAAACAGGCACACTCCCCAATGAAAAGCAAAAGATAACAATTCAATTTCTATGTCTGAGCCAGAGATTCACAAATAGTCTTAAATTATAAAATTCTTTAATAATCCAAAGAAAAAAAAAAAAAAAAAAACATTTGGAGATCTGTTTTAAATACGTCAGCCTATTCGTGAACAATTATAATGGGGCGTAAATGCAAAAGCAAAAGTCATCAGTAGGGTGCGGATTTTTATACATTTATTTTTGGAAAATATGCGCCTATAAAATGCACTTAAAAATTCAAAATATACCCTAAAAAATTAGAAAATATGCATTTATTTGTTTTTAATATTTATTAAATAAAAAGAAAAAAATAGGTTATTTTATAAGAAAAAACTAAAATTAGTCCATTTTATGCTTATACAATAAATGGACATACATTTTGTATTTTTAAAAGTTAAAGCTATGTTTTAAAATATCAATACTAATTATTTGTACTTTTTAAATTTGTTCTTCTTATGATCACATTTTGTTAAACTTATATTAGTGACATTGAGTTTAATACAACCTTAGTTAGATAGGTTTTTATTTATATGCACAAACATATTTTTTACTAAGTTGTCAAATGTAAATGATTGTCTATTTTAACGTAAACAATTTCTATACATGGAAAATAATCTTTCAACGTCAACGGAAGTGATAGGAGCGTATTTGAATAATTGTAGTTCAGAAGAAGAGTATTCTTCTAAACACGAAACATCATCTGAATGATTTTAACATTGTGTTGTCATTGGAAGGAAGTACTTAGTGGTGAAAAAGAGTTGCAGAAGTTCTTTTTTTAACCCATGGTTGTCATTGGTAGGATGTTATTCTTTTATACTTCTTTTTCATTCCTTTTAAAGTACTTCCCTTAAAACTATGTTTATACAATTTTTTTATAAAAATTCTGTTTTTGCTCTATTAAATAATAATAAAAATGCTTTAAAATTTATAAAATGTAATTTTTGTTAGAAATTATTACCATTTTTTCCCGCTAAAAATTCATTTATTTTCACTTTTTTGGAAATAATTATTATTATTATTAAGATCTTCAAAAAATGTTTAAAATATGCACTTTGAAGTTGTGAAAATGTATTGATTGAAAAATAAAAATTAAAAGTTTTCGGGTACTTGCATTTTCCCAACAAACCAAGAAACGACACAGTATCATTAATGATATCATAATTTTAAAATTATATGATAAAATATCGAAATTATTCATTCCTTAGAAAAAACAAACATTTTCAGGAGAATAAAATTAAAAATATTTGTATTAGAAGAATATTTTATGTTATTCATTATATGAAAATTATATTTTTACAGCTTAATTTAGTTTAATTACAAAAAATAAAACAGGGTAAGATAAAGAAACCAATATCTGCCCGGATTTAAAGGGGAATTGTCTTCGGGTTACAAAAGCCTCGTGTTAAATGTAAAATGATTTGGAACAGGATGAACTTTAGTTTATTGTGGTTATTTTATTAATTTTTAGTAAAATATTTAGAATATTATATATTTATCCAATCTTAACAGATATGTATATATTCTGCAATATATTGCTTAATTTTCGCGCTGTTTAAATTTAACGATATCATTACTAACATCGCTATTTTCAAAAGTTATGATATCATTTTCGAGTGTACCTTTTAGAGAGCAACCTATATCATTTTAGAATTATAAATGATATCATTCTTGGGCTTCTTTATCACCGAAATGATATCGTTATGATATCATTTGGTTTGTTGGGTTACCACAAAATGAGAAATTTAAGATTGTAACAAAAAACCAAAAAAAAAAAAAAAAAAATGAAAAATATGCATTATTATGTAAAAAATACAAAAATATGCAAAAATATGCTCTAACAAATCGATGCCATTTTTTAGTAAAATATCTGATTCGGATAAATAACAACATAAGATCATTTTTAAATGCTCCAAAAAAAAACATGCATTTGCATATAAATCCGCCCCCTAGTCATCAGTAATGGATGGCATCATAACAACGGCATTTACTACAAAATTCAAAATTCATTCTATTCGTTCATTGCTTTATTTCTTAGTCTGTGTCTTTTTATTCATTCATACGAGCACATGTTGGTCCAAAAATTTCACTTTACGCATACAAATTTGGTAGAAAAGAATCAACAAAATTATTTTGTTTGTTTCTTATACGTTTATTGGCTGCTGACTGTTGTCATTAACTGACGGACAAAATGACTGGTTGACTGACTGAGTGGCTGGTAGTAGGTATGATGATAATGACATTCCTATCATTAATGTTCACTGCATGGAATGTTTGCAGCTGATGTTGCTTTTGTTGGATGGTTGACTGGCTGAATGAATGACTGTTTGGTTGTTATATACCTACATATTTTTCTCCAAATAGTGTAAGTAAAATAATTCAATTCTACAGTTTAAGTTAATTTTGTGATATTTTCTTCATTTTTTTAGTATTTAAAATTACAGAGGCGTTTTCAAAGGAGGCTAAAATTTGTTGAAAAACAATATTTTGTTTCGCAAATTTGTATAAAATTTAATTTTTTTTCAGAAAGTAGGCTTAATATTACCATAACTTTTAAAAGTATTAAAAAGTAATGTATGAATGAATTGAAGGAAATTTTGTTCAGAAATTTTGGGATATGCGGAATAAAATTAGCTTCAAATCACTCTACTATCAAATTTTTATCCGCTCAATAGTTTAGGAGATATTTCGAAAAAAGTGTCCGAAAAAAATTTGTCCATGCAAAAGTCAAGATTTTTTTTACTAAAACTTTTTTTTTAAAAGTGAAAACATCAAAACTATTTAAGTTTATTAAAGCTGGCAAAATTACGAGTAAATAAAGCCACGTATCATAAAAATTGATGCACAAATCTTAATTGGATTTACAGTTAAGTTAGGATATCCATGCATACCTATAGCTAAGTGGAAATACATTAGTGGGCAAACCAAAAAAATTTTGTTGTTGTCTTAAATAAAAGAACTAAGTGGATTGGATGGAATTCAACGTGCTAAATAAGAATCAGCTTTTACTTTTTTTTTTTATGACGCATTGATTTTTTCTTAAGGGCATGCCTACTATGACCCCGCCTTTAGGCAGTCACACTTGTATAACTCGAGAACAGTTTGTCCAATTAAGATAAATTGAACTTTAATATATAGCGTCCTAAATTGTCTTTGAGCTGAATTTATATAATTTTTTGTCTAGTTAATATTTCCGTAGTTATTCGGTAATTAGTACCGAAAATTTTAAAATTTATTGTTTTGAAAAGTAGTGAAAATTTTGATCCATAACTCTGAAATTCTTGAGCGAATGAAAAATATTGTTGTTTAAGTCGTCAGAATCCACCTAGTCTACCTATTTTTGTTTCAAGAAAAAATAAAAAAAATTTTTTTTAGGTCACCACTCAATTGTAACATGGGTATTTTTACTTAACTATGAATAAAATTTAAACAGAATCATAAACGTTGCTATCATGAACACAGTATATTTAAATCAATGAAAAACTGCTATATAATCATTGAATAGTTGTGGTGATCATGCTGTAACCATGTTTTTTCTCTGCGTGCAACAAGCGAATTTTTAAGGTAGGTTCAACTTTATTTATTCAATAAAACAACAAGATGTTTGGAATAATTTAGTAATTTTTTGTTTTATTATATTAGTGGAAAATTATTAATAATGAAATTAGCCTTTTTTATTCAATTTTACCCAAAAAATTATACTTTGAAGGGACTTATAAAGATTTTCAACTTGTAACAAAGAAGGTTACGGAATGTGCATGGAATAAATTAAAATAGTGTGTAAAATGTAAAAATATTTTTTTCAGAAAGCTTTTGTAACACTTCCTTCGGAGTTTTATGGGATACATAATTATTATTTCTTCTCTCAAATAATGAAATTAATAATATCTAAAGCCATTGGATCCGTCCAGATTGATTTTTTTTTTCATCCTATATAAAAATATGTTTTATTCCTTTTTTAGAACATTAGTTCACGGGTAAACGGGAATAGTTTCACTTCACGAATGGTGTTTAGAGGTAGGTTCTTTATAATTTTTAGTCTTCTTATGTGCACTTAATTATGAATAACATGTTTTAAGGTAAAATACTTGCTTTAATTCGTGATTTTTGAGCAATTTTTGGTGCATTATGAGTAGAATTGGAGGCATCTCGAATAGTAGATCTTCTGTCAGCTTTTGTTTTTGCTTTATAATTACCTCTTTTTATATTTTTCATATAGCGAGACTGATTTCTTAAAAAGTTATTTACAATATTTTTAATTCGCTCAATTTTTCTTTCATAGGTTAAGTCCAAATTGTTCATACTTTATAATTTTGCTTTTTTTTTCTTTATCTGAAAATTGTTTTACGCCACCAATTTTTAAATATTTGTATAGAAAACTATTGAAAGGTTAGGAAAACGCACAATTATGGGCGAATTCAAGAAATAATTGACGCAAATTGATTTTATTCTTAATGATAAAATACCTTAAAAAATTCATTTTTTTCATTTTAAAAATCGTACTTAGTTCTTTATTAATTATTTTTTGCTATTAATCTTTGTATTCAAGACTTTAGATTTTAAGATGAAAAAAATATAATTATCTTAATTATATTAAAAACCTATTCTGTTGACCGGCAGTGTATGTATTTAGTATTCACAAATTTGGTTCAAAATGTTTGACTTTTTGTATTAAATACATTTTATAATTTCCATTTCTTTAAAAAGATCTATATCCTCAAACGACGCTTCTGATAATTTTCGTGCTTTTACATTAAATACATTTATTTCCAAAACGGAAAAAAGCACACATTTTGGCACTCAACACATCGTGATGGCTCATACAAATACAAAGAGGCAAACACATTTAAACACACACACATTGAAATACAACACAATACATTGTAATGGGAATTTAATGACGCCACATAATGTTTCAAGTGTTTTGTAGACATAGACGTTTAAACCAGAAAGACTCATAGATATACTACAGTCTAAGATGTTAGTGGCACAACAACTACAACATTAGATATTAACTACAATATCACAGACAGACACATACAAACTCATACAATCTATACATACATAAGTACTAAATGAGTAAGTGTATCTTGTTGCTGTTGTTGTTCCTGTTACATTTGCGCTATCTTGAAAAATATACAAGTGGGTTGATTTATTAACCTATAAATTTTCCAATACAATTTTAATTTTCATTTCACTTAATATTTGTTAGTTGTTGGGTACATGTCTCTATTTGGAGTATTTATTTATATTTTTTTTCTTTTCTAATTTTATCTTTGTTGCAAGCATGACAATATTAAATGTTTTTTCTTTTTTTTTTCGTTTTTTGTTAAAGAAAAACGTTTGCAAATAAATTTAAATAAATTCTTTCAATATGTTTTATGTTTAGGGAATGAAATTTATTAAAATTAAAATTGATGATAAATTGATAAATGATAAATTTAATTTTATAAAAATTTCATTGAAAATTTAATTTTTTACCTGTTGAAATAAATATGGGAATTTATATGTGTAAATGTTCAAAACTTCAATAGAATTTTTTTGTATAAAAAAAATAAAATTAATATAAATTAAATTCTGGAAATACACATACGAGTTTAGTTACATCAAGAGAGACAGCCATTTTCAATATATGCATGAGCATATTATTTCAACCCAATATGCATATTATTTCAACCCAATATGGATATCAAATGAAAGCTAAGAATCCTTGCAATATATTAGTATTTATTCTTAAAATCTTGTAGCTCAAAAATTTGAGAACATATCCTTTTGAAAATGTTCCCTTTTTACTATTTATTTCCAAATATATAACAGCATGCGAAAATCCTTCTCAAAAGTCAAGAAATCGTTACATAGATAAAACTGGAAACCAAATCTGTGTTCTTTTGAGATAAATTTTGATGTCTTGGAGTAAACATGAATACGTAGTTTTATTAAGGAATGAGATCGAAAAAATCTTAACATAAATAAAATTCAATAATTTGGAAACGGTTAATCTTAGAGTTTTGATTTCTTTATTTAATTTATAATATACGAGCGTATAAGCCTGCCAATGCCAGGAAATATTATAATAAAAATAACCACGAAAAAAACAAAAAAATTGAAAATCCTTAAAAAATATATATGAACAACACTTTTACGCTTTTGCTTTCCCTTAAAGATTTTAAGCAGGTGGCTTAAGTTCAGATAGTGGACCATATTCTAAAATTTTTTTTTTCGGATATAATATTGATTAACTTGGAAACCGTTTATCTTAGGGATTTCGTTCTTTTTTTATTTAATAGATAATTTATTGCAGATCACAGAAAAATATAACTTTTATGGTTCTAACCACTACTTATGAAGTTGTGAACCATTTTTGGTAACCATTCCGTTAGAGATTTGATAGTTGCTTCAGTCATTTTTTTGGAACAGTGTGCACATATTATTTTAAAATCTTCGCTATTTCGGGACACCTTTTTTGTGCTCTTTAATTCACTTTTCACACGAGCTCAAATCTCTCCACTGGTCTAAGCTATGGACAATTTTGAAAATTAACCTCTTTTGGTGCAAAAACTATGTTATTGCTTTGGTACAACTCCAGAGCTTTCTTACCGTAGTGGCATGATACCAAATGGGTCCAAAAATATGAGGACTTCGATTAATATTCTTTTATTTTTTGCCGTTCTAATTTGTATAAATGTGACACTGTGCGTCATCTAAGAGCTTCAGAAACCTCTGGTGAGTAAAAATGCGTAGAAAATTATATATATAGATTACGGATCACAGAAAAAAAAAATACTTTTATGGTTTTGACCACTACTTATGAACTCGTGGACCTTTTTTGGAATCTCTTCTATTAGAGATTTGATAGTTGTTTCAGTCACTTAAAAAAAAAAAAAAAATCTTCGATAATTTGGAACACCTTTTTTGTGCTCTTTAATAATTTTTTTATCAGAGCCCAAGATTTCTTCGCTGGTCTTAGTTTCGGAGAATTGACATCTCTTGGTACAAAAACTGTATTATTGTTTTGGTACCAAAAATATGTGAAAACATTGTGCTGTCTTGTGAAAGGTAAAAGCTTTTTTTTGCAAACATTCTTTGATGTATATTTGGGTATTTGTAAAAAATGGTTTGCTTCTTTTGCATATAGATTGCCATAGCTGGAATTTTTTAAGAAATTTTCTCCGCTTTTGGTTCATAAACTTCTTCCCGGAGCATTACTAACAAAAAAATGTTGACCCGGAAGCTGCAAGAAATCTGCCAGCACATACGTTTCGTCATCTATGTTACAACAAGAGTATATTTTATGAAATTTGATTTTAATTTCCGTGGCCTATTCTTGGCATTCAAATTTTTTTTCAACATTCCTGTCTGGAACTTTTTTTTTGGCACTTTGTATGTTTTTAAGCCTGTATTGCCTTTCACTTTTTGCACCAAATAGTCAGAACACTGAGCTAACTTACCACAAACAATTAGTCAGAGCAATGAGCTAACTCACAACAAATCAACATGGTTGTTAATAAAAATAACAGCTGACATATTTTTCAAAGATTACATCAACAAAATTTAAATATTCCTTCCGATAAGAGGCAAAACGTGCGTTAAAATTTTTCGATCTCAGTCCTTATGTGTGGGGTCTAATTTGACGATTTCTTCATGTGTAATAAATTGTTTGTGAAAGTAATTACATGGTGTTATATATATAATTTTTAAAAGATAAATTCTTATTACGAATACAACAGATTTTGGCTTATTACTGCAACGTATGATTGATATTTAATTATTTAATAATTATCATACGCCTTAAGGCCATCTGTTCTATGCAGTAAATTGAAATATGTTTAATGACAAAGACATAATAAAATATTCATTAAATATTAAGTTGTAAAAAATATTTATTATTTTTATTATGTTTTTATTGGAAATAAAAATAAATTTTAACGATTTTCTGAAAACTTTTTATTTTAACTCCAAGAAAATCAATTTAAAAATAATAAATGATTTTTAAAATCCTTTTGTTAACATGTGTTTAAGTAATTTAGAAAGAAAAGCTATTAAATTTGAATTTCAAAATTTTTTAATGTTAACCTTTTGGAAATTTAATACCTAAATACTTACCAACATACATATACATATTTAGCATAGATGCCATTTTATGCCTTTTTATTGATAACAATAATAAAACAAATACGTTGTGTTATTATTATCCTTTATATGCTTCATTAAATTTGGATAAATCTGTCAGTATTTTATGTATAAAAGTCTGTGTTTGTATATACATATGTGTAGGTGTAAATATTTTTATTTTGACTTTTCAACATCAATAAAAAGTGACAAGATATTTAAAACATTTTAACTCTTATCTTGTCATTAAAAGGGACGAACTTTACTAAATAAAATACACTCGTCAAAAATATATAAAAATATTAACTCGCATACAACATATATATATATATATATATATATATATATATATATATATATATATATATATATATATATATATATATATATATATATATAAAACAAGTACAAACACTTACTCACATTACAATGATATACCAATGTTATTTACTTGATGTTATATACACCTACACATACATTTATAACATAACTTTAATGTTCTACATGTATAAGCAAATATATATATGTATTCATATATGTGAGTAAGAAAATATACATAAACAAGTGTGCATGTATATATTTTCATATATAAAACGTAAATGTAATGGAATACTTTCACATATTGCTTGAGCTATTGTTTGGTTGTAGTTATGTCAAGGTGTCATAAACATAAAATGCGTCATAAAGTCGTTTAACATTGGCATCAAATAGAGTTGTTAAAAGAAGTAAAAATAAACCAAAAAGTTAAAAAAAAATGTGTACTTAATGCTCGTAAAATTAAATAAAATAAATAAAATGTTAAAACGATTTGCAACATCTTTTCGCATAATACCTTTAGAGGCACATATTTTTATATAAATTCATATAAATGTACAATACTTTTTTATATAAAAAAATAAAAATAAATATACAATATTTGTACGAAAAGACATTAGGGTAATATCAGTTTCATTTTCATAAAAATATTGAACTAATAACCCTGACTAACAATTGATATTAGAAGCTGTAACTTTGGATTTGATTGAAAATAATGATAATTTCTCATCACTAATACTGACCAAAACTAGTATATACCTACTGTGCCCAATATCTAAAGCTAACTTGATTTCATTATAATTCTGGAAAGGCAGAGCAAAATTACGCATGCTGCACAGTATATTAATCTTCTTCAAGCATTAAAAAATTATAAAATTCAGTTGTATTTTTTTATTAATTTAAGAACTTATTCTACAAATCAATAGAATGTCAATTTAATGAAATTTCTTTATATCAAAGTGCAATGAGAAAAAATTGCCTACATAATTCCAAAGCAAATTGAAAAGTTACTAATAGCTTTAGTAAAATTCTAAAATGATTTTCTAATTTCGGTTCTATGGCGAACAGTTTCGACGAAAATTATCTTTTTCCAGTATTTAGTCCATAAATTACACTGGTCGACAAAAAAAAAATCCTCCTCCATAGACGAATAGTTGGACTTGATGTATTTTGATGTGCTAAACAAGAATCTGCTTTCAGTTTTTTTCCATCAGGTCTGGATTTTTTTATGGGCGTGTCTAATATTTCGCCCATAGTAAGGCCATTACTTTAGCATATTTCCTCATAACTAAAGAACGGTGTGTACGATTGACATAAGTCATACACAAAAAGATGCGTAATAAAAAAATATGTTTATGTGCTCAATAGTTTCGGAGTTATTTTAAAATAAGTGCCCATTTTCTTGCAAAATTTTAGATTTTTTTGTTATTAAAATTTATTTTAATAAATAATACATCAAAACTGTTACAGTTACAGTCATCTTTATTTTAAAGCTGGTAATGCTGCGAACAAGAAAGGGTATGTATCTTCAAAATTGATGCACAAATCGTGATTTTATTCACAGTTAAGTAAAAATACCCATGTTACATACAATTGCGTAGAAGTTAAAAAATTATACATCAAAAGGTGCATACGAAAATTTTCTTTAAGGTATGTCAACAATATTTTTTATTCGCTCAAGAATTTCAGAGTTATGGATCAAAATTTTCACGATTTAAAAAAAAATAAATAATAATTTTTCGCTACTAATTATCAAATAATTACGAAAATATTAACTGGATAAAGAAATTATGTAAATTCAGCTCAAAGACAATTTAGATTACTATCTACTGGAGTTTAATTTATATTAATTGGACTTAGAGTTCTCGAGTTATACAAGTATGACTGCCCAAAGGCGGGATCCTAGTAGTCATGCTTATAAAAAAATCAGTGATAGAAAAAAACTTAAAACTGATTTTTATTTAGCACATTAAATTCCAACTAATCCACTATTTTTTTTTTTTTTTTATTTAAGACAAAATAATTTTTTTTTGTCGACTAGTGTATTTCCACTTAACTATAGGCATGCATGAGTATCCTAACTTAACTATGAATCCAATCAAGATTTGTGCATCAATTTTTATGATACGTGGCTTTGTTTACTCGTAGTTTTGCCAGCTTTGAGATAAAGATGATAAACTGAAACATTTTTGATGTTTTCACTTTTAAAAAGAAGTTTTAGTAAAAAAAAGAAATCTTGAATTTAGCATAAAACTTATTTCGAAATATCCTAAAAACTATTGAGCGGATAAAAATTTGTTAGTAGATCGACTTAAAGCCAATTTTATTCCACATATTTTGATTTACTATTTATATAAATAGTGCATACCGTTCTCGAGTTATAGTGAAATATACTCGAGTTATCGGCTTATTTAGGGCGCAATATTAGACAAGCCCTTAAAAAATCTTGACCTGATGGGAAAAAACTGAAAGCAGATTCGAGTTTTGCATGCGGAATTCTATCTAGTCCACATATTTTTTTTATGTTGTGTTTTTTTACATTTTTACAGATTTCAGTGTATTTATTTTAAATAAAATGTCTTTCAAGGTAAAAATTTAAAATGAAACCATCAACTTCGGGTATTTAGGTGTACTTTTCTTCTTTGTAAATTATATTGTGTCCTAATATTTTTGTTATTTAAAAAAAAAAAAAAAAAAAATGTCCTAAAATACACTAATTTTCAATTTTCATGGAATGCAACTTAAAATGTGCAGACATTTTCTTTGCTTTATCAATCATTAAACAGTGGGGAAGAATCGAAATAAATGTAACTTTTAATCGGCAGTTTGGATTTGCATTAAATTTCACAGAGGCGTAGCAGAGGACAGTAGCATTTTGAATTTAGAAGCGGTATCCAATATTCATATCAGGAGCGGAACTATAGGGGTTCAAAATAGAGTACTAGTGTCATGGAAAATGTTTAACCACTAACGAATTTTTGTTCCTTACCCGATTTTCAAGATTTTTATATCACCTTAAAGTCCTTAATAAATCCTTTTGAAAACATGATTGCATGTACTACTTATTTTATATATTTTTCGAGTTATATACATTTAAAATTTCAAAAATCTGAATTTTACAAGATTTTGGTTAATATTTTTCCATATATAGCCAAATATTTTCAACCGATTTTATTATATTTTATGTAGTTGGTTAAAAAGCAAAATTATCTATCGAACAAAGAAAATTTTTAGTCATTATCTTTATTGAGTCAAAAGCTAAACGATTTTGAATTGGAAGGTTTGAAAAAATTAAGAAACAGACGGACAGATAGACGAACATTAGAATTCCTTCAAATATCAAATCTCTAATGAAAGAGTTATCAAAAAAGGTACAGGAGTTCATTAGTAGTAGTTAGAACTATAAAAGTAATATTTTTCCGTGATCTGTAATATAATATCAATTAAATAAAAATAAAACCCTATGATCAACCGTTTCCAAGTTATAGAGTTTTATATATGTTAAGGTTTTTTCGAACGCACTTCTTATGTATGGAAAGCAGATTTTAATGCATTTATTTTATTAAAAAATTTCCTAAAATATGTTTTTTACAAATTTTTAAAATGCGCTAAAAATTTTAGAAAAATGCTTTTCATGTAAATGTTTATTTTATAATAATTGCATAAAAAGTCCGGACTTTAAACATAATATATAAAAAGTGGGCGAAAGTGAGTTTTAATACCCATGGAAGATAACAAATAAATTTTATATCGATTCACAAAAAGCAAATCTTTGGGAGATGTCAAATTTGATTGACATGGAATTATCTATAGGTTATGACCTTCGATGAAAACTCATTTCAAATTATATCCGGAAGTTTGATTAAATTTCTTGGTTTGCTTTTTAAGAATATGAAAATATATAATTTTCTAAAACAGATCACTTAAAGTTAAAGAATATCTGAAATCACTGGTATTCCCAGAAAGATCCTTATAAAATTAACAAATAATAGAAACAAAATTATTTATATTATATAACTTCCTATAACTCAGTAAAGAAGCGCATTTCAAGATAATTTATATTTTAAATTTACTGTAAATAAGTGTTCTTGAGAATTGCATTTATTCTCTTTTTAAACTCAATCCGCTGTTATTTCAATTTGAGAAAAATCAAATTTCCTTAGAAAGAATTATAGAAACTATTAAGATAAGATAAGATAATTTAAAATATAAATGAACTGGAAAAAGCACTTCTTGATGGAGATGAAGGAGTTTGTGTATATAAAATAATTTATTATTTCTATTATTTTTTCCATCATTTTTATTGTAATATGTACTTTAATTTTAAAATCATTCACTTTTTAATGATTATTTTTTTTAGGTGCTGCCTTAATGTTTCAAATGACTCAATATGGTAAAACCCAATAAGAATTCAAATAATCATTATTCGATAATGTTCTTATTTTTAAAATATTACAGATTAACAAGACAATATTGTAACGTACATATGTAAGTATTTCAATATATGTGTATGTTGCTTTTAATCCATAATGACTAAATGTATCAATTATAATTATAAAAAAATTACTCATTCATCTAATTATTTCCAAGCCATTAATTTTAAAGTGGAATAAATCTGAAACAGAAACAATTTTATATTCGAATTTTATATTCGGCTCGGCCGAATCTATATAGTATATACCCACTATAAATTTTTTAAAATTCTGGGAGGTGGGTAAAGGTGGCGGTAAAGTGGGCGGACCACGCCCATTTTCAAACTAGTTATGCAAAATTTCGTTGTCGTACATGCTTTTGTTTAAGAGATATCAGCAGAAAAGTATGAAACGGACAACCTGTGTTTCTATTTTTTTGTTTATAAACCGATTTTACCCAATTTCAATCCCAAACAAACCTTATATAAGATAAATATTTGTGCCAAATTTCGTTCCCCTACGTTGTCTCGTTCGAGCCCTATCTTGCTTTCAACAGACGGACAGACAGACGTACATAGCTAGATCGACTCAGAATCTAACCAGGTCCCAGAAAATATAAACTTTGTGGGGTCTTAAATGATTCCTTCGACATGTCACACACGAAATGACAAAATCAATATACCCTTCATCTTTTTGATGGTGGGTATAAAAATAAATAAGTAAATAAAACACAAATAACAAATATATGAAGTTTGAAAATTTCAAAAATATTCAAAATATCTATATGTCATAAAAATACTTCAAAAATCCTGTACGAATAATTTCATTTCTCTCTGTATATTTTATTCCAAACATATTTACATGAGTTTATAAAATAAAATTGTTTTGGGTACGAGTATTTTTATTCATATTCACGTAAAAATAACTCTATATAATATTGAAATAACAAAAATATTAACATATTTTTGCGTAGGTACTTTTGTTAATAAAAAAAATATATTTTTCTATAAAATGGATTAAGGGATTGTTTTATTTATTTTTATATTATTTGTGACATAATATGCTTGGTTAGCAGCCATATATATACATACTTATACACATATTTTGAATTTAACAAAGCGGAAACATGTAAAATTGTCAAATGTGATTTATCAATAACGATGAAAACAAGCTTAAATTGAACAATTGGATTTTTTTGTGATATTTTATTTTTATTTTTAACATACCTATATACAAATATTTTAAAGATTAATTTTTTCCTAAAATTTTTGTTTTTGATATAAAAAAATTTTAAAATTGCGCTGACAGAAAATCCGTAGCCATCTAAAGTATGAAAAAACAAAAATCAACAAACAAAAATAACAGAGTTAACAAAAAAATTATAAGAAAAATATATCGTGAATAATTCGGCCTTATTTATGCTCCTTAGACTAAATAAGTGAAGAAAGTTAAATAAAAATTGCCATGAAAAATATCACAATTTTTAAAAATATAGTGTTTTTATTTTGAACTTCATTGAAAAATACAAGTTATAATTTTATAATCTCATACTAAAATGCAGTAATAGTCTGTCACCAAAGTAGGATTCCATATGAGTTGATATAACCGCGCTTTAATGTAAAAGGTCTCATTGTTCTTCGCTTATTTTTTCCTATATTTTCGGTGATTTTGGCAATTTTAAAGACTTTTTTGTGCTATAGAGGGCATGTTAGATACATGTCATTTTCTACACTTTTGTTGCATTAATCATTTTCTATAAAATACGGATTCATAAATTGCTCTATCTATTACCCAGAAAATTATATAATCTAAAAATTTCTTAGAGGTACATATTTCATTTGGTCATCAATGGGTTAAAAATGTGATGTAATGCAAATGTTTCATTTAAATTTTTTTTACTATATTTAGTGTACGTAATAAGAATTAAACAAAATTATTCAATATATAATTTTTTTCTAATTTTTTTTGTTAGCTTTGTTATTAAAATTTGGATTTTTATTTTTTTAAACTTTTCGTGTCTACGCATTTTCTGTCAAAGCGATTTTAAAAATTTCTCTCAGTTTTGCATGGTTTTATGAGAGTTAATTGCAAAATTCTTAATTTTTACAACTTTAAATACTTCTAGGTTTGGGTAGTAGTACAGTTTTGTAGCCACTAGTTATTAATTTTCTCTACCTATTACCTAGAAAATTTTCTAACTTAAAACACTTCAAAGAAGCAAATTTTCTTTGGCCTTCAATGGGTGAAAAATGTGACTTGATGGAAAATTTTTATTTTACTTTCTACATTATGTCAAGCTTGAAGAATAATAATTTTGCAGAATTACTCTAGATGTAATTTTTTTCGCGATTTTGTTGATCTGAGATATTGAATGAATTCTTGATTTGTTTAAATTTTGATTTAAAATCAATTAATAATGTTTATTGAAAATTTTAGGCAATAACACTGGTCGACAAAAAATTTTTTTCGAGCTCCTTCAAAAAAAAAAAAAAAAAAAAAAATAATAGATGGAATTCCGCATGCTAAAGTCGAATCTGCTTTCAGTTTTTTTCCATCAGGTCAAGATTTTTTTATGGGCGTGCCTATTATTGTGCCCTAAATATGCCGATTACTCGAGTATATTTCACTATTACTTGATAACGGTATGCACGATTTATATAAATGATATACCACGATATGCGGAATAAAATTAGCTTTAAATCGCTCTACTATCATATTTTTATTCGCTCAATAATTTAGGAGATATTTCGAAAAAAGTGTCGGAAAATTTTTTTTTCATGCAAAATTCAAGATTTCCTTTTTTATTAAAACTTTTTTTTTTTAAAGTGAAGACATCAAAAATATTTAAGTTTATCACCTTTATCTCAAAGCTGGCAAAAGTATGAGTAAATAAGGCCAGGTATTATAAAAATTGATGCACAAATCTTGATTGGATTCACAGTTAAGTTTGGATACCCATGTATACCTATAGCTAAGTGGAAATGCACTAGTGGGCAAAAAAAAAAAAAAAAAAAAAAATTTTTAGGTGGATTAGATGGAATTCAACGTGATAAATAAGAATCAGCTTTCACTTTTTTTCTATCACGCATCGATTTTTTTATGATGGGCATGACTACTATGATCCCGTCTTTAGGCAGTCACACTTGCATAACTCGAGAACAGTTTGTTCAATTAAAATAAATTGAACTTTGATATATAGCGACCTAAATTGTCTTTGAGCTGAATTTATATAATTTTTTCTCTAGTTACCGAAAATTTTAAAATTTATTTTTTTTGAAAGTGGTGATAATTTTGATCCATAATTCTGAAATTCTTGAGCGAATAAAAAATACAATTTTCGTATGCATCTTTTGATGTACTAGAGTACTACTTACTAGAGTAATGGCCTTACTATGGGCAAAATATTAGACACGCCCATAAAAAAATCCAGACCTGATGGAAAAAAAACTGAAAGCAGATTCGTGCTTAGTACATCAAAATACATCAAGACTATTCGTCTATGGAGGAGGATTTTTTTTGTTGACCAGTGTAATTTTTCTGTGTGGGAATAAATCAAGCAACAATTTTTCGATTTTAAAAGCACTTGATTGTATCCAAAACCATTGAGTTTTTACTGACGATGAAAACAGAAGCCACTATGATAATCAAAAGCCCGGAAAATCGCTACCAATGCACCGAAATAATGCTCTGTATTTAATAGGATTTACAAAAGGTGAAACGATCATGAGGGTATATAAAATTTAATTTTTTAAATCAAAAAATATTTTAAATAAATTTCTGTAGGGGAGACCTACAAAGGCCAATACTTAGTATTGGTTACTTATTTTTGGGAATTAGTAGAAAAATTAATTTTTGCTGAATGTGCCCCACGCCTGTCATATTCTTAAAGACAATTGGATAGACAAATTTCATTTAAAGATAGAATAACTTGTTGGTTATGAGCCAACAAAGTATTCACTTATTAGCTGGATAAAACTAATGAAAAAGAAACGTATTTCTTTAACCCTTAAAATAAAACACAAAAATATTGCTTATTAAATAACTCTAAACTCATTTACATTGGGGATTTTCCATGGGAAAAATCGCAGCATATTTTACGTTTGTTAGCAAGAGATGTAGGGGTAAGAAAAGTTGCATGTCGTCGCAAAGCTAAAAACATAGAAAACAACAACAAGTTGGAGTTCAACTTGCTCACAAAAAACCTAACTCAATTGTCAAAAAAAAAAATCTAACTCTTTGTATGTGTTAGTAAAATTTTCTACCGAACAAATTTATACGTGTGAAGAGAGTAATTTTTTGTTTCTGAGCGAATAAAAAGAGTTGGACTTCTAGTTGTTTTCTATGGTTAAAAATTTCATGAAATTTTTTCAAATTTATTTCAAACATTTTTGAAAAAAATTCACAATACCATTTTATTATGTGTAAATGCAGAAGGGATTTTGAAGCAACTTCAAAACAAAATATCGTTAAAAAATGCTGCGATAATCCCCAATGTAAATAGGCTCTATCTCGTTTTCTATGTGCAATTCAATTGTTTGGAGTTTAATATTAGTAATATTAATAATAATACCGCGCAAAACATCAGACATTTAACAGATGCCTAATGTTCCCCGATTTAAAACGCCTAATCTTCCCCCGAAAGCACTACTTACACTCTTTTCTTTTTTTTCTTTTAATCTCCAACAAAGTTTTGGCTTTCACTTATTTTTTTTTAGAAAAATAGCTCAATTCTTTATGTTAGTTTGTAAACTCTGTTTTAAATCTTGAAAAATTTCAAATACAAAATACTTAAAAATTAGAGTCAAAATATTACAAAAACACTTGCAAAACTACTAAAACACCCGCATCTAAGTAAGTTGGTAAGCTAGAGATGACAGACTTCGTGTGAGTTATTTATTGAGCTTTTTGATACATTTGCATAAATAGTTAGTGATGCACAATGGTTGCTTCAGATCGAAAACGTCATTGCCGAAGCTACCCCAGTCTCCCCTAAATGTTTTAAATTCATACAAATAAATTAATTACTTTTTACAACATTTAACTTCATAGCTAATAAACCAAAAGAGACTCCAACTTGATTTTTTTTTTAAGAATATTAAAATACCTTTCTTCGAGATATTCAGCTTCGATTTTTATTATTAAAGATTTTGACCTTTGAACTTTACAATGTGTAGTTTAGAAGTTATGGGCAATAAAGTAAGTACACTTTTGGAAAAAAAAATTGATAGTTTTTTAATTTTTACAACGTAATATTTTATGACCGGAAAGGGTCTTCGGTCTAAATGTCTGTAGTTTGAGTAACACTTGCAATAAGTAATAACTGTAGCGAAATCAGTGATATCAAATCCGAAATGTTTTTTGTCCGATTTAATATGGAATTTCGCATATATAAAATATTCATATTTTATCCTAAAAAACATTTTTTACAAAAATTTTACTCCTATTGCAAAAATCAGAAAACTCGCTTTTTTTCAGTTAAATTATATTGCTTAGCCGATATAATTCTTCATTGTATAGAAAAAAATTGGAATCAATATCTGTTATAAAACCGAATCTACGCTACTAAGTTTGTCACGCTTTTGTGAAATTTTGTTCAAATTCAACCAGCCGATTAGAAGTTACAGATTTATTTCCAAAAATATTCGCGTTATAAAGAGCAAAAGTCTACTAATTCTATTAATACAAAGATTTTAAGAAAAAAATTGAAGCTTAACCTGTTTGTCTTAAGAAGCTTACTACACAAATCTTAAAAAAATACTTTTACTTTAAAAAATATCTTCATAATTCTCAGCTTAAAACTTTCCTTTCATTTATCTATATAGAAATTTAAACTCCCTCCATTAACATTTGTTTAAAGATTTATTGATATTATGCATAAATATTCCTACAAGGTCTTAGAAATTTAAGCATAAACTCCCCAAAAATATGATTGTGTCACCATTGTCATTTATTAAAAGACATTCAGCAGAAAAATAAATAAATAAAAAACCAAATCTTAATGCATTGACTAACTAATATTATTGATATCAATTAATGATAAATCTAATAACTTGATTTATGATCTTTTTATCGTTCTAATGTGTCTGAGAAAAAAAAAAAAATCCGAATTGAACAAGGATTTTGAACAAGCATATAACTAAGGGTGAACATTCGTTACCAGGGCTAAATATTACAATGTGTAAGTAATCAAATGTGTTAGTGTGTGGGAGAGAGTGTTTGAAATAAAACTTTTTTATATGATGATTTATTGTTTTTTATTAACAACCATAAAACTTCACACCACACACGCACACATACAAAATCCTACTCACTCTCACTCAAATACTTATTAGTTTCAACAAAATAAATGCCTAAAGGAATTGTCAGAATTTTGGTGCTGATATAAGTATATGGAGGTGTATGTATGTGTGCGTTAACCACCACATCCTTAGTTGCTATAGATATTTTATATATTTTTATTATTATGGTTTGATTTCTTTCTTTTTTTACAAGTATGAATATAAGCATAAAGCATAAGTATTTTTTTTACTTATTAACTTATCACAAGAAACAAATGTGTTTGAAACTTCTATGCCAGTCAGCCAATATGGCCAGGAAGTTTAGTTGGATAAGTAAATAAATGATTCAAAGATTCTAAAAAAAAGAACAAACCTTTTCCGTTTTTATTTTTTTCTATTTTGCTTGGAATATTCCAGCAGATAATGTTTTAGAGAACAAAACAATGAGCAAAAATTTAACAAAAAAAAAAGACAATGAGAATATTGTACAGAATTATAACATTATCTTCTTTGCTGAACAATAGAATTTGTACAACTTTATTTAAGCTAATGCTGATGCAGCCACTACCATAACTACCATAACGGCTATTTCAACTGATATTTTAATAATTTTTCTATAGATTTTGAAACAGGGTTTTTTATGTTTTCTGGTACTGTGTTATATTTTTGATATCTTCTCATAATCCCTGGGAAAATCTCTGTTTAAAAATGTTTGTACTAAACGAATATTTGTATGTATTTATTGGGTGGGAGAAATAGACTATAATTAAGATTATATAGTCTGTTTCTAATCTCGGCTATAGTCAAGTTTAAAAAGTCGACTAAAATCTATGTTATGGTTTCTTCTATAGCCTAGTCCAGTTTACAGTTCTGAATACAGTCTCTATTATAGTCTAATTTATAGTTTAGTTATAATTTAGTTAATAGTCTGGACTATAGTTTAGACTACAATCAAGGTTGTAGTATATAGCCTAGTTTATAATCTAGTTTATAGTCTCGACTATAACCTAGGTTATAGTCTCTCCAATATCCTAGCTTATAGTCTCGATTATTGTCTAGTTTATAGTTTCAAATATAGTCTCTAGTATTGCCTAGTTTATAGTCCGGACTATAGGTTTGTTTATAGCCTCTACTATTGCTTAGCTTATAGTCTCGACTGTAGTCTATTTTATAGTCTAGATTAAAGTCTCGACTAAAATCTATGTTATAATCTCTATTAAGTCTACTTTACAAGCTCTTCTATAGCATAGTTTTTAGCCTAAGCTTTAGACTAAAGTCGAGACTAGTCTAGGATATAGTCTACTTTAAAGTCCCAACTATAGTCTATATTATAGCCTCGACTTAAATCTATGTTATCATCTCCACTATAACCAAGTCTCTACTAGTCTGGTTTATAGCCTCAGCTGTAGGTAGTTTATAGTTTCGGCGGTAGTTTATTTATAGTCTAATTTTTAGTATCAAGTGTAGTCTAGTTTATAGTTTCTTCTATAGTCTAGTTCATAGATTCGACTATAATCTAAGTTTTCTACTAGAGTCTAATTTATAGTCCCAGCTAAAGTCTTGTTTATAGTCTAAGTTATAGTCTGGTTTATAGTCTTGACTTGAGTCCAGCTTATAGTTTCTTTAATAGTCTAGCTTGTATTCTCATAAATATTATACTATATTTTACTCTCTACTATAGTTTAGTTTATAGTATTTCCTATATTCAAGTTTTTAACATCAACTATTGTCTAGTTTATAGTCTTGACTATTATCTATATTATAGTCTGTACTATAGCATACGTTATAGTCTTAGCTATAGTCTAGTTCATATTCTCGACTATAATAAGCGTAGTAATCTCTTCCATAGCCTAGTTTATAGTCTCAAATAAAGTGTAGACTATAGTTTAGGTTATAGTATCTTCTATGGTCAAGTCAGGTCTTGGCTATAATTTAGGTTGTAGTCTTAATTATAGTCTCTATTCTTGTTTATAGTCTTAGCTATAGTATAATTTTAGTCTTGACTTTTATAAAAGTTATAGTCTCTAATATAGTCTAGTTCATAGTCCCGGCTATATTATTGCTTATAGTTTCATCCATATAGTCTAGTTCATAGTCCCGGCTATATTCTTGCTTATAGTTTCATCCATATAGTCTAGTTCATAGTCCCGGCTATATTCTTGCTTATAGTTTCATCAATAATCTAATTTATAGTTTTGATTATAGTCCAGGTTATAGTATATTTTATAGTCTAGACTACAATCTAGGCTACAGTCTCTACTGTGGCCTCAGCTATAGTCTGGACTAGAATCTAATTTGTAGTCTCGGCTGTATTCTAGTTTATAGTCTCGACTAAAGTTTAGGTTATAATCTCTACTATAATCTAATTCAAGGTTTCCAAAAAAGGGGTTCGCGAACCTCTAGTCCTCTAGAGGGTCCGCGAGAGAGACCGAAAATGTGTATAAAATTATTGTACATTCAGGTTATCCACAAAAGCAGACATTTTCCTTTTATACAAATATGTAGAACAATGTTTGAGGCGTTATACAATATAAACATTAGATAACAAGGCAAACAAGTAAATAAATTAATTGAATTTAATTCAAAAAATGCTCTTATGTATAAAAGTTTTTTAAAAAATTACATTTTTAATCCCCCCTGCCAAAATACTGTTGAATGATAATTTGGATTAATCTATTGTTCAAAAGAACATATAACAAGTATTATAACTAGCGATGAATTTTCCCGATATTTTCCGAAGCTTAAATCCAAAATTCTAAACCAATTTATTTCGTAATAATTTATCCGATAATTTTTTATTGCCACGTAAGCCACCTAAGCGGCTATTTGGTGCCACATTTTTGCACACAGAATCAGTCTCACAGCTACGAAATGGCACTTTCGTGGTTACAATAGAACTAAAAAATAATTCGTGTGTCAAAGCGTATTTTCAATCTATGTTGGATGAATATTTTTGGTTAAAATATTACAAAGTTTACTAGTTGTTTGAGAATGAAGCGTTAAAACTTTTGTTACAATTTTTATCCACATATTTATGTGAAAAAATCCAAATTTAGATGTAGAAAATGAAGTAAGATTAGATTGTAAAAAAATTCTTTCAATTTTAAAAATTTAAATTCGTATTGCATTGCTCATAAAATAGAATCAAAGGAGTATATCTGATATAATGTTTGTAGTAATTTATTTGTTTAATTTAACCAATATAATTTTCTCCAAATTTTCTCTGGAAAGATTTGAAGGCAGGTCACTCAATACCAATTTAAGGGCAGAAAACGCTCTTTCCACGCTTACCTTGGTTTCAGGAACACAATGTGTAGTTTTTGTGGGTGGGAAGCCCTGATCTATTTAATAGTTTATTTCCTCCCAAATAAGAAAAGCTTGCAGTTAGAAAGAATATTCAAAAATTAAATCACTTCTTCTCCTACCATCACTTTTCACAACATATGAATCTAAAAATATCCAAAAGGAATAAATATATGTATGTATATTGCACAATATGTTGTCAATGTTTGCATCAGCATTTTGCTTGGTTCATTCATTTTTTTTCGCTGTCCCCCTCCCTCATCTTACATATTTCCGTTCATCATTTTTGTTTAAATTAAATATATTCTGTATGAGGATACTTTTTTCATTGAATTTCTGCTTAAATTGCAATTTAGGTTTCTATTGTTTTCATACAATAAATGGTTTAATGTACGATACATATACATTTTGAGGTCCAAAATGAAAGATAAAAAAATACAACGTAACAAAAACTCAAACCATAAAATGTGGACAACTGTATTGTGTTAAAATTATACCAAATTTGTTAAAAAGGAGGTACAATATTTAAAAAAATGCTAAAGTGATTTTTTTTTTTAGATTTTTCCTAAACAAATATCATTGTTTGTGGTTTATCTTAATAAATCAGCTTTATTATTTATTCAATTGGTCTCTAATCAATCTCAATTATTGAATGACAAATAAAGTATAAAAGATAGAATTAAATGAAAAAGAATAATAAAAAAGGATAAATGAAAATAATGTACAATTAAGATATATACTATTTAAAATAATTGGGGTATTCACACGGTCGTCATAAAGTCATATACCATAAAATAATAACACGAAAGAATATGACTGCTGTGAGCAACCCTCATAAGTTAGTATGCTATTTCAAATTTGAGTCAGCTGATAAATGAAAAATACAATTATAAAAAATTACAAATATTTTTAATGAAAATGACAAAAATATGTCAAAAATCTGAAATAATAACCGGTTTGTGCGAAAAATACATATTGGATATTGTTATGGCTGATTCAAGTAAATAAGATAAAATTAAAATTACCTGAATCTTCTAAAAAATCCATTTTTATAAAAATTATAAAATATTTTTTGGCACAAAAGAAATTGTTTAAAAACATAAACATAAACAGCTGTTGTCGATGACTAAGCCGGCAATATTTTCTGACGGCGGTTATTTTAAATACGTTCGGTGGCTGCTAGTCAGCTAAGGTATACAAACAAAATTTTCTTCCTTTTATTTTTTAAATGTCTCAATTTTTTTTGATTTAACTTTATAAAAGTTAATAACTTTTATAAATAAATTAATAAAATGTAATTAATCTTGAAGTTATAGAACTATGCACAAATTTATAGCATGTTTACGTATATATTGCGAATATTCAATGGCGGTAACTTCTAAATATTACCACCGGCACGACGAAGAGTTTTTCCCTTTCGACTTAGATTTACACCGTTTAGTTATGACAAAACAATAAACACATCATAAAAGGTCTTGTTATTTTAAGACTTTTTTCTTTGAAGCACAACAACAATTTTTTAAAACTATCATAAAACTTTAGTATTTTATGACAATAAGACTTGATAGCACACCGTGTGAATACCCCAATTGTTTATTTAATTTTGTATTACAATATATTTTTATTTTAAAAGATAATTTAACATAATTTTAGTATTCCATTCTTAAGAATAAAACGAAATATTAGTCTTTAAAATAAAACGAGATATTTGTCTTTAAAATCGCTTAAAAATTAAAAAATTGACTAAATAGATTTTTCAAAAAATCTTCGTATGAGGACTACGTACGAAAAAAATCTGTGCACTCTTTAGGGCTTTTAACTTTTATTGCGAGTGAAGCAAAATAGTACGGTTAACTGCTTATATTTGTTATTATTTTCAGTAATTATATGGTGAAGCGTTTTTGTAATAGCATAATTCGTTTTTCTTAAAATTAAAATTTAATTAAATTCATTTAAAAACATAATTAAAATTTTTAATTACAATACATGTCATTATATAAAACAATTGACTTGTGACTAACTTGTGACCCATCTATATATTTATTTTTATATTGATTCTGTGGTTAATTACAGACCGATTTTAACATATTTTATTTATATGAAACTTATTTGTGTCAAATAATAACTTGATACTAATATTTACATGGAAGTTTTTTTTGGAAAGGGAATTTATATGGTAGCTCCGGTCAATTATAGACAGATATTCATAAAACTTTCTACGTATATTAAACACATATATTGCAAATTTCAAATAAATGAAATATAATAAATAAAATTTAAGGCATTTATGATCCGATCATTATTAATTTTAATATTTAAATTACTTTCAAAGTTGCGATCTGTAGTTTGATTATAAAATTTATATGGGCGGACATATGGTTTGACATCGTTAAATTGACTTAGGAAGTAATTATAAGCCGGTTTTTGGGTTTTAAAAACATTCCACAAACTTCCAACCTATGAACAGTGTCACATTTGGCAGTTTTAGAGCGACAAAAATCAAGTTTTCGAGATATTGGTCTGAAATTGTATATTATGTTAGTAGATAAGGCCGTAAACATTTCCACTAAAAATGGGCGGGTAAAATCAATGCCACTCCCTTACTGAAATAAATTAATTTATTTGTATGAAATTAATGCCTATTTTTGTAAATTTTATTAAAATAAGGAATATTTTAAGAGTAGGCGTGGCAAGATCTAATAACATCAATCATATTGTAACACTTGCATAACAAATTTTCAGCCGTTACCATAAGATGTTTAAATAATTCTTAAAAAATTGCTTAAATGAGGTACCTCATATTTGTTCTAATATTTTAAAAGATCGCAAAAAGTCGCAGCCAAAATTCTCAGATATAATTTTATAGATATAATTTTATATAACAATTATATTTTTAAATTGGAACTCGTTGGAACTTTTTTGTTCCAGTCCATTAAAAATAGAACTTCCCAAAAAATATATTTTTTAGTATTATGATTTCTATAAATAAAAAACAATATTTTCAGTAGTTATTTTTTAACTCAGAAAATTACAACAGAATAATCCGGATACATTTATTATTACATACCAAAAAACATCATATCAATATCTGCAGTATTTACTGAGATATATAAAGTTAAAATTAGCATACTTCTTTAAAAAAGTTGTAAGTAAAATTAAAATATTTTTAAGAGTTGCAACTTTGAAATGCCATAATTCGCGCTTACCAATACTTTAAATATTTTTTTCATAATAAATGATATGTTTACTAATAAATGCGAAAAAAATTATTTCGATTAATAAGCTTTTATTTTCGTATTTTTGCCGTTATGATTTGGATAAATGTGACACTGTGCTATGGTGACATATAAATTCAAAGAGTTTACTATCATCGAAATCAGTCCTAATAACCGATGATAAATTTGATTGTAAACAAAATAAAAAAAATAAAATTCAATGATTTGGAAACGGTTGAGCATAGAGTTTTAATTTCTTTCTTACTTAATTGATATTAAAATACAAATCACAGGAAAATATAACTCTTAACCACTACTCATGAATTCGTGGATATTTTTTGGTAACCTTTCCATTATAGATTTGATAGTTGTTTCAGTTACTTTTTTGGAACAGTTTTCATATTCTCTTTTAAAATCTTTGATATTTTGGGACTCCTTTTTTGTGCTCTTCAATTCTCTTTTAACAAGAGCTTAATATTTCTCCACTTGTCTTAGCTTCGGACAATTTTCAGAATTGACCTCTCTTAGTACAAAAACTATGTTATTGTTTTGGTAACACTCCAGAGCTTACTAACTGTAGTGACATGATGCCAAATCAGGCCAAAAATGTGTGGACACATTGTGATTTCCTATGAAAGGAAGAAGCCTTTTTTTTTTTTTTTGCAAATTTGATGTATATTTCGACTGCAACAAAATACTTTCCAGTTTTGCCACAACTGCATAAAACTGGTCGTACCAGTAAATTTTTAGGAAATTTTGTCTGCTTTTGGGTCCTAAACATATTTTCAGCATTTCGTTGAGCATTAGTAACATAAAAATTTTGACACAGAAATAGCGAAACTTCTGCCAGCTCATTCCTGTCTGGAACTTTTTGGACTTTATATGTTTTCAACTCCGAATTAACTTCAACTTTTCGCACCAAATAGTCAGATCACTAAGCTAACCGTGCTGCTTTTCTGGCCTTCCCAATATCATATGGAGTTTTTTTTTTATCTTCCCGAACCAGGTTTCCTATAAATGGTCAAATTCTCTTGATACTGTTTAATAACATTGGAAACGGTTTGACAGCAGACATTTAATTCTTTGGCCAGTTATTTGTAGAACCACCATCAAAAGGATGGGGGGAATCATTTAAATGCGCATAAATAATGTATTTTCTGGGTCCTGGTTAGATTCTGAGTCGATCTAGCTATGTCCGTCCGTCTTTCCATCTGTTGAAAGCAGGATAGGGCTCGAACGGGTCAACCTAGGGGACGAAATTTGGCTCATATATTTATCTTATATATTATCTTTGGTATGAGCAAAATCGGTTAATAAACAAAAAAGTTATGGCCAAAATACTAGAAACACAGGGTGTCCGTTGTAGCTTCACTTCATTGTTTTCTACTGACATCTCTCAAACAAATGCATGTACGATAACGAAAATTTGTACTGATAGGTCGATATACCGCCCACTTCTCTTATAATGTAAAATTTGAGAAAGTTGATGTTGGGTATATAGATTCGGCCGAGCCGATCAAATGATCAAACTCACAATAAATCAAAGTGGTTGTTACTAAAGATAATAACTGACATATTTCTTAATGATAACTAGTTGAAAAATGTTTAAATATTACTTCCGAAAAGAGTTATGAAGCAAACCTTGTGTTAAGATTTTTTCGATAGCAAATTTAACAAATTTTAAAAGAAAATATCTTTATACTATCTGGTTGTAATGTAATTTGTTTCTTTAATTTCTCTATATCCTTTATCAGAAAAGTTAAAAAATTTTATTAAATATATAACTGGATAGTATCAAACAAATGGTATTGCTATTTACTAAAAGCGTTCAATCCAAACTCTCTGTAAATGATCAGTAAAAAAATATTTAAAGAGTACTTCAATATGTAAATAAAAAATAAAAAATAAAAATAAATAAAAAATGACTTATAAACTTTTCAAGCGAAAGGATTTAAAAAGAAAAACTAAGGAGAAAACAAATATAATATAAGAAGTAATTTTACAGCACCTTGGATAAGGTACTGTTTTTTGAGTATAACTAAAAATTTGTATTGCAATTTGCTTTTTAAATGTTCCATGGATCCATATACATTTTGTTAAAGATAAATTTTTATTAAAGCCTAAACTGTATATTACCTTCAAAACAAATTATGTTTATTTTAAACTATTTGGTGTGCAGTTTCAAAATTTAATTTGTCACAGAAAAAAACATACCCATTTCCTATGTACTTTTGTTTGTTCTCCCATTTAAAAGAAATTGAGTTTAACAAACAAATAAATAAGTAAATGGGAAAAACTACAATTTTAATGGACATTAGTTGCAATTTCCAGCACATATGTCTTCAAATTTAAATCATCCACCCTTGTAAACAGTTTCAAAGTTACAGTCTATTAAATATCGATGTCGTAAAAATGGTCCAGCAATCATTACAAAATACATCTGGCTTGCAAATTGACAACGACCCCCCAAAATAGTCCTAAAAACAATCAAAGCAACAACAAGAACCATAAGAAAGCATGGATATAGTGTCGTTTAAAAGTTAAACTGGAGGCAACTAAAATAAACTAAACACAAAAAAAAAAAAAAAAAAAAAACAATCAAATTGTTAGAAATATCAAACATACCCAAACATTCGGATAACACACACACACTTATTCTTACATACATATGTATAAACAAATAAAAAACAATAACAATGGCCACAGTTAAAAGCAGTTAAAAAGCAAAACAACAGCATGTTAACAACTGTTACACTTATAGCAATAACAACAACAGCAAATACCAAAAAATAACGACAAAAATAAAAACCAACTACAACTAGAAAATACACAAAAGGAAGTATAGTCTAATGATTCAAAATAGCAAATAACACAACAAGAACGAACAACAACAACTGAACGTAACGAACAAAATGACACCAGCTGTGGTCCTTATTTAGAATCATCATCATCATTGTCATATATATTTATACAAAGAATTTATTTACACCCACAAGAGGGAAACTGAGAGTAGTCGTATACACTGTTATAAAAATATGTACACTATTAATAAAGAACGTACTAATACGAATACGAGTACGTTTATTTTGGTGGCATGAGTACGATTGCGATGTGCAACATGTATAAATGACCAAAATAAACGAAAATATTCACACGCACATATATACAACAGATTTTTCTCCTTCCCCCACCCCGTCCCGCACTTGTTTATATGAAAACTATAAAAATAAAATAACTTTGAACTCCTGTCTGCTTTTCTAATGACAATCTGTGACTGTAGGATGCTGTTTTTTTTTTCTAGTTTCCTATGCATTACAGTGGGGTAAATTGCAAAAATAGTGCGGTAAGAATATCAAGCATTAATCCCTTAGCATTGCCAAAAATTCATTCATGATATGACAGAAAAGAAATTTTATTTAAATAAAATTTTCTCTCTTTTTAGCCTCGTTTTTTTTTTTTTTTTTACTTAACGGGATTAATATAAACTTAAATTTTTTAATATTCACGAGATTTTCTACAAAATTCTAAATAATATGTTGATCCAGCGTTACCGTTGAGAATTTTTAAAAAGTGTCCAAAAAAGGGGGATTTCAGAATAAAAAGTCGCCAAAAAAGGGGATTTTTTGAAAAACCTAAAAAAGTCTTTCAAATTTGTTTATTTGATAACAGCAAAAGAAAAAATGTTGTATTTTACGAAAATCTAATAAGTCCAACTCTGTTACTAACAACATAATTTATTTATAATTATTTTACAAAAATTTTTATTACTGCAAAGATAAAGATAGTTGACATACAATTCTCTTTTTATTAATTACACCTCTGTACGTTTTTTCGAGGTCTTCATTCGTATTCCAGTCTTTCAAATCCCCGTCGAACCAATTTAGGACTGAACGTATGGATCCACAAATATGGTTTTAAGTCTGTTGGACAAACTATTTTTTATTATTGATAATTTAGTAAAAAACACGTTCCCCCGAGGAATTGCTATGAGGAATGTAAAAATATAAATTAGGATATAAGTATTAATCGTTTTGTGTTCCGAATCCAGTTCAAAAAGATTCGGCACAAGCAGATTTTAAAACAGTTTCAGTTCATTTATAAATACTTTCTATATCACTATAATGTGAAACATTCTCAAAATAATTTATTTATTTGTTTAAATTAATATATAATGGATCGATATATTTCAAACAACCTAGTTTCTCGTCATTTAGCACATAGTTTCAAAAAGTCACCATTTAGTCGCCATTTAAAAAAGGGGCCAAAAAAGTGGCCAGATGGTTGAAAAAGGGCAAACGGTAACCCTGTGTTGATCTCGCAAAGCTGAGATCAACATATTTTAATTAAATACCTCAATATGTAAGATAGATAAACAAAAATGTATTTTCTGATAAATGCCTCTTATAATAACAGGGAGATAATTTCAATAAAAGAATTAGATTTTTGAAAGATTTTTTTTTCCGGATTTTGGAAATTTCCGTACCCAAAAGTGAGGGTTTTTCTAATTAAACTGGTCGACAAAAATTTTTTTTCGTGTTCCTTCAAAAAAATATGCGGACTAAATGGAATTCCGCATGCTTAACTCGAATTTGCTTTCAGTTTTTTCTCATCAGGTCGAGATTTTTTTATAGGCGTGTCTAATATTGCAATCTAAATAAGCCGATTACTCGAGTATATTTCACTATAACTGGAAAACGGTATGCACTATTTATATAAATAATACACCAAAACGTGTGGAATAAAATTGGCTTTAAGTCGTTCTACTAAGACATTTTTATCCGCTCAATAGTTTAGGAAATATTTCGAAATAAGTGTCCGAAAAAACATTTTCATTTTAATTTCAAGATTTATTTTTTTACTAAAACTTCTTTTTTAGAAGTGAAAACATCAAAAATGTTTCAGTTTATCATCCTTATCTGAAAGCTGGTAAAACTACGAGTAAATAAAGCTACGTATCATAAAAACTGATGCATAAATCTTGATTACATTCTCAGTTAAGTTACGATACCCATGCATGCCTACAATTAAGTGAAAATTTAATAGTGGGCAAAAAAAATTTTTTTCTTCTTAAATAAAAAAAAAAAATAGGTGGATTAGATGGAATCTAATGTGTTTAGTAATAATCAGCTTTTACTTTTTTTCTATCACGTATTGATTTTTTTATGGGCATGACTAATATGACACCGCCTTTAGGCAGTCACCCTTGTATGACTCGAGAATGGTTTGTCTCAGTTTATAGAGACTTAAATGGTCTTTGAGCTGAATTTACATAATTTTTTGTCCAGTTAATATTTCCGTAGTTATTCGGTAATTAGTAGCGAAAAAATTATTATTTTTTTTTTTTAATGGTTCAAATTTTGATGCATAGCTCTGAATTTATTGAGCAATTAAAAAATATTGTTGACACACCTTGAAAACAATTTTCGAATGCATATTTTGGAGTATCATTTACCAAAATTGTGTAGACAGTTTTTGAGTTATAGTCTAAATTTGACAAAACATTCTCTAATTTTATAGTGTGACCGCTGAATAAGGTGATGATATTTGTCGTGCCCATAAAAAAAATCAGTACATTATAGAAAAAAAGTGAATGCAGATTCTTGTTTAACTCTTCAAAATCCAACTAGTCCACCTATTTTTGTCAAAAATTATAATTTTTTTATTTGTCTACCATGGCTATTTGTACTTAACTGTGAATAAAATCAGGATTTGTGCATCAATTTTGAAGATACATAACTTATTTTGTGCGCAGCATTACCAGCTTTAAAATAAAGGTGATAAACTGAAACATTTTTGATGTTTTCATTTATTAAAAGAAATTTTAGTAACAAAAAATCTAAAATTTTGCATGAAAAATTTCTTTTTGACACTTATTTCAAAATAACTTCGAAACTATTGAGCACATAAAAAAATTAAGTTCGGATGATTTGAAGCTATTTTTAGTTCGCATATTTTGGTGTATCACTTTGGTCAATTGTACGCACCATTCTTGAGGTATAAAGAAATATACTGGAGTAATGGCCTTACTATGGGCGAAATATTAGACACTCCCATAAAAAAAATCCAGACCTGATGGAAAAAAAAACTAAAATATTCGTGTTTAGCACATCAAAATGCATTAAGTTAACTATTCGTCTTTGGTAGAGGATTTTTCTGTCGGCCACTGTTTATTTAAGATCAATGTTATCTACATTATGTCAAAATTTCAATAGGATATCTTTGATCGTTTAAATTTAATTTCAATTTAAATATAAGCATTCCGAAATTTTATTTAGATATCTCCAACGGTTCACAAGTTACAGAATTATTTCAGTAGAAAAAGAGATGCGTTTTGGAACCACTGTCTGATCATTTATATTTCATAAATCGAAATTTTATATGAAATTACACAAAAAACTAAATGTTATACCAAAAGTGAAAAATCCTGTAAAATTAAACTAAAATTCTTAACTCCCGTGGAAAAAGTTATAATATTGGTGTTCTGTCGGCATTATGAGCAATAAACTTTTTAATTATTTTAATCACCAGTTTCTGATATTTTTAACGTTATAAGGTTCAAAAGCTACCAAATATATTAAGCAATATTTAAAGATGTAATAACCCAAAAATCTTGTTTGTAGGACAATTCGTTTATATTTTGGAAAGTTGTTTGTGTCTCCTGTAAAGTTATGAAATTAAAAATACATATCGGTGACGATATATGTATTTTTAATTTCATGATTTTATGTTCAATATTACAGAAGATTCTAAAAGTACCAATAGAAGAACGAAAAAGTACCAATAAAGTCCCTTCTAATGAATATTCATTCACTTATGACCTTATATTTTTAATTTCAGAAGTACCATTGAAAGAACGAAGAAGTACCTCATAGTCCACCCTCTTGAATTCTTATCCGCATAGGACTATGTATCCTTAAATTCATGTTTCTAGGTTCAATATTGTATCAAAAAGTACTATTAGAGGAATGAAAAAATACCACAAGATTCGCTCATTCACTAAGGTCAGATATCTTTAATTTCATGTTTCTAGGTTCAATATAGTAGAAAATTAAAAAAGTACCATTAAAAGAACAAAAAAGTACCACAAAGTCCCCTTTTGCGAATTTTCACTCACTTAGGACTACATGTACTTAAGTTCATGTTTCTAGTTTTAATATAATAAAAAATGCATTATTTATTTTGAATAAAATTTAATTTCCCGATTTTATCCCCTCTTTGGTACTTTTTATTCTCCTTGGATGTAACAAAGATTTTATTCCAAAGAATTTCTAAATTGTACTGGGATCTAATGTTAAAATATTCATATGCATGTGTCAGTAAAAAAAAAAAAAAATTTTTTTGAAAAAAATACCAAAAACAGGTACGATTTTTACCTCTTAAACGTTCGAAATTCCAATAAGTACCAAACTTGTATTCGCCAATTTTGTATAAAGTAATATTTTTATGCACATTTTATTTCTATGCATACTTTATTAAAAAAAAAAAGGTGCCTAAAAATTACTAAAATATAGTTTTTACCCGTTTTTTCCCTAAAAGAGCCGAATTTTAAAAAAGTACCTGATACCTATACGATTATTTTTGCAATGAATAATAACTGTTAAACCTTTTTTGTATCTTTATTAGTTTAGGAGATAAAAGGTTACTGAATTTACCCTTTTTACCCACTAAACATTCGAATTTTCAAATATCCCATCTTAGTGGTTCTATTTGATAGGAGGCCAATCAACAGTCCATATTTAATTTTTCTAGCTTTAACTGTTGTGGGCTGTGAGATGATGAATAAGTAAGCAAGTCAGTCAATCACTCAGTATATATATTTATATAGAAGATTACAAACAAATTTTCAACTCCTGATATGTTTGTAAATAAGCTTTTAAATGGGAAATGGGTCTCATTTTGTGATCTCTTATATTTCATATTAAATTTGAATTTCATATGAAAATTTCGAAAAATCTTTCATCTTCCATATTTTTGTAAATAAGCTTTTAAATGGAAATAGTGATTCAATTTGTGTCATCACTTATATTTCATTCTAAAAATTTTGTTTTCATAAGAAATCCTAAAAAAAAATCTTTAACCCTCGATAATTTTCCAAATAA
Organism: Protophormia terraenovae; assembly: GCA_951394005.1. NCBI lineage: Eukaryota > Metazoa > Arthropoda > Insecta > Diptera > Calliphoridae > Protophormia > Protophormia terraenovae. Next base: position 136,284,668 of record OX596073.1, read on the forward strand.
GCATTTAAATGGAAATAGGGACTAAATCTGTGATCACTTATATTTCATATCAAAAATATAATTTTTATATAAAAATGAAAAAAATCTTAAATTTTTGATATCTTCGTAAATAAGCGTTTAAATGGAAAATAGTCTTCGATTTGTTATCGCTATCGAAATTTTATGTGTAGTTTTCAAAGAGTTTTAACCCTTGATATCTTTTGTAAAAAAAGTTTAAATGGAAATAGGGCTCCAATCTGTAATCACTTATATTTCTTACCAAAAATAAAAATTTTATAAGGACGCTTTTTTGATCATTTCTTATTTACCCCATGAAGTTCTTTAATAGAACTATTTTTAACTAAATGAAAAAATTTTTTTTCTCAAAATCTTAATTCTGTCCCACTTTGCATTGATGCCACTAAATTGTATGACCAATTTTTTTTCATACACGCTAAACTATCTGTCGTATTTTAGTTCTTGAATTGAAATTGTACTCATATTATGTAGTCGTATGTTATTTTCCAACTAGTGGTTTATTACGTTTGACCATTGTTTTGTTTAGATCTCAAGTTTTTTCATGACCATAAAATAAAGCACAGTGGGAGGGATGAGAGCAAAAGTCTCGTTATACCAACACAAATAACAATTTTTTGTTTAAAGCTTTTTATAGCTTGTTATTGGAAGCAATTCATTTGAAGAGTATTTATGTGAGCACATGTGTATGTTTTGCAAAAATTATTGTACAAATTTTTATATATAAACCTCATTTGCCAACATATACAAAACATATTATTGTGGACATATTGTAGGCCATTTATAAACAACTACAATAATAATGTTAATAACGTAGAGGAAAAACAAACCAAAAAAAAAAAAAAAGATGTTAAATGGTAAATAATAGTGGGGGATCATTTAAAATACATTATTTGATTATTGCACCATTTGTGACCATGTCTATATAAATTCATTCATGTACTTATTTAATAATATATTGTCAATTGTATATTGTTGTTTGTGGAATGTATTTTTTTTCTTGTTTGTTAGAATTTTATTAAATGATACAAATCTTATGAAGAAATTTAAGAGGGTATATTTTTAATGAAAACAAAATTTAAGGGAATATAATTTTATGGGATGTTTGTGTATTGATGTTATTTTTATTGAAGATGTATTGGTCACATTAAAGAAATATTTTATTAGTCCCCTAATCAAAAGTACAAAAGCTGTTAAATCAATCTTTTAAGTAAAAGTTGTTTTTCCCTTTAGATGTTTTTAACTTTTTCAGAGATTTTTTTTTGCGTATAAAAATCAAACATTTAAAGGCCAAAAAAAGGTAATTCACTTAAAAGTTGTGAAAGTTCTAAATAATATCTTGTTGCCTCGAAATAATTTCTCAGGGATATCAAGATAAGTTTCAGATTCGCTGTAGCATCTATTGTTAGAGTTTTTTCCATCTAATACGATTCAACGCAGAAGATTTACAATTAGAGTTTTCAAGTGTTTCGTCCAATTCTTCTACATATTATTTGATAATCCAATTTGAGCTAGATGGGTTATCAACTCTATCTGTCCTGTTATTACGCTAACTAGTGTTCTTTCTATTGTTCATGTTCTCCATAGAATGTCAGTATATTTTCCAACAGCTGAATTTTTTCAGTTTCTTGTAAGTGTAAGAGCTTCCGTAATAGTCTTAATCTCAGCTTAAGAAACAGAGTTGTGATTCTTAAGACGAACGTAAGTTCCTATTCGGTTATTGTTTCTCATCCAAATTACTTCATCGCATTTCTTTATCTGATATTATTGTGATATAATAATATATAATAAATATTGTAGTAATATTTCCACCTGAAATTTTTGGTATCTTAGCAGTTTTATGTGGCAGAATGTATATATACACTACACCACCATAGGTGGTTGGAGTATTATGTTTTTGTGCAGAAATTATAACGCAGAGAAAAAATCTTTGGATCTCCACCTTAAAGTATATCGTTCGACTCAGAATCATTTTCTGAATCGATTTAACGATGTCAGTATAAGTACGAAGCCTACTGAATTTGGTTATAATCGGCCCATTATTTCAGCTAGCCCCCATACAAATGTCCTCCCGGAATAGAATTTTAACACTTATAAATGCCTTAAAAATAGGAATATGGTAATGAAATTCAGCACAAATAAGTTTTATATAAGCAAAAATCTGTTTGCCGAATTTCATGAAGATCAGTCCATAACTGACCATAGCTCCCATATAAACTCTTCTCCCGAAAATCAGTTTCACGTGCATAACTCCCATACAAATGTTAGTACTATATTAATATTTAACACAAGTAAGTTGTATATCAAAATTATGTGGATCGAAATGGTGTAGGATATCATATGGTCGGGCTTAAACTACTATATCCTCTCTCGCTTTTTTTTTTTTTTTAATCTCTAACTTCTAGTCGGTTGTTTGGATTTAAATTAAAATTTACATAGACATAGTAGAGGAGTGAACAATATTAAATTTTGTAGGGTTTTTACTTTCCCCTTTTGGTTGATTTGACTCGCTTTATATTACAAAATCATTTTCTTGAAAATACCTTTCCAAAAGTGCAAAATTATTATCTGTTCTTAAGGTGAGTTTTATTTTAGAGAAAAAGGATTGTAAGCCAAGGTTCACACACAGCCATTTTTCTTGCCGCAATTCTGACTTTGTAGGCGAGAGAGGTAAATAGAATATAAAAGTTTAGTATTCCCTTCTCTTCTCTCTTCTACAAACTCAGACTCATTGTGAACCCGGAATAACCACTTTTTTGTAAAAAAACATAATTTGTGGAATTTGGAATGAATACATAGATAATTTTATCTTCTAATTAACCGAAAAAATTCTAATAAAATCTGTCAGAAAAATTTACCTTTATTTTGGGAAATTCGGATGTTTATGGGGTATACAAGGGTAAAAACGGTAACATTATATCTCCTAAAAAAATAGAGATACAAAAAAAGTTAAATAGTTATCGTTATTCATTTAAAAAATAATCGGACAATTGTCTGGTACTTTTTTGGAAATCGGACCTTTTAGGGATAAAACGAGTAAAAGCTGTATTTTGGAACAATCTCCTACCAAGTCTATGATATTGGAGATGTTGTAACTTTAACAATGTACAACTTTCTCAAAGATGCACACGAAGGATTAATTTCTATATAAGGACTGCGCATGAAAAAATCCGTGCATGCTCTTGGGTTTATAACTTTTGATGTAGTGAAAAATAAATAATTAAAATGGAAATGTAACAAAAAATGCCTGAACACATAATGCAGATTTTGCATGAAATCTTATATCAGACATATAAAACAAAGAAAAATAGTATTTTCAGGCTGTAGAACTCTGACAAAATAGAAAGTGTTTTGAGAGAAAATCCCCTCATCTCTAGAAGAAAAGTGTCACAAAAAGTTATTTGCTTTGAATCATTATCTGAAAAGTTTAAAGGAAATTGAGCCTGAAGCCGTATTAAATACAAAAAAGTCCTAATAAAAGAATTTAGGGGTAAAAAATAACGTGAATGTACTTCATACGATTTTTTTTCATAATTATGAAAAGAATAGAAGATGAAAAGTTCGTTCTACCTTTCCTAAGAAAATTTTCTGACTTGTTCTGGCTTCTTCTCATTACAACAACAAAACAATGGAGTGTTTGTAAAGAAATTGTTAGTGTTTGTACTGGAAAAGGCTAATCCACCAAATTGTCCGGTACTTCGTGCAATTGAGAGATATTGGGCTCCAATAAAAAATAATTTAAAGAACATTAAAAGCTCAGCTTAAAATAAAACGGAGTTTAAAAATAAGTGAACCTATTCGAGCAAAAGAGTGACCGGAACACAATAAACTCTTTAATTTGAAGAATTTTGGAAAATATCAGATATTTCTTTAAAAACCTACAGGAAATAATTTATTCTTTTATGCTTAGAACATGAACATAGCAGTCATTAATAAAAATATTAAAAAATTAGCCCATTGATTTAGTTTCTATAAGCAGATTTGTATGTGCGGATTTTTTCGTGCGCAGTCCTTATTAATAAAAAGTTCAGAGAGTTTTTGTGCAATATAATTTTACTAACGTACTTTGGAAGCATTAGCTTTCAGCGTTTACTGAACGTAGGATATTATAAATAATATCTTAACTATGATTCGTATATTTTTCTTTTTTTCAAACAAACACAAAAACCTAATTGAGGTCACATTAACTTTTTACCATAAACAAAAAAAGATCTATGACTTTTTATTAAAAGTTTCTCTTCGTAAATTATATCTTTTATCTTGATTTCCATTTTGTGCTCAAAATAAAAAAAAAAAAAGCATACAAGATCGATTAATCAAATTAAAACTTCTTCCGCCTACGAAAATATCTAAAAATAAGAACAAACAACTTTATATTTGAACTAAAATAAAATTTAGTGTTATTAAAGCCAAAAACATTAATTGCCATTATATTAAGGTATACGTATAGGGAGCTAACAAAAACACCAAAAACAATAGCAGCAACAACAACAAGAAAAAAAAGTTTAGCTAAAATAGCTAAAAATATAAAAAGTTTTGTATGTATTTTAGATGAGATGCATTAACTATTCATAATGAACAAAAACAACGTAAAACTATGAGTTCATTATTTAATACTTCATGTTATGAAAAACCACATTTTATAAAAAGAAAAAAACTCACACATATTCTAACACACACAAAGTCACACATACTCTCTTGTATACAACAACTACTATATAAACTCTACTTCCGTTTTGTTTGGCCAACACGTTCATGGTTAAAACAAAAAAATAATAAAGAACAACAAAAAAAAAAAAAAAAGTTATGAAAAAGTTTAACATTTCCTTTTATGTACAAGTATTCGTTCATTTTATTTCATGTTTTTATTTTTTATTTTTTTCCTCTTTATTTTTCGGTGTCTGTTAAACACTTTGTAATATTTTGTTGTTATTCTGTTTGTTGTTTTGTCTGGATTTTTATGAACTAATAAAAGCTGACTACGTTTATTTTTATTGGCGTTTAAATGGTTTTTCAAAGTGGCGCTAAATGTTCAGGCCAAGTGATTAATCAAAAAAGCAGAAATACAACAAAAATTATTGCTAAACATCGACAAAAAAAAAAAAAAAAAAGTATAAATATATATTTTGAACAACAACATTGTTATGGTTTGTTGCATTGTTCATTCGTTTTTATTATTAATATGGCATAAAAGAAGCTATAAACTAAAATTTTTAGCAAATAAAATACATTTTGTGGTAAGAAAGAATAATTTTTATTGAAAAAGAAAAACCATAAAATGTAATGAGTTAGAGCGAAAAAGTCAAAAGAAAAAGACAAAAAGAATAATTGGAAAAGTTGCAATGTAGGAAGTGAAAAAGAAAATACATAACATTTAAACCGGAAATAACAATTTAACTTAACGGTTAAAGTTTATTAACACCATTATTAAACTTACTTACATAAATATGTATATTGTAAAATAAAATACAGTGGGAAAAAATATTATTCAGGGTTTTAAGCTAAGTTCAGATTAGGCAAATATTTGACCAGAAATATTTAGTCTTGTTTACAACACAATACAGTTGAGTTTCTTTTTCACATTACATGCATTTATTTGAAGACCTTTGTTATTTAAAACAGATATTAATTATTTTTATATATAATATTATAAAATAATTTAAGTCTGTTGAGATAAGATGAAATTTTTTTACTACAAATTACTTGATCAAACACAAAATTACCATAAATTTATTTGAAACCAATTGTAAAATGAATTTATATTAAAATCTCATTTTTTATTTTGTTTTTATTGATTAAGAATAATTTTCAGAAAATTTTGGAATATGCACGCAAAGAAAAAATATGGCTCTAGAGATCATAAACTAAGAGCAACATACTACGATTGTAATATATGATTCCAGGTTACAATAAGTATATTTGTACGTAATCATTATTATGATTCCAATTTATAATTTATTAGTAAGGTTTATAATCTTGCTAATAACTTTTATGAAGTTTTAGAACCTTTTCTTAAGTATTGCTTTCAATTTCATCATGTTTTTTTCATTTAATAATCCCATATTATCTTATATATAAACTAATTTTATCATATATATAATCCCATATTATCATATATATGAACTAATTCCATCATAAGTATAATTCCATTTTATCATATATATAATCCCATGTTATCATATATATAATTCTTTTTTATCATACATATATATGAACTAATTTCATCATATATATAATCCCATGTTTTCATATTTATATTCATTTGTATTCATTTCATCATACTGAATAAAAACAAACCTTGTCAATTTATATTTGTTCATATCTAAACTAAATGAGAGTTAATATACTAACAAACCACTGGACTGATACATAAAAATGTGTATTCAAAAGGCATTAAAAGTAAATAAAAATATTAGCTTAATGGTTGTAGAATTAACCAAATTTGTAAAATTAACTGAATGGTTGTAGAATTAACTAAATAGAATTGAATAAACTATTGGATTTATCATAAATATGATTTCATATAAAATTAATTAAATACATATTATAATTCAGACAACCATATATAAATTTTGATTGTGGGTAATCATTAAATGATCAAGCAGAATCATAAACGTTGCTATCATGATCATGGTATTATTAAAATCAATAAAAAACGGCTATGTAAACATTGAATATTTGTACTGATCATGCTGTAACCATGTTTTTTCTCTGCGTGTGTTTTTATTTTTGTAGAGTTTTCATTTAACATAAAGTGGAAATGATATTTATAGATATATTTTTACAAAATTTATAGAAAAGTAAAGCAATTAGATAACATAGGTTTATAAAAAGAAGCAAGAAAAAAAACACATATTCTGCTGCACGGGGTTTCTCAGTTAATTCGGATACACGGTAATAATAAGTACTAATACAAATCCTAATCAAATCCACTTTTCATACCCTACACCACCATAGTGCTGAAGATTATAATGCATAAAACTCGTAAGTCATTGTAAGTCCTATATAATTTAAACATTTGTGCAAAAATTAATTAAGATCGGTTATTAATTTGAAAACTGTTTTTTTTTAATAGAATGGAAATTAAACAATATATATCACAAAAAATAGTTTGAAGCCTGAAAACGTAAAAAGTAAAAAAAAGTTCCCATTAAAAACGCAAGAAAGAATTTGGTGGCAAAAAAAAAAACTGTGAAAGTACTTCAGACGAGTTTGTTTCAAAAATTTTTTACTGCATAAAAGATGATGAAACGTTCGTAATTGCTGACTTTTTCCAACTTCCTGGACAGGAATTCTATATTACACATGCTAAAGGGAATGTGGCAAAAAAATTTCGTGTACCAAAGAAATCAAAATTTCCAAGAAATTTTTTGGTTTGGCAAAGCATTTACACACTTCATTCATTACAAATGGTTCAATTAACACAGAATGGAGTTCTCACTTTTTTCGAAATTCTACTAAAATTTTACTAGATTTTAAAAAATATCGCTTTTCAACACTGCTTTTTATTTTAGTGTATTAGTAAATTAAAACAAAAGTGATACCTATTTGTGTTTAAAAAAATATTTTTCAAATTAATAAATAAATTTTTGTTTGGAAATTTTCGTAGACAAACTTAAAATTAAACTTTAAATTGTTTTGTGGAGCATAAAACTTATTGTCAAAAAAAAAAAAAAAAAAAAAAACATACATAATGTAAACAGGGTAGATTTTGTTTTTCCAAAATCTCGATCAAACGAGATTTCAAGTGTAAATAGGGTATTACATCACATTTTAATACGGTCAACTAAGTATTAAGCAATTTTTATAAAAAAAAAAAAAAATAATAATAATTTGAAAATTTCAAAAATTTTATTTTTGTTTTTTAGTCATAAAGATTAATTTATTGCAAATAAAACAGACGTACTGCTATGTGATAGAAATCTATTACGAAAACGAATCGATTAAATATTTATGATGTGTAATAAAATCACTTTCTAATCGTTAGTATTACATAATTTTTATATTTCCATCCAATTATTTATTTATTTTTTGCAAGAAAAAGAAAAATAATGCACTGTTGCAAAAATTAAAAAATTATTAATTATCGATTGAAATTCATCACAACCTTTCACAGCTTCTATTTGAAAACCATCGATTTTCATAACAAACCTAATATTTCATTCAAATCAATGCATAAATGTGCATAAATTAATAAAAATTTCATAGAAATATGGAAAAAGAATCAAACATTTTGTGCTTTTTAATATTTCTATGTAATTTTAAATTTAGCATTTTCATTAATTTGTGAATAAAATGCCAACATTATGAATTGATTTGAATGAAATATGTCTTGTTTTACAATAAGTTCATCTTAATGATTAATAATAATAATAATTTTTGACATAATTTTTATACCCTACAACACCATAGGTAGTTGGGGTATAATGCGTTTGTGCTTTTGTGTTTGTAACGCATAGAAAAAGTTATCAACATCCAACTTAAAGTATGCCAATAGACTCAGAATCACTTTTTTATAATCGATCTAACGATGTCCGTCCGCCTGGCTGTGCATAAAGTACAGGTCGAAATTTGGCACGTGGGACTTTTATAATACAAGGACTAAGCCTGTTTAAATAATTTTCTTCTTTGCTATTTTTTTACTTGAATATTTTATTTAAAAAAAGTCTTGCAAATTTTGAATTTATGATTTACTTTTATAAATCTTACGTATACATAAATGTATTGTAATACTAATTTTGCATCTTTATGATCTTTGGAAGGGGCCTGTTTATAGGAGCTTTGGTCAATTATCTACTGTTCATTTTAAAAATTAGTGCATTGATTTGTGCTAGAGTATTCATTTTACTCGACTTTTTCATTGTTCGAATAATCAAATAACTCGAAAATACAGTTTTTAGATTACTCGAATAATCGAGTAAATCTTTTAAGTTACTCGAGTTATTCGAGTAAATTATACCTTAAAATTTTACTCATTTTTTCAATGCATATTAAAAAATAAAACAAGCATTTTGTGTGAAAATTGCCTTTCTTGCTTTGATAATGCCGTTAAGAAATTTGGTCTATCAATTCAAATAAAATTTTATATTAAAAAGTAGTCCGGAGTGCTTTTTGTAATTTTTGTTAAATAGCGAATGGTACTCAATTAAAGGTAACTATCGATATTTCTGATAAAAACAAAAATTAATGATGAGTTTCTATCCATTTTGGAATAATTAGAGATTTTGTCTCATAACCTCATTTTTTAAGTATCGGAGATCTACTAAACCCAGATTTATTTTGAACATAAAACTGTCTTTAAATGGTTTAGTTATAGCGAAAACATATCTCAACATCTTTAGTATCAAAACTAAAGGATAAAGGATACTAACTTATTAAATAAATTAAAAAAAGTATATGTCCAAATTTTTCTTGAGACTTTAATTGTTTTAAATAAAAAAGAAACGTAGTAAATCATGCTCAGAATAATTTCTTTGCACCAGGTTTTAGATTGTTTTATAATTCATTGTTCAATTATGTTCAAATTTTGAAGGCATTCAGATGATCATTTAATATTATAAAAATGTATAAAATTTTTAAGTTTAATTAACTCTTATTTGTATTATGGCGATCTCGTAATTATTTTTTAGTTCAATTTTGTGCAAAAATGTTTCGCAACTCTTAATTTCCTAGCAATATCGGTGTACAAATATAAGAAATTTTATATTAGAACTACCAACTTTTCTACATTTAATGGACAAACATAATTCAAAATAACTTAATTATATCAATTATGTACTTTCATTCGTAAAACCAATAATATGTTTTTCCAAATCAATTTTAAAATCCTCCAATTTATTTCTTACTAATTATTATATTTATATTAAAATTATTTGAAATTTACATTATAATTTTTTTAAAGTGACGTTTATATTTTTGTTATTGAAAAAATACCTTTAACTATGTATTCGGTTCCTTTTACTAAAACAATTTTTTTTACAAAATTCCAATTTACAAAATTACATTTAACATTCTATACAAATTTTGAAACATTGTTTTTTAGCTAAATTTTTTAGAAAACTAAAATGAAACATCCTAATATTTTGTTAAGAAAGGAAATATTTAAAAAATTTTTCACTCGAATTATTCGATTAATCGGCATAATTTGTTCGAATAAATTTTTATTCGAAATTCAGGATTTTAATTTAATCGAACAATTATTTGATTTTAATTTGTCGATTAATCGAACAAACAATATTCGAGTAAATACCCTAATTAGTGCTAATTCGTCTACACATTTATATTGGTAGTTTAAGGTTACAAACATTTTTATTTGTGTTGAATTCTACAACTCTATCAATCAACCTATAGTTTACATATTAACTATTGATGATATTCAACAAGGCTTTAAATCATACATAACCTTAGATAATACCAATTTTATGTGAAAAATTATCTGCAGAGATTCATATTCCCGTATTTTTGAGATGTTTTCAGGAATCCATTTAATATAAGTAAAAAATTAAATAAACATTTTATTTTTTATTTACACTAAAATTTATTTCACTACCCAGCAAAAACTTTGGTTGCCATGTAATGAGTTAAGCAGCTAATATAAATAATAACTAATTACTTCCAAGCAGTTAATCAGAGTATTGATTTTAAAGCATTACTGAAGTCATGATTAGTAATAACAATAGTAACTAGTTATATTTTAGGTTATAAATAAGTTATGAAATGTCAGGATATATAATATTTTTTTATTGTTGTAAAAAGATTTCTTAAATTTTAATTTAAAAAACCTAACAACAACTAAAAATGTAATTAATATAAATGTAATAAAAATAAACAAATTAATTCATACGCAAATTTTGCCTTTCATTTATGTATTCCTTCTTGAAATACATGAATTGGTAACTGCATAATAAAAATCAATAAAAATTTATATTTTTACAAATCTGATCATAAACAATTATTTATAAATAATTTGTTCCTAAACAACTTCTATGCAATGCAGACATTATGTTCTTGTCATTACAAAATAATTACATCCGTAACTACATGTCATTACCAAGTTTTTACTGGGATATTTTCCATTTTCTTACTTTTTGAAGTAAAAGCTTGTTTCTTAAATTTTTTAATTTTTTCTTTTTTACTAGTTTTACTAGAATTTCAAAGGAAGAAACCTTATGTTTTGTTTTTAAGAATAGAAATGAATTTCTTTAATTGAAATATGTATAAAAAATTTATTTTTTCCATGTATTTAAAATGGGTTTTTATATGAAATATCAATCCCAAATCCCAAAATCCCGGGGTCCCGAAAAATCCCGGAATCCCGAGATTTGAAATTACAAAATCCCGAATCCCAAGATTTGCAAAAACCAGTCCCGTTTGGCATCTCTAGTTGTAATCGGTCCACATATATACCTTAAAAATAATAATGTTTTAATGAAATTTGGTGAAAAGAAGTTACGTATAGGTATTAATCTTTGTACCAAATTTCAATGAAAATCGGTCAACAATTGATCATAGCTCAAATATAAACCCTTCTTCCGAAAATCACTTTAAAGTGCATTAATCCCATACAAATGTTAGTATAAAATTAATATTCAACATAAATAATTTATATATAAGTATAAATTATTGTACCAAATTTTATAAAGATCGTTCCATAATTTACCATAGCTCCCATTTAAGGTCCACTTCAGAAATCGGCCAAAAGTGCATTTAATCATATAAATGTTAGTATTTAATTATTATGTATTATATCGTATATTTTATTTCACACTCAGTAAAAGTATTTTTCCACAATTGGTCACAGGTGTAAGTACCCTACCCGAGTTTTGAAGCATATATAAAATGGTGTAAGGTATTATATGGTCGGGCTTGTTTTTTCTCGTCTTTTTGCAATTTCAAATATATATATTAGGGTCATCGATTATTCGACTTTTTTGAGAAACCGGTTTTCGAATAGTTCGAATAGTTGGTATTTTAAAAAAACCGGTTGCACTTTTGAAATTCAGAAAAAACCGGTTAACCGGTTTTTTGCAGAAGTTAATATTTATATCAAAAGACTACATTTCTTTAAAAAAAATCAATTCTTATAATTAAGTTAAAATTTATTAAATACAAGCGTAAAAGCCTAACAATGTCAGGAAAAATAATATAATAATGAAAATATGAACAAACAAATCCGAAAAGTAAAAGAAAAAAATATGAACAACATTTAGACACCTTCCTCTCCCTAATCGAAGTCAATTATTTGAAGCCGTTCAAATTTATTGGAATTATATTGATTAAAGTTTTAAGTTCGTAAACCTTTCAAAATAAAAAAATCGTCGTAAATGCGCTCCCTGGCCGAAATACAGAATCAGTTTTTTATAGGATTTGAAGAGCAAACAGTAAGTATAGCAACTCAAAAGTTCTTAATACCAAAACAGATTTTTTGGTTCCTGATAGAAACATCTGGCACTGTTAGAATTTGTTGAACGAATAGTTTTATAAGTATGCCGATTTTTAGTTTCTTACGTCGTCTGGGAGCTTCAGAAAGCTCTGGAAAGGAAACATTGCTTAGGAAAGGTATATTTAAATCCATATATATAGATCCACGTATTTTTGCTCCCTGATATCTCTATTTCAAAATCTGGCTCCGTTAGGATTTGTAGGACGAATAGGGTTATAATTAAGCTGAATTTTAATTTTCTACGTCGTTTGGTAGCTTCAGAAAGCTCTGTTAAGAGAAAAAATGCTAAGCAAATTATATATCTAGATGACTAAAAGATAATTATGTTTCAAAATTGTAGAAAAAATCATCTAAATTTTAGTTAGCATAAACAGAAACCAAGGCTTAATATGGAGATAGTATATTAATTAAGTCTCAATTGAAACGATTCTGCAGGTGAAACTTTTTTAACACAACACCTTTAAAAAATAAAGGAAATATTGGATCAAAAAAATTAAATTGGGTCATACAGGATAATTATTAATTATTTATTTGTTTAATATTACAGAATAAATTCCAATTTAGACTTAAACCATATTTTAAAAACATAAGAAATCAGTCTTTATAAATATTTAAAAAATTATTCCTAAATTTTCAAATATCACTATCACTATTTAGTACATGTTTTCTGAAATAAAATGCTATTTTTGAAACCGGTTTTTTGTGTTTAAAAAAACCGGTCTATTCGACATTCGAAAAATGAACATTTAAAAAAAACCGACAGCACATTGACTGAAAAAACCGGTTGGAAAACCGCGTCGAGTACCCTAATATATATATATATATATATATATGTATATACCTGTGACCAATTGTATATATATATATATATATATATATATATATATATATATATTTTTTTTTTTTCATAAAATAGGCTAAATATCTCTATAACTGTTAACTGTATTAAAAAGTATTGTAAGAATGACTTGAAAACATTTTTAAAATAAACCAATATTACACTTGCTTATAAGCGGCAGTAGCAACTATAAAATTAATATGCAATAATAAAAAAAATTTAATTTTATAATTTAAAAATTGCTAAGTTTAGAAAACTTGGCCCCGAAATCGCAAACACTCTGTCTAATTAAAAAGCTTTAGAAAAACCCCAGTTAATTTCATTTTATAATGTATTTATTTGCCTTCAAAAAATGTTAAAAGAAAAATCACTAAATACATGTTTATGTTATAGTATATATAAAATATAGCATAATTTGTTTAAACTCTTTGATTTATCTGCCAATTTTCAATTATACAAATATACATATATTTGGTATCTATACCAAGCATTTACAAAATACATTAAAATAAATTACTTTTTAGCTTTTTTTCTTTCATTCCTACAAAAGCGCGGGTTGCTTTAATAAAATTAAATATATGCTACTCCTGCTGCTACTAAATTTTGATACTCAAGTTAAATTGGCTTAATCCATAATATTCTCTTTATTTTTTTTCTATTTGCTTTTTTAGCACAAAAACCATATTAAAAGCAGTAGTATGAATAAAAAAATCACATCAAGTTTCCCAAAAAAAGGGTTTTTTTTGTCAACAACAATGACAATTATTGCTGATACAGATACTATTTTCACTCAATTAAGTTTTATGACAAACATAAATTTTAAAAACAAAAAAGTTTGGAATAAAAAGAAAAAAATCGTTGCGTAAAACTGCCAATTGTACAACAATTGAAAGTTGAGTCGTTTATGTGATTTTGTTGCCTAAAAGAGGGTTGTTAAAGGAAATCATGATAAATAGTTTGTTCAATAATTTTTCAGAAATTGTAGTAATAACAAAAATTAATATTTAAAATAAAAAAATAAAGGGTATTCAAATTTAAGAGAGCAATAGGGTTGTCGATGTATATCTTGAATGTAAAAACTTCCTTATGTTTCTGATTTTAATTTATTTTATTTATTTATCCACATACATGTATAAATATATTTATATAACCCTCGTATAAAAGCATCGTGTTTAATATAATTTTATTTTCTACCAAAATAGCCGAAATAATTAAATTGGGTTAATTAGTGTGGTTTTGTATGTAAATGCTTCAACAGTTTTTTGGTAATTATTTATTCATTTAAAATCCTTGAATACCATTTTAATTTTACCTAATTCCAATTTTGCTCATTATCAAATTTATTTATTGCATAAAGTACGAAAAAAAAAAAAAAAAACGCAAAAAACAATTGAGTTTCTGTGAGTTAAATATCGTTGGTTAATAAAGAACCACATTTTAGCTTTATACAAAAAAAAAAAAAAAATACGAATTTTGAACATTAATAAAACCTTCAGAGGAAATGGAAAATAAAGCTATTTGTACTACAAACTTTGTAGTTATTACTGGATTAAATGCTAAATGGCGCAGCACTGTGAAATATTTTTAATTTTTTTTTTTTATTTTAAATTTACTATAAAGGTAACACATCATACATATATATTTGAAAACAACAAAAACTGTTTGAACTAAAAGCTTGCACATTTGAAAAAGTAATATTTTCGTATCTTAAAGTTTGTGGGATACCATTTGGAACGGATAATTTGCGTAGATTTTATTTTTAGTCATTAATTTCAAAAACTATAATAATATTTTTTTAATCATAATGATTACTTAATTTATTTCTGAGTTATTAAAACAAGTTATTTGGTATTTACGCATTTTTTGTGCGAAATATTCTTTTAAATTAAATTGAATTTATTTCAAAGAAACTTATTTATATGAGGGGTGCCTTTTATATTTTGCGAAACAGCAACTTACGATGGGAATTAATTGAAAAACAATATAGTGGTTAACTTGAGTTAACTTTTGAAATTGAAACTCCATACCTGGCCAGCTTATATTACTGGTATGCGGAATTCAATCAGCGGATACCTCAAGAACGTATTTTGTAAAGACCTTCTAAAAATGTTTGTTTAGTAAAAAAAAAACAGTGATGCTGTGATAGAGGAATTCCTGGACATTTTTTCCACATAACATAATGAATATTTTCCAAATATTTGAACGTCCAGAGCAGTTTTTCTTATTTAACCTCATATAATTTAAAAATCATTACAAAATAACTCGCTCTGAATTTTGCAAGGAAACCATGAACAAATTCGGTCTATGTTATTTGAATCGTGTTTATGAGATTCTAATGGATGACAAAATTTGGATCTATGGTTATGAGACTGAAACAAGAGATTAATCAACAGTAATACTTCTTCAAAGTTTGCCTAACTCCTTGAAGCATTTAAAATCAAACGCTTGCGTATCACCACGCAAATCTGGACACTTTTCTACTGTACATTTTGAATATCAAAAAGCTGTTAGTTGTGAATGGTCCGCAATCATTTGTTAGCCAAAAGTCTTCCAAAAAGTAAGAAAAATTAACAATTAAATGTGGACCATTCTCAAATGCAGTAATTCTAGCTTTTACATATTATTTAAAAAAAACGCTAATAATATTAACACCAACTTTGAATTGTTGGGTTATCCATAACGTGACCAGATGTCCCGCTTTTGCCGAGATTATCCCGCTTTTTAAATTTCGATCCCGCCTAAAATATTTGTCCCGCTTTTTATTAAGATATCCCGCTTTTCTAACTCTAACATTTACTTATTCGATTTCCTGATTTACGTTTTCTATAACATTCAAGTGTAACTAAATATAATTTATACACTGGAAAGTTGTTAATTTTTTTTTACTGACTAAGTTTAAATGTAATTTGTGTGTATTTTTTGATTACTTCGATGTCGGAAGACTACCCAAAAGATACGCACTATTAAGCTTCATAATATATTTACAAATCTTTTAACATATCTTCAGTTCTCTACCAGTGAATGAAAAATCTCAAGTCTGGTATATTTTGACCAAAAAAGTTTAGAATTTTTTTTTTTCCAGAAATAGGCTTAAAATTAATTAATTATTTTAAGAATGTTATAATAAAATATAAATAAATTTTTGGAGGACGTAATTTTGTTGTTTTAGAGAGATTTTTAGATTTTAAAAACTCATTTCATGAGAACATTTTTGTGGGGGCTATTTAAATAATTTTTACCAAAATGTGCCATTTCAAAAAGATGTTTTGACATGAACTTTGATCTCAAGGTAAACATGGATATTTTAATATTGTACCTTTAAAAAATATCTTGAACCATATAAACAATGTGCCTTTGTTTCGGATTGGATGTTTTTTTATTTTTGTATAAACTGAAAGTTATAGAAATATCTGGAACAATGTTTTCTATTAAATTTAGTTAAAGTTAGTTCTTACAAAAACCTTGTGTTAATGATTTTATTTTATTTTAACTTTTTGTTTTAACTGAATATTAGTGTTTAACTTGTTGGCAGCCGATTCATAAAGGTGAAAAGGTAACAGTATATCGGTAATGGTATTTTATGGGTAACTGCTTTTTCAGAAATTTCGAAGTATCGGTTCACAACCATAAAATATAATTTGTAGTCAAGTATTATAATGAGCTGGGGTAGCCATAAATGTATTACAAATTTTATTTCAATTTTATTAAAAATAATAATATTTTTTTAACCCACAAATAACGCTAACGGTATTTTGGAGTTATCGGTTTTTCGAACTATTTAGGTAACGGTTTTATAGCGTTATATATTTTAGCAGTAACCGTATTTTCAATTATTTCGGTAACTGTATTTTAGAGGTAAATGTTTTTTATCGGTAACGGCAACCAACTTTGGTTTTATTGTTAACGGGTCTAACAATTATTAAAGAAAAACTATTGCTATCAAATTAAAAATCAATTTTTTTTTAATCAATCCGTATTTCAATTCAATACTGAGTATTTTTAAAATATTTCGAGAAACACGTTAAAATTATAATTTTTAATGTTTCAGTTTGTAGGGATATATTTACTGCCTGTTTCTCTATGTCGAACGAAAAACTCGTATTGAAAACAACAAATAAATTTTAAAATTTTGTTTTTGTTTTCTATACATTTATTCGAAACGAATTCGTTCGACATAGAGAAACAGGCAGTTACTTATTTCGATGTTCCAAAATTTGGATGGGTCGTTCTCTATTTGTAACGTCTCAATTGAGTAGTGAACCAAATCCTTCGGAGAGAACAGCTGTAGTGCAATTCAGTAATTTTTAACGATTCGACAATCGTTAATTATGACGATGGCATTTGTTGTTTGCAGTAACGATTATATGATTCACTATGTACATTTAAACAACAGTAGATAAATTTAATTTTTGTATGGCAGCTCCGTGAAAATAAACTGAATACTTAAAAAGGAGTAGAAATAAAAAAGAATTTGGGAACTATTTGTTAAACATATATTTTTGTTGATAAAATAAACAACACAAAAAATATTGTGGTTTAGTTAACGACAGAAGTAGACAACGAATGTCGTTAAAAAGTGTTACAGAATAGCAAAATCGATAATTTTGTTGTTTAATTTTTTAAACAATTCGATTATCGTTAAATAAGTTACTGAATCGCACTACTGATTTAAATTTTTAATTGAGATATAAAAAGGAAATCCCTCTTTTTTTACAAAACTTTCCAAAATCACGATTTTTCTATACAATTTCGTTCAGAATCCCGCTTTTTTGTCGTTCGGGTTCCGCTTTTTAACAAAAACCCTCTGGTCACATTAGTTATCCATCATCCAATATTACTCTAACATCCAAAAACTTCATTTCATTACCCTTTATCAAAATAAATTTTTTGGCCAACTTGTTTTGACACCTGAAATATCGGATATTCTAATAAAAATACGTGTTTTTAAGGTGCTTCAATCAAAGTGAAAAAACTGCCCTAATATTTGGTTCAAACGCATCGGGAAAGATATTAACTATCATGAATACTACTCTGAGAAAGAATACTATCATCTTTAAAAAAAATATTATCGTTTTATATGTTTTCCCAAAATATAAAAGGCGCCTCTCGTATCTCAATATAAATTTCACATGATCAGAGTTGAGATGTTTTTGAGTTGATTTGTAGGAGCAGGAGTAATGGCCGTCTCGGGTGTGTCATTTATTTATTTTTTTTTTTTAATTGCCAAAAATTAATTTATGATATGACAGAAAATGAGTTTTAATATAGATAGTCTTTATAATAAATAAAAATAAATTAAATTCAGTTAAATTTATTCAAATCATTTATATGAAAAATGAAGAATTAAGATTTAAAACACTTTTTGAAAAAATAATGTTAATATTAAAATTGAAATAGAATTTAAACGAACAAAGATGTCCTATTGAAATTTTGACACAGTACAGATAGACTTGTTCTAAAATTAAACCCCACTTTTTTTGTAATAAAGTGCCAAAAATAGGGTCTGGGGGCGAAATCTTTGATTTCTTTTGATATAAATGATCTATATTAAAATTTTTTTTTTTTTTGTGATTTTTTTAAATGACATACGTGAGATGGCCAACTACCCACTACCTTCTGATCTGATAGTGATTTTCTATATTTTCGGAAACGGGCTTAAAGTAGGAGCTATGACAATTTATTTGTGGATGGTTCCTTATGAAGTACGATACTATGATTTTCGCATATATTAAACTTGTTTATGTCAAATGTTGTTCAGTAGGGCCTCGATTATCCGTGATTCTATTAACCGGCAACGTCGATTATACGGGAAAGAAAATTTGTATATGTATTTCTTTTCTTCCATCCATTTAATTTTTTTTTTTTTTTTTGCATTGATTAACCGTGATTACCTCTAATATCCGGGACTGGATTACTTTTGAATAATCAAACACAATGTGAATAAAGCGAAAAAGGGTAATTTCCTCATTTGAATAAGATATAATATCCAAGTTTACCGCATTCATGAAAAGCTAGTTAACGAAAATATGAATTTGAAAAAGATGAAACAAACAACATTATACGATTTTTTTTAGAAACTACGCAAAATGAAATCCTTATTTATTGTTCACTCTTTTTATTTTCCCAAAATAAATATTTTTTCCTTTTATTATTTAAATATTTATATTAAATCATTGAATTATATAAATAAAAACTGTTTAAAAACACTACTCAAAACTTTTACTCAATTAACCGGGAAAATTGATTATCCAGAATGCTTCCAGTCCCGACCATTACGGATAATCGAAGTCTTACTGTAATTTCATTTATGGGCCTTAAACATCTGTGCTATGCTTAATTGCAAACGAATCTTCGTTAAATTTGGCATTCAAATTCAGTCCTACATAAAACTTGTTTGATCTGAATTTTATTGCAATAGTGATCATATGAGGCATCTTTAAGTTTAAAACCATTTTTCGGGGAAACAATTGAATGGCTTCATTGTTATGGAGAATTTCATTAAATTATTTCAAAATTGCGTCCTATACTACATGCACAAGGTTTACATGGACATACAACGAGCCAGCTAGATGGACGTCCTAATGTAAATATATAAACGCATAATACGTCAACAACTCACGGTGATATTGGGTATAAAAATTGTCTTTTTATACAGCAAATAATTTGATTCCTAAACATTGCAAACTTTATTCGCAATTAATGAGTTATGTAATCACTTTTTATAAAAGCACGTCAAATTCCATCCAGTCTACATATTTTTCTTTATAAGATGAACAAATATTTTTTTTGTCGACCAATCTCTTTAACGTTGGGTTCTTAATTTATTTAATATTGAGCTTAATTTAATAAGAATACCACCAACTATGTATATTCAATGTCCTTTCAGCCATATTTACTATTAAAAAAAATATATATATTAATAAGGATTCACTACACTTTTGTTTTACAAAATTTTTCAAGTTAAGTTTTAAGTAAATTTTAATATTCCCTCTGTAAATTTCACAAAATGTTACAATTAAAATGATTACTTTTATTTGTTTTCAGTTCTTTGAAGTTTATTCTTCATTGTTTTCTTAGTCATCAACTACCTTGCACATTGGGGTAAAAGGAGTCGAAAATTGTGCTTAATTCAGGGAAAGGCGATATCAATATTCTAATAATATTTTTTTTATTGATTATTAGTTAAAAAAATTAAATTTTAGAATTTTAGGATGTTTTTTTAGCAGAACGGTCTGTCCGTCCGTCTATTCATTGGAGTTAAATGGGTCGAAAATTATGCATAATTCAGAAAAAGGTGATATCAACACTTTATAGATCACGTTTAAATTTTCCATTTATTATTAAGCAAAAAAATACATTTTTAGAATTATAAGATGTTTTTTTTTGCTGAATGGTAATGTCTGTCCGTCCGTCTATACATTTTGGTTAAATGGGACGGAAATGACGCCTAATTCAGGGAATGATGATATCAAAATTTTAATACCTGTATTTCGTTTTCATATTAATCAAGAATCAGAAACAAAATATCTTTCGAATATTAATGTTTTTTTGAAAGAATTCTAATGTCCGTCCATCTGTCAGTATGTTTGTTAATTTTTGCAAACTTTCCCATTCAAAATCGCGTAACTCTTGACTTAATAAAGACAACGACTCAAAATTTTCTTTGTTCAATAGATAATTTTCTTTTTTAAATAACTGCATAAAAAATCGGTTGAAAATATTTGGCTATATATGGAAAAATCTTAACCAAGATTTTGTAAAATTGAGATTCTTGAAATTTCAAATGTCTCAAACTCAAAAATATATAAGATAAGTAGTACATGAAATCATATTTTCTAATGGATTTATCAAGGACTTTAAAGATATATAAAAATCTTAGAAATCGGGTAAGGAACAAAAATTCGCTAGTGGTTAAACTTTTTTAATGACACTAGTACCCTAATTTGAACCCCCATAGTTCCGCATCCGATGCTTATATTGGATCCTGCTTGAAAACTCAAAATGCTACTGTCTTCTGCTATGCCTATGTGAAATTTAGTGCAAATCCAACCAGGCAATTAGAAGTTACAGATTTATTTCGATTCTTCCCCACTATTTAATGCTTGATAAAGAAAGAAAATATCTGCACTTGAGCTGTTTTTTTGTATGAAATCTACAGGTATTTTCTTGAAAAAAAAAAATATATATATATATATTTTCTCAAATCAGGCAACATATGCGCATGATCTTTTTTCATAATATTTTTCAGAAAATTTTCAGGACAAACATCCTGTAACATTTTAAGTTGCATTCCATGAAATTTGAAAATTAGTGTATTTTAGGACAATTTTCAAAAAAATAACAAAAATATTAGGACAAAATAAAATTTACAAATACTTAAAGAAAAGTACACTTAAATATCTGAAATTGATGGTTTCATTTTAAATTTTTACCTTAAAAGACTTTTTATTTAAAATAAATACACTGAAATCTGATGAAAATTGAATTTTTTACTATTTTTCAAAAATGTAAAAAAATTCTTAACTTTGACAGCTTCTTATAAGAAAACAGTACAAACTAGCTTAAAGATTTTAATTGACGTTGATACATAATTTTATCTATTTTTATTTGGTTCAAAAATTGCAAAAATTTAAATTTTAAAATTCAATTAAGCGCCATTTTTCACACATTTTACCCCAACGTGCGTTGTTTAGTTTTATTTTTATTAAAACAAAATCTTATAAAAATATATTTTTATATAAAGTATTTACTATAACTTCCATTATAATACAAATTAATTATATTTATTTTAATAAATAGGATAACAAAAAAGTGATTTTTTATTGTTTCCATAGTGCAACACAAACATCAAAGTTTAAAGGTCAATTACAAAGTAATTGTTTATATTTTATGTAAAATTTTAATGAATTCTTAGTGTAATTTATGAAAATAATTTATTTAAGGTTTCTAGAGATTTATTGTGTTCATAAAGGTTTCATTTTTATGCAGGGATAATTTAAAATATTTTGAAAATGAAACTAGTTTAGATTTCGCTTAAATTAAGTATAAGAAATAATTATGACAAAAAATCGTTTATAAAAAGTATTAATAGAAGTATTTTTTATATCTTAAAAATATAATAAATTTTGTTCAAAATAATATATTTTCTGCAAAGCATATATTAAAAATGATTTTCCATTATAAATAATCATTGAAGAATATATACATAACAACAGGTGTATTTATTTAAGGTAAATAATACTTAAAATCAATCCAAGTAAAAATAACAGTAAAAAAGTACTTTTTAACAAGCAAAAAAGCAAAGTAAATAAATAAATGAACGTACGAACGAATGTATAGACAAACAAATAATCGAAGATAAAATAAATACATAAATAAGGACATTTATATTCCATATTAATGCACATATACAAACTTATAACTCTATATATGTATGTATGTATGATATTATTTTTAAGAACCAACAAACTTCTTCTATAAATATTTAGTACATAAAAAGCTTTTTTTAGTACTATACCTTGAAAAAAGTTATTATTGTAAACTGCGCAGGCTTGAAAATCATATAAGCTTTACCGGTTAACTAACAAAATGAACTTGACAAATGAACTCTAGCAGTTTATTCATAAAGTTATTACTTTTGTATACGTTTCTTAATATTACAGCAAATATTATACTTTCATTGTTGCTATTCTCATTGTTTTGTGAATTTTACCTTTATTTCGATTCATGTTTATTTATTTGTTAGTAAACATTAAAGACACGTGTTGGAATGATTATGAACTGAAATTGCAATATAAAAAAGAAAAATAACAAATAATCATTTATAGCATAAAAAATGTAGATTATAAATAGACTACATACATACTTGTATTCAGGGACCGTAATGATTATGAGTTTTAAAATAAAAATCAACAAATAACCATTATTTTTTGATTTTTATTTTTTTGCTCAACTCATAATGATTATTTTTGATTTGATACTTTTTTTGCTCACAATATATAACTTAACATGAGAAATTAAACTTTTATCTAGTAAAAAATTTTCTTTAAGTAAAAACTTTGATTTATTGCAAATAATTTTATTTTTAATAAAAAACTTGATTTTTAATAAAAAAAAAAAAAAAAAAAAAAATTTTAGAAAAAAAAAAACGATTTTTATAAAAAAATGGATATTTTTAAAAAAATCTGATGAAATATATATCATCACACTTGCCTTTTAGTAAATAAATCTAATTTACGATGAGAAATTTTTTTTATTAAAAATTGCGTAATAGTAAAAATCAAAAATAATCATTATGAGTTGAGCAAAAAAATAAAAATCAAAAATAATCATTAAAAGTTGAGCGAAAAAATAAAAATCAAAAAATAATGACTATGAGTTGAGCGAAAAAATAAAAATCAAAAATAATCATTAATATTGATTTTTTTTCATAAAAATCAAAAAAAAAAAAAATCATTCCGGATTCCGATAGAACCTTTTCTGAAGATTATATTTCTGTATTTAACAATTTTATCCGGTTGTTCCTTGTATCTGATTTTTTTTTTTTTTTTTTAAATTTCAAGAATAATGATTATTTTCTGTCCCTTCTTGTATTATATAACTTACGGCGTATACGTTATATACTTACTTGTATGAATAATTAATATCACTCATACGTTTTAAGATTTCTTCTGTTAATGTTATCATGTGTATTAAGTATTTTTGTTATTTATTTTTTTCTTTTGTAACAGACGTGATAAATTATTTTTCAAAATTGTAACAAAAGTTTTTAGTTGATTTTATAATAAAGAGACACGCGTTTTTAAATGTTATTTTTTTGTTGGGAGATTTTTTTTTTTTGGCTAGACAAAAAGTTGTTTTAAAAAGTTAATATTAAATCTTGTTAAAAATGTCTGAACGTGTAGCTGAATGGAATCATAACAAGTGAATTTTTTGTACCGGAATACGGTAAACAAAAAAATATCTCATATTAGCTGTGTTTTATTGCTAACGTTCATAGGCAATTTCATACAAAATTCAAATTTATACACGTTAAGGTATGATCACATTAGGGAAACATTTGACTGAAACTCACAAATATTACTTTGGCGTAATGTGACCATAAAATATTTTTGTGTGGCAAAGAAAATTATTTAATAGCAAACAAAAATGTTCGTAAATTGCACACAGTCTGATCACATATATATATATATATATATATATATATATATATATATATATATATATATATATATATATATATATATATATATATATATATATATATATATATATATATATATATATATATAATATATTTTCCCATTTTTTGGGCTAATAATTATTTGATCTTACAAAAAACACTATTATAATTGTTGTATCAAGCCATATTGTTTATTTTTAAATCTAAATCATTAACATTTTAAATATTTAACTAAATGAGACGTTTTTAGCAATAAATTCCGCAAATACAGAGCAATATTGCTGATCATTTTAATAATTTCATTAATCATGCAACAAAAAGATTATAATAAAACAGGATATGTAATTTTATATAGAAATTGATACTCTAGGAAAATTAGATGAAAATATAACTTAACTTCAGAATTTTTCCATATACTTCTTGGTGTCTTAAATATACTGCTAAAAGTCATCGATAATTACATATTTGCTCTCGGTTAAAGGTGCTAAAATCATTTTATGCATTTTATGATATATTTAATGGTTTTTAACATCCGTTATATTTTAAGACGATATAGTAAAATTATACCAACCATCTTCTAAAGATATTTTCTGTTGCATATATTGTCAAGAAATCTTTTCTGATCCAAGTGTAAAATTTTCAGTGAGGCTTCTCTGTAAAACGATTACAATAATAAAAAAATTACAGTGATACATAACAATTAATTAGAATTGCAGAAAAATTATATATTAAAAAGATATTCTATGTTTATTATACATAAAATTTAAATATGACAGTATTATGGTTTCAACAATAGTAAATTTGATTATCATTATCAATTTTTTATTTGTCTAAATTATTTTATAAAATTTTTGAATGTAACCGAATCATATTTAACATCAAGAATTTTGCTACTAAATAATGGTTGTTCCAATAATTTATTTATTATAGTAATCGAATTTAAGGTTCGTAACCGAAAATTCGGTATTTTTTTGACATGAGATAAATTAATTCTAAGAGCCTATTTACATTGGGGATTATCGCAGCATTTTTTAATGATATTTTGTTTTGAAGTTAAATAAACCGAATAATTTGTGTCGAATAACCGGTTAACCGAAGTGTAGTTTTCTTGAGTTATAAATTTGAAAATTTTTCATTTTTATGATCAATTTATGTAAACTAATTTTTTTTAAGAGGTCAGTTATTTCAGTAAAAATAAATAAAAATAATTTTTAATGAGTTACTTTTTCTTCTGCTTTAGAAGTAATAAAACAGGATGCAATATATAGAAAGATTTAAATTAATGAAAACAATGTTATGCATAATTTTCTTTATTAAAAGAATAATAAAAATTAAAACTAATTTCCTTGAGCCGTTAAAAAAATTGGATGATCATTGCAATTTCGCACAAAATCGTGAACATGACATAACACAGGTATCAAAAAATTCAATTCATTGAAAATTATACGAATTTGTACTATTTTTGGATCCCAAGTTCAGTATCTTACTGACTTCTTTGGATGCTTTTTTTTTTTTTTTTTTTTTGTTGGTATAGAATGTTTTATAAAAAGCGACAAGAAAACGTAATAATATTATATTTTCATAAATAATTAAACTTGTATCAATAGAAATCCTTTAAACATTATTTTTAGTAAAGTAAATTCAAAGCTACACAAGTCATAATACTTTCAATTATCATCTAAATGTATACAAAAATATTAATTTAGATTTTTTTTAACAAAATATCATTCTTACCCGGAAAATATGTACACTTACATGAAAAATATATTAAGTAAAGCGGAATTAGGAGAATATTTTATAGTATTTGCTTGAAAATTAAAATTTTTCATACAAATAGGAGAAAATAATTACGAAATGATCCCCTTGTAAAATAATTTGATCTTATATTATGTTTCTAAGTAACTATTTCAATAGATTAAATGCCATAATTTGTGTAATTTACATGTTTTACATGTATAAAAAGGTTATTCGGTTAATCGAATTTGTCAATAATCGGTTATTAACCGATCAACTTTTAACTTCGAATAATTATTTGTCGAATAAACCGATTAATATAAACACCCGAATAATTGGATACCCTAACATTTACACACATAAATTTCTATTGTGAAATTTTTTAAAAAATGTTTGACAAAAAACAACAAATCAGGAAAATTTAAAATAAATTTAAAAAAAATTCATGAAATTTTTAGCTTTGCGACGACGTGCAACTTTTCTTACCCCGCTTGCTTCTGTACACCTCTTGCCTACAAACGTAAAAAAAAAGCAGCGTTTTTTTCCAAGGAAAATCCCCAAAGTAAATGAGCTCTAACTTGAAAAGAAAAATATTTAAATAATGAAAAAATGTTTAGCTATAAAAAATGAAATAAAAATTATTGGCTTGGAAACAAATTGTGTGAACAAAATTGTTTTTTGTTAACTGTCCCTGGTGCGAGAAATCTACAATAAAATCTCCTTAAAGATCTTTGATATCGAAGTCTTGTTATAAAAGTAAGAAACTTTTAATTTACAAAATTAATTATTCCCCTATTTATAAGTGGTAAATATTTTTGCAGATACTCCCTGGCACCCTCATAAAACTAAGACTTCTAAATAATGCTATAAGGTTTTTATGATCATTTCGGTTGTTCTTTTATGAGGAAAATCCTTTAATTTATGCGTCATTAAAATAGGTTTTTCATTGTGTATATGGTAAGAAATTTTCTTTCCATCTATTGTTGCTGTTGCGAGAAATTTGAAATCTAACGTTCCTTTAGCTCCTTAGTATGGGGTTGTTAATATAAAGGTAAGAATATTGTCACTCAAAAAAATAAATAGTCCACCATTTAAAGGTGTTAAACTTTTTTGCAGATACTAGGCGGCTCACTCAAAATCCTAGAACTTTTTAATAACGCTTTACTTGTTCTGGTCAGTTTGGTCATTTTTTGACACCTTCATCGTATTAAATAGGAATGATATTTGGTTTTGTACTCTTAAATGGACTTGCAATAAAAGGATAAGTGAAAGATGTGACAAAAGTAATAGAAGAACTCTCTGGAAAAAGAGCGTACATTTGAAGGCATGTAAAGTCCACTAACCACCAGGAAGCAAGAAAAAATTTTTATTTTTTTATTTTATTTCTTGTCTGTTTTTTTTAATAAAATACATGTGTATTAAAAAATCGAATTGTTTTTCATTCACAATAGTCATTAGTATTTTCAATTTATTTAATCGAATTGTGTTTTAAAACAGTAACGATAACCATAAAAATTCAGTAATTACAATCGAATCATGGATTGGTACATGCAAAATTCGGTTGCCATAATGAATCTGTTTTCTCTGTGTAGCAATGCCAAAATAAAAAGACTTCGGGGACATACATATTTAAGCAAGTCTGAGGGCTGTCCCTACAAGTTGGTGCATATGTATTTTAGCAAAATTGCAGCAAATTTTATATTCTATACATGTTTCAATAGCATCAAAACATGTATAATGCATATTTAACGAGATATATTTATGCACAAAAATGATTTTTGGTACCGTGAATAACTTGTGTAGCAAAAACGTGATTATAGATAACTTTTAGCAGTATGACGATGTTATGTTGTCAATATCGGTTTTGTAGCGGCAATATGAGATGGATTCGTCCAGTTTGGAGGTGTACGAGGTGGACTTAAGTAAGCGGTTCAAGTGGGATAACCAAAGTGGATGAAGAGTGGTGGTGAGTTCACTGCTAAGGCTGCTAGAGATGCAGGTGGGACGAAGGGTGCTGTTGCTTCCTCTGGCAAGGTGGGTTGGTCAGGTGATGACATTACGGAGGATGTTATGGAGGCGCTGTTTTTGAAGTCAGTGGTTGACCCTCCAAAGAAGGAGATTGAAAAAAGGAGGTGCTTTTGATGAGGTTCATTGCTGAAAATGAGCGGCAGTAGGGGGACCTTAATGTTCTTGGCGCTGGTGGCATTGAGGGCGATATGGGTTTTCTCGTGAATAGCCTTTCTATTTCTATTTTTTAATTTCTTCCTCTTTTAAAAAAGTAATTGAAGCTGCTCCATATAAGAAAATTAACTTCAAATTATAATAGAGGCATACTACGACCTTCAATTTTCATTTAAATAATTATTACTTCTATTTTCTACTAAAATTTGTTTATCATATTTTCTTTGTTCAAACTATTAAATTTATATATTTCGGACATTTTTCAAAATATATTAGGTTTTAATGTGCCACAGGAATGGTCTATCCTGTTATTATTGAAAATAACATGTAATTAACCCATAAAGAGCCAGAGGGTAAATTTTATGCATTTAATTCCCAAAGGTTAAATTAGCAGTTTTTGCTAATAAGTCGCAAGTTACACTTAAATGTTGATAAATTTGTGAAACAGATAATAAGTTCATTTAAAACCGCAATATTAATCGATTATGAAGGAATTTTTTAAATTAAGCCCCCATTTTACCTCAAAATAAAAATTCGGCATATGATGATTTAATAAGCGGTTCATAAACTTTAAAATTATTTGTAGTTCCTAATAGTTTCAGTTCATTTATAAATTCGCATTTTTTTAAAATAATCTCAAAATAATTAACTTATTTTTTAGTCTTTTAAAATTTAAAAAAAACCCAACAAATTTGTTGATTTTTTTTTTTTTTTTTTTAATTTTGCCCTCATATACCACAGTATTTATTCTTTAAAAACGAAATGAAAAAATCAGAAATTCAAAATTCAAGCGTAAATATCTTTCTAAGTAAGAATGATAATTTAGGTAAATAAGCTTATTTTTTCAAGCACTTTACAGATATATACAAATCTTTGAAATCGAACTTGTTTTGTAGAAGTTACAATTTTTTTTAAACTTTTAAATACTCAAGATAGTCAACTTTGACACTCTCTAGCTTATATCTTGTTATCTTAGGTTGACTACTATTTTTTTGAAAGCTTAGCTCCTTCTATACAAGACTTCCATTACTTCCATACATTTCAATTCGAGTAAGTAGTTTAGGAGATACAGGTTTATTACCAGAAATTTTACATTTGAACCCGTTGATTTTATTGTGTAAAACAACAAAAGCTTAGTTCACGCAATAATGCATCGAGAAACTGACATTTTGAAAAAGGTTCACTTTTGATTTCTGAGCTTTCAGACTATCTAAAACGCTGACTTTTTCGGTAACACTATTCACTATTTTAAAACGAGAGAGAAACTATAGTCGGTCAAGACCGACCATATGATACCCTACACCATTAGACCTGTGGTCAATTGTGGACCAACACTTTTACTAAATGTAAAACAAACTATATAAATAAAGAACAATACATTGATACTAAAATCTATATGATTTTATGCTCTTTAGGGTGATTCCCGGAAGAAAGTGATTCTGAGTCGAACGGTATACTTTAAGGTGGGGGTCCGACAATTATTTCTGTGCGTTACAAACATCAGCACAAACGCATAATACCCCAACCACCTATGGTGGTGTAGGGTATAATTAAAAGTCCCAGCCCAAAAAATTAAAAAAATTTCAGAAATCAAAAAATTGTATCATCTAAACTCTACTACCCTAATGATAATAAAATAATGTAGAATTTATCCACAAGGTCAGATTAGTTTATATAAGATCAAAAAGTATAAACGCACGAACAAAAGGTGTAGAAGAATGGGAAAAAATAAGGCATTTTTAGCCCTTTTTGTTGTTCAAAATCATGATCAAAAAAATAAAAGTCTTGTATGTTCAGATCTGTAATACGTTCATTTAAAAAATATTACTACAAAATTTATTAAGTATTAAAGTGAATTTCATCGGAAAATATCAAAATCTATAAATAAATATATAAATAAAGCTCTCCCTAACGAACACGAAAATATCTAAATTTTTAAAATCTCTTTTAAATCTCTAAATTTACAAAAAATTTAAATAATTACATTTACTAAATATTTAATTAAAAGGCACATATTTTAAAATAAATGCACTCTGTACAAAATGCAAAAAAAAAAAAAAAAAAAAAGAAATGTTTTGTTAACATAATTGAATTGTCATTACATGTATGAACGAGTAAATGAACATTTAAAAGTATAATGTGTTCATATGCATAAACACACAGCCATACGTATATAAGTACATGTAAATATATGAGTCTATGTTTATATATTATTTATACAGATAATGACAAACATATATGAAAAAAATACTATTTTTTTCTTATTTATTTCATGTATTTTGACATAATATATTTTTTGCTTTTTAATAATTGTTGTTGCTCTTCAAGGATATATGACTTTTCTACATATTTTGTTTTTGTTTTTTCCTGTACAAGGGCTGTATGTGTTAGTGAGACGACAGTAACTTATAAATTTGTTAAATTTATACCAGTTTATTTCATGTTTTATATAAGATTTTTCTTTCTTATATTTATGACTATGTAACAGTGTTTAACTTTAAGGACAAGTTCATGTGTGTGTGTATATATTGTACTTATGTACATAAATATATAAAATTGTTTGTCAGTTTGTCTGTCTTATAATTTATGACAACAATTATAAAAAAAGAAGAAAATAAGTAAAATGTTGAATGAATGTAAATGTGAATTTTAACACTACGAGTGCGATAAAAAATAAATTAAAAATTACATTTTTCACTCAAGTAAATTATTACTAAAGAGTTTAACCCATTGTTTACGGAGTTTATAAGAAAACTAAGACTAAGAAAGCAGAATCTACAAATCTATTATATTTATATACTTACATATGTTATTGAAAACCTCAGTATCTTGCCCCTTGATATGTGACTTTTTGCTGTAATAGTCACATATTTTCAATTAATTTATACTAAGGAGTGCGTTCGAAAAATTTTAACATATATAATATTCAATAGCTTGGAAACGCTGATCTCAGAGATTTCATTCTTTTTTATTTAATTGATAATTTATTACAAATCACAGAAAAATATAACTTTTGTAGTTCTAACCACTACTTATGGAAAATTTTTGCTAACCCTTCCGTTAGAGATTTGATAGTTGCTTCAGTAATTTTTTTTGGAACAGTGTACACATATTCTTTTAAAATCTTCGATATTTCGGGACACATTTTTTGTGCTCTTCAATTCACTTTCCACAAGAGCTCAATATCTCTCCACTGGTCTAAGCTTTTGGACAATTTGGAAAATTGACCTCTCTTGGCATAAAAAGTATGTTAAGGTTTTGGTACCACTCCAGAACTTTCTTACCGTAGTGACATGAATTCAAATCGGCCTAAAAATGTGTGGACACGTTATGCTCTCTTATGAAAGGAAGAAGTCTTTTTTACAAATATTCCTTAATGTATACTTTGGTATTTATAGATCCGCATGTATCAAATGACTTTCCTGTTTTGCCGCAAATGCAAAAAACTTGTTATGCCAGGAATTTCATAAGAAATTTTTTCTGCTTTTGGGCCCTAGACTAATCTTTAACCATGCCTCAAGCATTAACAATATAAAGGTTTTGACACATAAGCTGCGAAAATTCTGCTAGCACATACGTTTCTTCGTCACTTATACAACTTGAGTACTTTTGTATGACATTTGGTTTTAATTTCCGTGTCCTATTCTTGGCTTCTAAATGTTTGGCAGCATTCCTGTTGTAACTGGGCTGCTTTTCTACCAGATGTGTTTGGAGTTCCTTTCAATTTTCTGGCCTTCCCAATATCATGTGGACATTTTTTTCTTTACGAACCAGGTTTTCTATCAATGGTCAAATTCTCCTGATATTATTTGATAACATTAGAAACAGTTTGACGGCAGAAATTTAATTTTGTGGCCAATTATTTGTAGACTATTTGGATTTTTTTTTAAATTTTCTAATAATTTATAGCACGTACATCTTTTTAGTCACTCAGTTTGATGAAAATCGCGACAAATCAACATGGTTATTATTAAAAATAATAACTGACGTGTATTTCCATGATAAATAGATCAAACAAATTTTTTAATATCGATTCCGAAAAAAGTTATGAGGCAAAATGTGTGTTAAGATTTTTTCGATCGCACTCCTTATATCAAAGACCGCAATTTCACTTTAAAATTCTATTTAAAATAAGAATAAAACTTGTCCACTAAATAAAGTTTTGAACAAAATTATTATTAACAAATTAAACAATTCATATAAAATGAAATAAAAAATTAATCTTGAAAAGTTTTTATGAATTACATTAATCTTCCCTTAAAGTGTTAAACAGATTTTAGCCTTTTCTTAAAAATGATTTAATTACAAAGATTTTAAGAATAACAACACAAAAAAAAAAAATTAAAAAATTACACAAGTATAAAAATGTCTATTCAAATTTAATTTAGTTTCAAATAAGATTATCTTTTATCCTTTATATATATTATAATATATTATATTCTTTTTTTCTTGTTGTTATTGTTTGTTGTGTGTATCTTTATTTTTAAATATTCATCATAAATAAATAATCTTAAGTCCTTTTGATTGTTACTTTGCATACAAACATAAATTAAATAACTTTTGTACTCTATAGAGAGTAAAACAACAAGAAACAACAAAAAGTTTTCAAGCCTTCATACACATAAAAATTGTAAGTATTGCAAAACATCACCTACATCACTTGTATCTTGAGTACTTTTTTTGTTTTGTTGTTCTATATGCCGTTATTGTTAAAACAAATAATCGTAAATAAAAAGTCATAATAACACAATTTGTTTAAAGAAAGTAGAAAAAAAAAATAGGAAAATATATATATTTTTAAACTTACTCACACACACACATATGTATTTATATTCGTATATAAATTCATATATGTGTAAGTATTTAAATCCATATGTATAGTCTCACATTCATAAGTACTTGGATATTTTCAAACTAAAACAAAAGGCATGAAAGAAACTTAGTACATTGATGTTTTGAATATTTTACTTTTTATACCCTACACCACCATAGGTGGGGAGGGTATTATGCGTTTGTGCTAATGTTTGTAATACCCAAAAATATTGGTCTAAGACCCACCTTAATTTATACCAATCGGCTTAGAATCATTTTTTGAGTCGATTTAACGATGTCCGTCCGTCTGTCCGTCAGTCCGTCCGTGTAAACTTTGTAATCAAACTACAGGTCGCAATTTTAAACCAAAATTTATGAAATTTGGTACACAGGTTTCTTTTGATCCTGGAACGAAGCCTATTGAAATTGGTTATGATCGGTCCATTATTTCAACTAGCCCCCATACAAATGTCCTCCCGGAAAAGGGTTTAACGATCATAAATCCCTTAAATATAGCAATATTTTAATGAAATTTGGCACATATAAGTTTCATATAATATATATATAATTAAGTGTGCCGATTCTTAAAAAGATCGGTTCATAATTAACCATAGCTGCCTTATAAATCCCTTTTCAGAAAATCATTTAACGGGCATTAATCCCATTAAAATGTTAGTATCAAGTTAATATTCGACACAAATATGTTTTATATGAACATAAATGATAGTGTCAAATTTTATAATGATCGGTCCATAATTTACCATAGCTCCCATATAAGGCCCTCTTTCAGGAATCACCCAAAAGTGAATAAATTCATATAAATGTCAGCATCAACGTAATATTCTGTATTCGTATGTTTAATTGTACACTTATCGGAGTATCGGTCCACATTTGACTCCAAGTCTAAAAAAAGACCCCTCCCCGAATTATACTGTACACAATGGTGTAGGGTATCATATGGTCGGGCTTGACCGACTATATCTTTTTCTCTCGTTTTATAATAATTCTTTATTTAAATAATATGTACAAGTATGGGGATTTAACCCAGTAGTATGTGTAATTAATACGGAAGAATCTTTGAAATTTAATATTTTACACAAATTAATAGTTTTGATAAATTTATAATTTTAATAACATTTATTTGCTATACTAAAAATTTATTTAATACAAAATTTAATTTAACACCTTATGGACCAGTGATTCCAAAATATTACTTTTGATTTTAAATTTAATAAAAATAAGACCAGTATAATGCATAATTAGGCAGAATCGATTTTTTTGGAAATAATTCTGTAACCGTAAATTTTATATGGGTGTAACAGAGAATCTTACAATTTTAAGTTTGTAAGGGGGGCCCACATATAACTTAAATGCGAAACTTTTAAGGTTCAAAATAGATTACCTCTGACATAGAGCATTTTTAACCGCTTGTCAACTTTTTCCCATATTTCAAATATTTTTAAATTTTATCAAAGCCCTCGATAAGACGTATAAGAAATCAAGCAGGTTTTTAAAATATATTTAGTCTAAGGAGTTGAAATAAGGCCGAATTATTTGCGATATATTTTTCTTATAATTTTTTGTTAACTCAGTTATTTTAATTTGGATTATTATGTTTTCATACTTTTGATGCCAGTGCGATTTTAAAAATTTTACCGTTTTTGAGATCTACAGCCTTTTGTCTGTTATATCAAATACAAATTTCTCCTCTACACCAACTCCTTACCACTTATTTTTCAATGGTTTTATGAGGGTTCATTGAGAAATTCTTAATTTTTACAATTTTAAAGACTTCTAGGGGCTAGGTGTGTTAAGCTAAAGACTTGATTAGTACTACATTGTTGTAGTCTCATGTCTTGGCTATCTAAAATGGGTGACTAATTTCCTCTACCTATTTCATAAAAACTACTCAGGGATTTTCAATTGAGATAAAAATTAGGCACCTATCCGCCTTGGGCGGTGAGACCTATATAGAGAAAATAGTAATTATCGGATAACTTAAATTGTGTCACAGCTAAAGTTTTAAAATTTTGCGAGAACATATCTCTCAACAACTACCAAACTCCTAATGAAAATAAGACGGATAGGACCAGGGGAAATGGTGTCCCCCATACAACGAAAATATTAAATAATGTATATCTTAGGAAGTACTACAGCAATAGTTTTAACATTTTGTAAGAATAACTTTCTCAAAAACCTTCATAAGCTTCGAATCAAATAATCCCCATACAAAGCAAATATTCTTAATTGTTTATCCAAATAACTATTATAATGAGAGCTCTCAAATTTTGTGAGAACAATTAGGATGGATAGGACTAGGAGGAATGGTAGCCCCCATATTTGAAAGAAAGATTTAATGAAAGTTTTAACAATTTTTTAATAATTTTTATATCAAATTTGAATAGGACGGATAGCCCGAAAAGCGTATTAGCTCCAATATAAATTAAATATTAGTTATCGCATCAAGCCTCACCGGGTTAAGCTATTAACATATAATTTAGAAGTTGCGAACAACAAAATATGAACACTTGTGGAAAAATTTGACATTTTTTATACCCACCATCAAATTGATTTTGTCATAACGTGTATAACATGTCGAAAAAATCATTTAAGCCCCACAAGGTATATATTTTCTGGGTCCTGGTAAGATTCTGAGTCGATCTAGCTATATCCGTCCGTCTGTATGGAAAGCAGGATAGGGCTCGAACGGGACAACATAGAGTTACATCCTACATATTAATTGTTTTATTATTAATAATTCTCTTAAGAATTAACGTATGTATTCTCTTGAATTGTCTTCCTTTATTTCTCTTAATATTTGGCCCAAAAATGTATCTTATATAAGGTTTTTTGGGATGGAAAATGGCAAAATCGGTTAATAAAAAATAGGCTAAATACTAGAAACACAGGGTGTTCGTTGTAGCTTCATCTGCTGATATCTTTAACAAAAGCATGTACGACAACGAAATTTTGTACAGATAGTTCGAGGGTCGATATTAACTTGGAAACAAAAAAAAGGGGGTGTTCCGCCCACCTCCCATATAAGGTGAAATGTCAACGAAATTTTGTACAAATAGTTCAAGAATCAATATAAACTCGGAGACAAAAAAATGGGCGTGGTCCGCCCACCTTCCATATAACGTAAAATTTTAAAAAGTTGATGGTGGGTATAAAGATTCGGCCGGGCCGAATATAACATTTTCGCTTGTTCATTTTTAAAACTTCATATTTTTGGATCGGAAAGGGTATTCAGTCTAAAAGTTTGTGATATGAGCAACACTTGCAATAGGAAGTTTCATTTAAATCTGAAATATATTCCTATTGCTAGTCCGCTATGGTACGGAATAACCCAAATTCTTTATTTATTTTATTTTGTTTTATTTTATTTTATTTTATATATTATTTTCATATATGTATATTAGAGTGCTCCAAGCACTCTAATTTTTATATATTATAAAAAATTATAAAAAATTTTAAAAAAGTTCCATTTAAAATACACAACAATGAAATAAAATGGCTGATTTGCCAAAATATTACATAAAAATGGGTTTTTCTCGAAATCCGCTGAATTCAAAATGCAGGTACAGGCAAACTATAAGAGGTATTGACCTAATTTTTTTACTGTTTTATTCCGTAATCTGTTTTTCATAAATCCCTATGAGATTTCTCAAAGATATTGAAATTTGTTTAACAAAGTATCAAAAAAAACTGAAATTTGAGTTTTGAAACGACCGTTAAAAATATAAAAATTTTTTGACCATAGCTGAGAACAGGTTTACGTTATTCTATAAGGACAAAAACTCATATTCATGTAACTACAGATATATTTTAAGTAATACAATTGTTTTATTTGAATATTTTCAAAAATATATTTATTTTTTTGTCACATTTCGAATTTAAGTGCTCTGAGACACGTTAATGGCCTGGGGAATTTTCAATAACTTTTACATTTTTCAACTAATTTTTTTGTTTTATATCTTTTTGTAACACTAATTCTGTGTACATTACGATTCTATTACAATAAAATGCAAAACTATTTAATTACAAAATTTCTGTGAAAACTGAAAAAAAATGCATATTTTCCCCTTGTAAATGCATCTTCAAACTTCAGAGCCGATGCGGCACCAGTTAACGTAGTCCTATTGCCCTAATTTTTTACATGAAGTATTTTTATAACCATAAAGCAATTTTAGGGGGGGGGGGGTTCGGTTAAAATTCGAAACTTTGTTTTTTTGGAGCACTCTAATGTATATTAATCACTATCAATCACTTAAATAAGAATTATTCAAGTAACCTTTTAGAGTTCTTATTCAAATAATACAGGGCAGCAAAAAATTACGGAAATATTTTTAAGATATGCATTACAATTTCCATAGATAATATTTTAGTATAAAAAATTATCAAAAATTATAATTTTTAACACCTAAATATTAGGATTTCCAAAAAGTACTAACAAAATATTTGATGTATATTTAATAAGAAAATTATTTCAATACATTTGAGTTTAGATAAATTGTCATGTACTAATAAAATATCGAAATACAGTTTGTTTTTTATCCCAAAAATTCGAGGCTCCAAAAAGTAGGAAATTATATATTTATATTATTTTTTAGCAGAGAATAATTTGACTAATTTTATCCCTGCATCTGTAGGCCCCTTAGTAAATTCCTAGCCACTTTGGGCCAGGTATCCTTAATTACATGTTAATTATTCTAATGGAATCCATTTTAAATCAATCAACAAAACCTTAAAATTAAATAAAAATATCTATAAATAGGTTTGATTAAATTGTTTATTCCCCTTTTTGGGAACAAATTTTAATATTTTTTAAATATTCTGACGTTTGATTGCTTAGGCTTCATTTTCTAAATTTTTTCTCTTATTTGCTTCATTAATATCAAATTAAAAAATATTTTTTAAAATAATGCTGGGATATACTTTAAACATAAACGTATAAGTACATATATAAATAAGTTTCCCACACACACACACTCATACATATAGACATAGGTATTATAAAATAACTTTTCATATGTAGAATTTCTATAAGAAAACAGAGCAAAAGTTTTTGTTGAAAAGAACTCATAAAATATAAGTTTTTATAATCCTTCCTACTTTCCTTTTTTTTTTTCTTTTTTTAATATATAGAATTCTTTTGTTTAAAGTATTGTCCTAAAACAAAAAGGAAAGAAAAATATGAGTTTTTTCCCTTTTTATAAAAATGAAATGAAAACCAAAGAAAAAATAAAATTATAGAATAAAATTTCAATGTTAAGTGGAAACATAAACAATAGATACGACTAATTTTGTATACAAACTTAAAATATTACATAAAAAATTAGCAGAGAGGAAGAAGATTGTTTTCTTTTTTTGTAATAAAACATTGACTACTTATCATAAATTCTTACATACTTATATGTATGTATGTCTATACATATTTATTAATGTGTTGATATTAAAGTTTTTATATAAATATGTATATATTAAATATTAATTCATGTGTTAGAATTAAATAACTGTCACTTTACAAATACGTATGAGTGACAATTAAAGTCAGTTTTACTTATTTAAAATTTAATGTTTGCACTCAAGCAAAACATTATAAAAGTTTTTGAATTAAAAATATAAATGTCATTAATTAAAGGATTTCAGAAGCCAGTGACACATG
Organism: Protophormia terraenovae; assembly: GCA_951394005.1. NCBI lineage: Eukaryota > Metazoa > Arthropoda > Insecta > Diptera > Calliphoridae > Protophormia > Protophormia terraenovae. The sequence goes on from OX596073.1 coordinate 136,323,540, forward strand.
AAGATAATTAAAGTTTATTCTTATTTTAATTATAGTTATTAGGAAATATGTTTTAAATAGATAGAATTTTTAATTGCAAGTAGGCTTAGATTGCAATTTTAAATTATATTCCAGCACTTTGTGTATAAATATAGAAATTTTCCTTGTTTTAAGTTAATTAATTAGTTGTGGAAATAAAGAAGTTTAATCAATAAAAGAATATACAAACTTTTAAATTAAAATCATAACATTAAAATTTTGCAATATACTTCTTTATAATAATTTTATATTTTTTTTAAATGTCATATTATACATACTTATATGCTATGCGTATAAGTAATATTTATTTTATGAATTTTAATAATATCACTCATACGTTTTCATGACTCATTGTTAATTATTCTTTTATTAAATATTTTAACTACAAATTCCAAAATATCTCAACATCCTCCACGTTCATGTCCTTTTAAGTAAAGTGAATTTCTCTTGAATTCTCTTAAGACAAAACTTTCACTAATTATGTCCAACTCATGTCGTTTAATTGAACAATTCCCCAGACATGAACGGCAACATAATTTGCCATTTTTGTACCAAAAATTTAGTTAAATAGAGTCATAAACATACGAGTGTAAGAATAAGTACATGTAAGTAGTATGTTTCATAAAATTGGACAGGGGAAATGCTGTATAATGGTCACACATAGTTAAATTTATTATCACATTATATGTATTATGGTATAAAATTAATTATTTAATACACAGAGAGAATTATGAATGAACTTATTGGTAAGTACGTTAATTAATGTAAAAAAGGAATAACTGAAAGTATTTCTGAATATGTTTTTGGGAAAATGTTATGGAGAGCGTAAAAGCATAATACGATTAAATTTTTTTAGGATATAAGATAGAATATAAGTATTTAAAAATTTTAAGATAAATTCAGAATGCACAGTGGGGCAGCATCTAAATTTGTTGGAAAAAAATCTGTAACTTATGATCGGCTGGATGGATTTGTACGAAATTTAGTACAAATATAGCAGAGGAGTGTACAATATTAAATTTGGAAGGGCGACCGAACCAACCCCTCAGGAGCGGAGCTAAAGGGGCTCAAATTTGGATACCTCTGACATACAAATTTTTTAATTGCTTGCCAAATTTTAGTTTCTCGTCCGATTTCAAATATTTTTATACATGTAGGCACAGATAAGAACTACAAAAAACATGCTTGCATGTCCTATTTATCTCTTATAGTTTTTATTTTCGTTTGAGTTTCATGACTTCATAAACTTTAAAGTGACATAGTTTCGGTTCTGTAAAAGATATTGATTTCAATCTTTTTCTGTATAGCGAAGAATTATGTCAGCTAAGCAATGTAGTTTAGATGAAAAAATTCTACTTTATACTTTTTCTGATTTTTGCAATTCAAGTAATATTTTTTAAAAAAATTGGGTTTTTGAGAAACTATAAATATTTTATCTGTAATAAAATCTTTGTTATTAAAAATATCTTAACGAAATTTTCGGTGGATGTTGACTATATTGTTCAAAATGAGAAAGTGAAAAAACTTTAAGATTTTTATAAAAGAAATCCGACAATTCCCCCCCAAAAAAAAAAAAAAACGCCGAATATCCAAAAATAGGTTTTCTTCATATTTTTGGGCTATAAAATCCACAGTTTTCCGAAGTATCGTAGATTTTTATTGTTGTTTCTTAATTAGCTGAAGAAAAAACAAATAAAATCGGTCGGAAATACTATGATATATATGATAAAAACTGGACCAAGAACATGCAAAATTGAGGAATTTAAGAATTCAAACGCAAATAACTCAAAAACTATAAAAATCGTTCAAATCGGACGAGAAAAAATCCATCCAGCCGATCAGAAGTTACAAATTTATTTACAAAAATTTTGATTCTGCCCTAGTGTGGAATGGAAAAACTGAAAAAAATAACTATATGTTATTGAGTTGAACTGGGTGACTATTACAATTAATTTCAATGTACTCTTATTACCCACAGTGATACAAAGGAAATAGTTTAGTTTTTCTCTAAGCCCTAAAAAATATTGGTCGTTCAACTATTTGTAGAAGTATAAATTAAAGTTATCGTGTTTTTCTAGTATTTAGTAATTTTGTGTTTAATATTTTAGAAAAATTTTATGCCCCTAAAAACTCCGAACAGAGCCCCATATTGCTTTCAACACACAGACAGATAGATAGACAGACAGACGGACATCGTTAGATCGTCTTATATTTTCACGAAGAACTAGAATATGTATGCTATTTAAGGTTATAGATTATTTAAACATGTTACAATGCCCAATATACCACCACAATTTTTTTTAAGGTGGTCATAAATATAATAAAATTTTAAGAGAATATTTTTTAAGATTAAAGCATATTTATCGTTTATTCTTTAAAAATTGGTGAATAATAATTTTGAATAAATTTTTATTTTACGGTTTGTTCGTTTGAAATTCTAGTAGAAAAAGAGAAATAAAAAAATATTCTCAAAAATAAACTTTTACTTAAAAAGTAAGAAAACTAAAAATAGTATAATATATGGGCCATTATCAAAAATGGCCTTCAAAAAAATTATTATTATTATTTTATTTATTTTTTTTTTTGATCTCACATTAAAATACTTTTGCATACATATAAAGTGACTCGAATGAATGTAGAATCAGTTCGCGTTAATCATTTCATGTGAGGGTTTTAAGTTGAAAATATGCAAATTTTTACAAACTAGAAGTTTATGTATAATTTTGGTCAAAATTACACATAATATAAAAACCTACGGAGTTTATCAAATAAAATTTATGATATTTTCAATATTTGATGGTATTGGTGCAGCATATTTTAGGGTTTCCTAGTAAAATTTAAAAAATGTTGTTTTCGATAAAAATCGCAATTTTTAAAAATTTTGCAAAAAATGGGGATCGAATGTAAGTTATTTCTCCATATATTGAATGAAAATATATTTTGTTAGAGTTTATTACAAAGAAACGAGTTTTAAATTGTGATCCTTTTTTAACACAAGTAATTATTTTTTGGTCCATAAAATGTTTATCTTTCAAAATTTTTTGATGCGCCTCTGAATTTTTATTCAGCATAACAAGCACCTACTAATTATGCCAATTATAATTAATTTCATGCTGTCCACACGATGTGCCTTTGCGAAATGTGTTTTGACAAAAGTGTCCCGTTTTCAATTATCAACGACATTTGACTTAAAATTTTGTCATCAAAACTTTACTACCCTGTATTTAGTTGTTGAAAGTCTGCACAACATCAAAGATGGTGCGGAATTTATGTACAAAGTCCAATTAGTTTACTTATGATAGAGTACGATCAAAAAGTATAAACGAGCGAACAAAAATTTTAGAAGAATATCAGTTTTTCTATATTCTTCAACTTTGAGCAACAATCATGGTTAGAAAACGAAATTTATTGTGCTAAAATTTTGCAGTTTCAAGTCTTGTGAGTTCAGATCTGTAACTAATTTGTTTAAAATATCATTACCACAAAACTTATAAGCCGCTCTAAAAGCTGTACTATATTTTAATGTTTGGGTTCAATATATTTGGGCTAGGTTCGTGTTTCAAGTATACGTGATAAATTTGATGATCAAATACATACATATTAATTACAGAAAAACATATAAACTAGAGAAACTTATTTGGATTTGAGTGCGGTTTAACTAATTTAAGATATTAATCGATAGATAACTTTTCACATATACAGCTGCTGTCAAAATAATAGCACCACTTGTTTAGCAAATCTTAGATTTGTGTTAATGCAAAAATTTATTTCAAAAGAGTATTAAAGTTAAATATAAAATGAAAGGCACATCAGTTCTAAAAATGTTAAAATAAAAAATAAAACATTTTAATTCATATTAATTAAAAAAATAAATAACTTTCTTGAAATAGTATACAAATTGTCTGTCAAAAAATAGCACCACTTATGTTCGACTGAAAGAAAAATTTTAAAAACAAAATAAAAACCCACAAATTTAACTTTTTAATGTTTTATTATCCCTACTTATTAATATCAGTATTTGGTTGCGTTCCAGCGTCTACCCATTGAATTCACAAAGCTCTGACATTTTTCAATGGAAATTGAGTACCAAGTTTGTTTTACAGTCTCCAAAAAAGAACTATTTTGGACTCATCAGTCCATAAAATATTACGCCGCTTTTCAGTCGGCCAGTCAAGATGATTTATAGCAAACTGTAGTCTCTTTTTCACATGTTTCTTTGATAAAAGGGGAACTTTTCTGGGACTGTGAGCTTTTAAATTGTGTTCTCGTAGTCTTCGCGATATAGTTTCGGTACTTACTGGTAAATCTAATTCCTTTTTAATTTCCATAGCCGACATAAAAGGAGCCTTCTTGATTTGGCGCACTATACGGTTCACCATTAATGTAATTGATGTAATTGTCTTTCTGCTTCGAGTTTCTGTCTTGTATTTGTAGGTGATTTGAACATCCAATAATATTTCCTAATTCATAGAAAAAAATTACGACAGGTCAGTTGTGTTATTAATTACCAAATTCGTCAATACAATGATTTTGTTAATTAAAAAGGCACCAAAAACCATTTTTGGAAATTTAAATAAAATGTCCTACTAAACATTATTTATTATTTATTTATTATTTATTCGGTTTGGCCGAATCTTTATACCCACAATCAACTTTATCAAATTTGACTTTATATGGAAGATAGCCAGTAAAGTGGGCGCACCTTGCTCATTTTTTGTTTCCGGGTTTATTTTGGACCATTTAACTAATGGAATATACATTTTATCAGCATTTTTTTACATTATTTTACAAATTATGTAAATTAAATTATGTAAGAGCGACTTTCAACAAACTTCTACATGGAGATGAACTTCAGGTGTGTTATTACGACCAATGATTTTGCTTCTAAATTATCTCCTCTAGTAATGGTAGCTACAAATGGTTATTGAACCATGACTTCTCCGCGGAACGATTCCGTAAAAAGAATTAGGGAAATACCTGATTCTTTTTACGAAACAACGATTATAATAAACAAAATAAATATGTTAGCCATCGTAAATTACATTATTGTCTCCGTTTGCATGTATCAATGCAGAAATTATTGATTATAATTGGACAAAAGCAAAATTTATTACTTTTTTTCTGTACCGATTTACAGTTCATTATCACTGGTAGCGTCCTATTAATTGATTATTTTTTGAAAGCGTAAAGAAAGTTTTAATCTTTTAATGTTATATATTGTTGCCAATACTTAAATACCGCTATTATTTACATATGTATATCATGAGCCTATGAACCTAAACATGAACCTAAGATGCCGAAGTCATGGAACGATATAATGATGCTAGACTAATTTAAGAAAATCGTTTATATTTGGGTGACTCAAAAACAGTTACCCAGCAAACACTTTGGTTGCCAGGTAATAAGTTAAGAAGCTAGTATAAAGTCTTAACATTACTTACACATTAGCTGAATAACTCATTATTTTAACTCGGTGATGACATTAGAGGCAACTACTTACCTCATATGATTACTTAGATGTTTTTACAAGAACTAATTACTTTTAAGTTGTTCAATAGCTCATTACCAGCAAAAACTTAGCTTCTATTTTTAAAAGCAACAGCTTCCTGTATGCATTACAATGTAGCCTTATTCGCCACTCGCAGCATTACCTAACAGTACTTCAATAACTAGTATTTAGTAAAGATGAAAGTAATTTGGTTTTTACGTGGCTCAGTTGTCTAGAGCGCCTAAGTAAAAAAACGTGTACTTAAATTCAAAGAGAGTTCAACTCCCACTTGAGGCAAATATTTTTTTTATGCATTGTGTTTATTTATTTCCCTATATGAAAACCACTTTTTAGCATATAAAAATATAAGTCGATTGTGGTGTAGCGAGTAAGATGGCAGACTAACAAACACAAGCAGTATGCTAATGGGTGGGTTCAAATCTCAATCGAGCCAAATGTTTTTTCTAAGAAATCAGCATCCAAAACAACTCTTTTGGAACCCAAATAAAAACTTGTGAAATTTTGGACATCGGGAACAAAATTAATCAGTTATAGCACTAAAAGTGGAAGCTGTTTTTATACCCTTCACCACAGGTGTAAAGGGTATATATAAGTTTGTCATTCCGTTTGTAATTTCCACAATTTTCGTCGGAGAGCAAAAAAGTTTATATTTTCGGAATCCTTGTAAGAAGCAATGACGATTGGACCATGTCCGTCCGTCCCTCCGTCCGTCCGTCCGTGTGTCGGTTGAAATGGCGTTTATGAAGCCCACCGATAACTGACATATATAATATATATGTCAAACGATCGGAAATGCTTTCGAGAATTTTGCTATTGGAATTCAGCAAGATCGGTTCATACAATGCGGAGATATGTTAAAAAAACCGGTTTTTAGAACCGGTTTTCCAGTTTATGAAGCCTCTGTATACACTAGAGTCTTCGTTTTTACAAAGAAGTCTCGGACATTATTTTCTAAATTTTTGTTCTGAAAAAATGAAATAAATCGGTTCAATAATAACTGAGATATCGGACAAAACGCATTTTTTTATTTTTTGAAGCCCTGGTTTAAGCTACATATTTTTATTTTTATACAGATCGGTTACAAATATTTTTATAAAATTTCGGTTTTTTGAATCAGCAGGATCGGTTTATAAATGGCGGAGATATGCTTTAAAAACCGGTTTTTGGAACCGGTTTTTCAGTTTCTGAAGCCTCTACATATACCAGGTACTTCGAATTTTTAAAGGGGGCTCGGAAATTATTTTCTGAATTTTTGTTCTGAAAAAATGAAATAAATCGGTTCAGTAGTAACTGAGATATCGGGGAAAACGATTTTTTTATTTTTGAAGCCCTTGTTCAAGCTACAGATTTTTATTTTTATATAGATTAGTCATAAATGTATTTACAAAATTTCGTTTTTTTTAATAAACCAAATTCGTTCATAATCAACAGAGTTATGGCCCAAAAACAAATCTGTTAAGAATATAAATACACCAACAAACATGTATATTAAGCATTGTAATGACTATTAGTGACGTTTTTTTGTTTTTTGTATAGACAAGTAGTTTAGTTAGAAACAGCAGTAATATAATGAATAACAGTGTTGTTGTTGTTCTTTGTATATGCAGTCTGTACGAAAATAAATAGATATGGAATTGTTGCTGTTTATTTTTAAGAACTAAAACATATCTGTTACGAATACACATAAATACATACACAAACTTGTATATTAAGCATTGTAATGACTATTAGTGACGTTTTTGCTTGTAAGACAAGTAGTTTAGTTAGCAACAGAAGTAATATAATGAACAACAGTGTTGTTGTTGTTCTTTGTATATGCAGCCAGTTTGTATATACATACATAAAAAATAAATAAATATGGAATTGTTGTTGTTGTTTATTTTTTAAAAGCAAAGCCTGCTATGATTGTTTTTTTTATATATTCAAATTTTCGTAGTTTGAAAAAAATTTAGATTTATATATGTGAAAATATGAAAGCATACGTTAAGGCGAAAATTTTATTATTTGTCGGTAATATGGTAATATGATGTCGATAAGATACTAAGATGGTAATATGGTGAAGGGTATCAAAGATTCGGCACAGCCGAATCTTTTTTCAATTTCATTCATACGATTTCGCTTGCAAAACACGTTATTTAGTAGGCGAAGTTTTTGCTGGGTTGATTTTAAAGTAGTACTTGAGTTATTAAAAGTTAAAACAAGAGGTGCTGGTTTTCAAAAAAAATAAAAATATTATAAATAAGTATGGTGTGTAAGGGTTATAAATAAGTAGTCACTAAACTAATTCTATGTAATGTAGACAATATGTTGAAGTCATTGAAAAGTAACTACATCCGCAACTACATGCCAATACCAAGTTTTTGGTGGGTATGAACTAATTTTTTTATAATTCTCGATTGGCATAATTTGTTTTAATAAAAAAAGAAATAAAATAATAATAATAATAAAAATAATAATAATAATAAAATTTAATAACAAGTGATATTTAAATAATATTTTGTAATATTTCCAGATATGTATACTAAAAAAATTGTGGCAAAAAAAGAAAAATTTCACAAAAAATTAAAGTATATTTTTTGTTTTTAAGTCGAAAACATAAAAACTGCATTTTCCTTATGTTTGGTATAACTCCTCAACTATTGTGGATATTAAAAAAAAAAATGTAGTTGCAGCTTAAATGTAGCTCGATTTAATTATGCCCTATACATAGATGATTGGGGTATTATGCGTTTGTGCTAATGTTTGCAACGCACAGAAAAAATCTTCGGACCCCCATATATATACTGATCGTATGTGTACTGATCGACTCAGAATGACTTTCTGAATCGATTGAACAATGTCAGTCCGTCCGACCGTCTGGTCGGCTGGCTGTCTGTCCATGTAAAACTTGTGAACAAAGTACTGGTCACAATTTTAAAGATATCTTGATGAAATTTGGCACGAATAATTATTTTTGCACAAGGACGAAGCCTATAGAAATTGGTTATGATCGGTCCATTATGCCAAGTTTTATTAGGTTCAGTCCATAATTTATAATAGGTCCCATATAAACTCACTTCGGGAAATATTCCTGAAATGCATAAAATCATATAAATATTAGTATTATTCTGTATTTGTATACATATTTTGTTTTACACTTAGTAAAATAATCGATCCAAAATAAGCTACAGGTCTAATATATGACCTCTTCCCGAATTTTGATGCACATACATGATGGTGTAGGATAACATGTTATGGTGCAATAGGTGCTGCAAGCCCCTGTAATCAATCAATAAAATAAAAATAAAGTTAATTATAAGCTTAGGACTCTATGATCATGTGCATCTAAATTGATTCATTAAAATAATATTGTAGTTTTTTCTGTTAAAGATTCTTTTTAGTTATTTTATTAAGTAATTCTTTAACTAAAAATTTAATTTCTCATACAAATTTCTCACAGCATACCTCGGTCATGGTCTACGAAATGACCACAATAGAAAGAAAAAACAATATTTTGACATTTAATCCTAGACAATTTGCCCATGTTCTCTTAGTTTTTATTTTCATACTGCTGCGTATTTTTAACAAAATACCACAAAGAAGCAATAACAATGGTCTGATGATGTCTAAGGGCAAAACTCGAAAAAAAGTATTTATAGAAAAATGTCCAGACATATACGCTGCAGGGTTAGAATATGTGAAATTGTTACAGTTTCCAAAAAAAAGGCAACCACAGTAAAATCAAAGAAAAAATATATACATATATAATCAACCAAACATGCAGTAATTACGACAATAAAATAACACAAATACATACATACATACATACACCGTAAGTATTCAAAGCTTAAAATTCCTTTTCATTTACAAAAAATAACAAAAAATACTAAAAGAGCAACAACAGCAGTCGATTTAAAAGGAGTAACATTTTTTTTGAAGCATATATGTATGTAAGTTGTTGTTATATTTTTTGGCTTGACATTAAAACACTCTTCTTACAGAGACTCGTTGTTTTATCAAAGAAAAGTGTGAGTACAAGGCATGACCTTAAATTGAAACAATGATTGCAGTAAGTATTAGTTGGTAGAGTGTATTTTATGAGTATGAGTTTTAAAGAGTATTATATCATCTCCAATAAGCTTATGATAATAAAATGTCTCGTAGTGGTTGTACTCCTCTAGTTACACACACAAATACCTAGACAGAAAATAAAAACAACATAGAGACAAACAATTATAAAATGTCATATGATAGGGTATGAAATAGACAAAAAGACAATTATAACACAACATCTTCTTTGTAAATTTTTGTGGGTTTTCAAATATTACATTTAACAATGGAACATAAAAGTAAGTACATACTTCTTGCAGTTAAACAAACAGTGAATAGCATAAATACCTTAATGGCACAACTTAAAATTGAGGAAGTTATTTTTGCAAAACTTTTTTAAAATTTAAATTATTAAAAGTCACGATATGCACGCAAAGAAAAAATATGGTTCTAGTGACCATAAACTAAGAGCAACATACTATGATTGTAATATATGATTACAGTTAAAAATTAGTATATTTGTATGTCATTATTATTATGATTCCATTTTATAATTTTTTCATCATTTAGTGATTTTATTTAATAATGTTTATAACTTTTTCTTACTTAAGATTTCATCATGTTTTTATATTTTAATAATCGCATTTTGTCATATATATAAACTAATTTTATCATATTATAGGATGCTTTTATCATAACGTAATTTATTATGTTAAAATTTTGTTGTAATATATTTTGATTCCATTTTGGCGTATTTTGATTTTATGTAATCTTATTATAGTTCCATTTAGCCATATTATTATTCCAAATTGGCATGTTCTAATTCCATTTTATATTATATATAATCACATTTTATCATATGTTTAAACCAATTTTATCATACACAGTTTTGGAAAAAATAATAGGGACGACCCTTACTTTCACAAACAGATGCAAACAGTTTCTCTATATTAAGTAATTTTTTTTTTTTTTTTTTTTTTTTTTGGGGTCCCGGTATTTAACTGTTCCTAAAATAACGGAATTTCATTATTTGTTTACTTTTTCTCTTTTGCGCTTTTATTTTATATTTATTTGCAAAAAAAAAAAAAAAAAAAATCAGTGAAGTTGTAATTTCAATTGGAAAAAATAATAGGGACGCATTAGTCCATTAGTCAATAAAAATTATTATTTTTAACATAAACATATTAAAAATCCGTAAAGCAAAGTTAATGTGATTAATTTAATCATATTGGTTTCGTGTTAATAATTAATGTCTTCAAGTAGCCTTAAAAATGAATTTTGTGTTTCATTGTCAAGTCGAACAATAAGAAATAGGCTGCAAGAAGTCGGATTAATGGGACGCAGTCCGAAAAAAGTACCACTGTTGAGCAAGAAAAACATACAAAAAAGGTTGGAATTTGCCAGGCGACACCTGTGCCGTAAAAACTAGAACAACGTACTATGGTCAGACGAAACAAAAGTCAATTTATTTGGATCTGACGGAAAATCATTTGTACGTCGTCCTGCAAATACTGAATTTGATCCAAAATATACCAAAAAAAAAAACGTCAAACACGGTGGTGGTTCTATAATGCTATGGGGATGTTTTTCGGCTTCTGGAGTTGGTCCAATAGTTTGGATTCAGGGAAAAATGAATGCTGCTGACTATACAGACATTCTCCAGAATAAAATGCTTCCATTTGCTGAGGATGAAATACCATTAAAATGAGAATTCATACAGGATAATGATCCCAAGCATTCCGCTAGAAGCGTCAAAACCTGGTTTCAGCAGAATAAGGTGCCTGTAATGGAGTGACCGTCCCAATCACCGGACCTCATTGAGCATCTCTGGGGAGTCCTCAAAAATAAAACTGGTAGCTTTAAATCAAAAAATAAGCAAGAGTTGTGGGAAAAAATTAAAGAAACCTGGTACTCAATTCCGCCTAAGGTAAGTGCGAATCTTGTGGGATCTATGAATCGCCGTTGTCAGGAGGTTATAAAAATGAAAGGATCTTCAACCAAGTATTGAAAAAATATTTGGAAATAATGGTAATGTTAAAAAAAAATATTTTTTCCAAAACATTATTATTTTTCCCAGGCCTTTTTTTTTTAATATTTTTTTGGCAGAACTAGTTCCTTATTTTTGCTTTACAAGTTAAAATATTTTAAGTTATTTAATTTTATGTATATACTTTTTAATATTTATGAAATAGTAAATAAAAAAGTAAGAATATATTGAAAAATTAGAGTGTCCCTATTATTTTTGCAACACTGTATATATGTAGATTTTATAAGCGTTTTGTTGAACACTTGGACGGTTTTGTGACTTCTCTCTGTCAACTTTATATTTACATCTTTTATTTACATTATTATTTATAACACTTAAAAATAGCTTAGCATGCTTCTACTCAGATCAATTCACACTGAGTAACTCTCCCCCTTCTGTTCAAATTGTCGGTCTTATATACCCACGTGCCCATTCCGTCTTTTCCCGTCCTGACTAAACCCAACCCTTAAAACCTAAACTAACGTCTCCGTCCAGCAAAAACTCGGTGATCCTCCCATTTCTTTTCCCTCCAGTTCCTACAATATTCCCATATTTTCATATTTATATTAATTTGTACCACCATATATGGATATTCATGATACTGATGTAATTTATTCGTATATAAACTAAATGAGAATTAAAATATTAAATAGTATACTAAAAAACTACTGAACTGATACACAGAAAAATATGATTAAAAGTAAAAATTCAGTAAATAAAAATATTGGCTTAATGGTTGTATAATTAACCAAATTTATAAAATTATTTAACTAAATTATTGTAGAATCGTCTAAATTTTTTTTTTTTTTTTTTTTTTATTGAATCCAAATAATGGCTTTATATAAAAATATTTAAAAACATATTATTATTGCAGTCACTCATATACAAATTTTGATTTTGTGTAGTCATTAAATTATAAAACAGAAACATTGCTATCATGAACACGGTATTATTAAAATTAATGAAAAATATCTATACAAACATTGAATAGTTGTAGTGATCATGCTGTAACCATATTTTTTCTCTGCGTGTGACATAAATTCATAAAGAAAAATATAAAAATATTTCCACTTTTAACCTCCACTGTTTTCATACACATTCCCTGAAATCAACGAGATAAAAAAAGATTTGAAATTGAAACATGTTAAATTAGACAAAGATACGGTTACATTTAAAATTTTATGTACATTGTACAAGTTTAATAATGATTTTATCTTTTAAAACTTACTACGAACAATAAATGAATTTTGCTTTTAAAGGGTGTTTTGCAATATGACATTTTGTAGTCTTTTACACAAGGAATAACGAAAAAGTGTAACTTTATCGTCGAAAGGAAAACCTGATGCATGTGTCATATAAACATTTCAGTTTTAACTTGTAACTTGTTAGTTACACCTAACAAAGCATTGATTAATGTGTTCTGTGCAACACAATATTGATATGATATACTAACTCTTAGAGGCATATTTGTTGCATATACACACAATAGTTTGAAAGAAAATTATTCAAACAAATTATATCATATTATAACGTTCTAATTTATAATAACTAACTTAAATTAGCTTTAAAAAAAGAAAATGACACACACTTTTGTGTCTTTTATTTTTTGTTCAATTGTTAATGTTTATGGGTGTATTCATATAAAAGTTATTGGATTTTAAAACAAACCAGCCAGCTAGACTAGCAGATAGTCGAACGAATGAATGAATAAATGACTAAATGGCTACACCAACAGATACAATCATAGAATTTTTTCCACACACACATGTGTTAAGGATCTCAGGCATATAAGGAAAATATTTTAGTATTATCCAGGAAAAAAACAGTTGTGTTTAAATAGATAGCCATTTTTGATTTTTGAATTACTTATTTTATAAATTCATTAAAAATTGTATTTTACTAAAAATCTAATTTAGACTTGCCAGACTCGTTTTTAAGGAAAATATACGAAACATTTTAAACATGGCGTAGTAGTGTATGATAAAATTTTCTTTGTTAGTAATTTTCGGTGAATATAGACTTGTAAAAAAAGAGAAATTGAAAAAAAAAAAAAATTTAAGATTTTTGTAAAAAGAATCACACAATACAATATATATATATATATATATATATATATATACAAAAACGCAGAAAATCACAAAAAAAAATTTTTTTCACATTTTTAGAAAATACAGACTAAATTCAAAACTTTCATATAAAATGGATCAAATTCGAGAGGCTGTGTACCTTGACTGCTTGGGTAATTAAGATTACTTTATATTTTGAAGTCATCTATGTGAAGATGATTTTCAGAAAAGTACTATAATTATATTATATGTTTTTTTTTTTTTTTTAATCGTAATTTTTGCAATTTTCAAATTTAAAATCTTTTGTTTTTGGACTCGACTTCAAATTTTTTTTTTTTATTTAATAGATAATTTTCTAGTTTAACAAGATCAGAAATACTAAGATATATATGAAAAAACTGGAGCAATAATATGCAAAATTGAGGTACATAAAAATTCAAACGCAAATAGATCAAAAACTATAAGAATAGGACATGCAAGCATATTTTTGTAGGTCTTATCAGTGCCTACAATAACAATATTTGAATTCGGACGAGAAACATAAAATTGGCAAGCGATTAAAAATGTTTTATGTCAGAGGCACCCTACTTTGAGCCCCCTTAGATCTGCCCCTGAGGGGTCTGTTGGGTCCTCTTGTCAAGCTTAACATTACTCACTCATGCAAATCCAACCACTGTACAATGTTAGATTCCAAGTGTATAAAATGTTTCACACAGCGTGCATTCAAAAAATGAAATGGAAATAATAATGATATTTAAGAACTTTTATTCCAAATTCAATGAAATTTCACACAATGATAGTAGAGGTATTGGCAAGTTTAAGTTTTCAACTTGGATCATATAGACCTACCAGAAGCGAGTCTACAGTGTCCCAAATTTGGACACTTAACGTATGAAAATTTTTTAAAACTATCCTGGTTCGTTAAATCTGAATCGATTTCAAAGATTTATATATTGGAGGATTTTAATGGTCGAAATCTATAAAAAATATCATCGTATGCATATTTAATTTCTTTTAGTTTACGGGGCACTGGGCTTCAAATATTAAAATTTTTACTTTTTCGTACCTTGGTGAAGTTTTTTTTTTTTTTTTTGGTTATAGCGGGTTCAAATTTCATCCGATTATATTTCCAAATATATATATATTTCCAAATATATTCTGCTTTGTTTAAAAATATAAAGAAAATGTTTAACAAATATTTATGGAGTTAAGAGTTATAAGCGTTTAAATTTGTAAGTAATACTAAAAAAAATAATATTTTTAAAAGAATTCATTTTATGCTTATAAGTACAATAGAAAAAGATTTTTTATAAAATTGAATATCCAAATGAATTAATACTCGGTAGTATTCAGACTTAATAGTATATTCAAAAACCGAAATCGGAAACCAGTTTGAATTTAAAAAAACCGACCTGTTTCGAATAATTGACCGATTTTTAATGGAAGGTACTTTTAAGGTTTTTCACTAAAATGCCCAGTTCAGTTTTCATTTATTATATTTTCATAGTAAATAATAGAAAATAAAGGAAGATGAACATGATTACGACTATATCCAAAATACAGAAGCATGTATTAATATTGATGTAGGAACTGGAGGAAAAGAGATGAGAAGATCACCGAGGTTTTGCTGGACGGAGACGTTAGTTTACATTTTAAGGGTTTGGCTTAAACAGGACGGGATAAGACGGAATGGGAACGTGGGTATATAAGACCGACAATTAGGACAAAAGAGGATAGTTACTCAGTGTGTGTCAAGCTGAGTTGAAGTAGCTTAACACAAAAGGAGTTTGTGTTAATGCTAGGCTATTTTTAAGTTGTGTAAATATATTGTGTAAATAAATGTAAACATGAAATTAAAGAGAGTTGTGTATATAATTTAAAATAGAGGTTAGAGTGTGACAGAAGTAGTCACAAAACAATAAAGTGTTCAACAAAATGCTTTTAAAAATCTACATTGATAATACTTTAACAATGTGTTGCAAGGTTGGAGCAGTAATTACAAAATTACGTAATTGTGCAAAATTCCTCAAGAAATCGAGTAAAAATCAAAAAAAAAAAAAAAAGCTTTATACAAAAGCAAGAAGGTAGCTCTTTACCGATTAAATTGCGACGTAAAACAGATGGAACTCTTTGTCAAAAATTATTGAACAGTTTTTAAGAATCAACAATGTGTTAGTCATGCGTTGTTAGAGTTTGGTATAAGTCCCTTTACAAATCTTGAAAAAGATGCACTAGACAATTTTTGGAAAACTTTTCAACCATTAGAAATAGCTATTAAAGTACTTTCAAAAGATTCTGCAACTCTAACATAAGTTTTTTGTATAACAATTTGAAAAAAAAGTTAACACTCAATACGCACAATAATTATGTAATCAACTTATGATATGTCTTAGTGATCGCAGAATTAAAGTTGTAAATGTACTGTTTATTTAAGTTCAAGAAAATTCAGATGTAATGATAATGTTTTGAAATACTACACAAAAACATTTTTGAATAGTTTTGTTAAAAAAGAGGGATTTTCTTTTTATATCTCAATTAAAAATCTTAATCAGCTGTTCTCTCGCAAGCACTTGGTTCACTACCCAATTGAGACGTTGCAAATTGAGAACGACTCATGAAAATTTTGGAACATCGAAATAATTAAATATATCTCTAAAAACTGAAACATTAAAAATTATAATTTTAACGTGTTTCTCTAAATGTTTTCATAGTATTAAACTTGATTATATTTACCCCTAAAATACAGTTACCGAAATAATTGAAAATTCGGTTACCGCTAAAATATATAACGCTAAAAAACCGTTACCGAAATTGTTCGAAATACCGATAACGCTAAAATACCGTTAGTGATGTTTTTGGGTTGTAATAAAGTTATGGCTACCCTAGCTCATCATTATAATACTAAGCTACAGATTATATTTTATGGTTCTGAACCGATACTTTGAAATTTCTTAAGCAACAGTTACCCAAAAAATACCGTTACCGAAATAAATAAAAATACCGTTACCTCTAAAAAACTGTAATAAAAATACTCCTATTCACATTTTTGAATCGGCTGCCAACAAGTTAAACACTAATATTTAGTTGAAATAAAAAATTTAGTCAAAAATTTTAATTTTTCGTGTTGGTTTTAAATGCAATGACTCAGGCATGTCTTTTATATGGTTCCAGATATTTATTAAAGGTACATATGAAAATATCTATGTTAACATTGAGTTCAAAATTGGTAAAAATTATTTAAATAGCCCACACACAAATGTTCTCAAGAAATGAGTTTTTAAAATCTAAAAATCTCTCTAAAAGAACAAAACTTCTTTCTCCAAAAATTTATTTATATTTTATTCTTACATTCTTAAAATAATTAAAATTTCTGGAAAAAATTTAAACTTTTATGGTCAAAATATATCAGACTTCAGACTTTTCATTCACTGGTTGAGAACTGAAGATATGTTAAAAATAAAAAAAAAAAAAATTAAATATTTTAACAAGCTTAATAATGCGTATCTTTTGGGAGGTCTTCCTACATCAAAGTTATAAAAAAATACACACAAAGTACATTTAAGATTAGTCAGTTGAGAAGATGATCAGCATAACAAAATATTTAAAACTTTTAATTATCAAAAACGATTTGTAAAAAAATATCAACTTTCCAGTGAAAAAATTATTTTTAGTTACACTTAAATATTGGTGAGAATGTTATAGAAAACTTAAATAAGGAAATCGAATAAGTAATTGTTAGAGTTAGAAAAGCGGGTTTTTTAATAAAAAGCGGGAAAAATATTCTAGGCGGGATCGAAGTTTAAAAAGCGGGATGTCTAGTCACGTTATGTATAATATAAAAGCTAAAATTTATAACTTTTTCTAAAGATCATTCCGATTGAAAGTAAAATTAAGTTATTTGAAGGCTGTTATAGAGTGTTAAGACTGATACCAATATTATTTCTAGTAAGAAATATTGCTTGCTATATATTTATAATTAAAGGCAAGTTTGGTTGCATAAATTTCTTTATTTATTGCTTTCTTTTTTCTCTTCATTGTGAACTTATAAATGCTGAGTAATGTGGATTTATATGTATAAATAGTATGTATGTAACTATAGAATGCAACACATAGAATATTTTATACACAACAATGACCAAAATGGAATCTTTTTAAATGTATAAAACATACTTTCATACAAACAAAATGTGTATGTATATATTTTACAATCTACTGATGACAATGTGTCATTAAATTATTTTGCGTGTGTTGCATACTTTTAGGCGTGTAAAGGCGATCACAAAAAAGTGTAATTTAACAGATTATATGTATTAAACAACAAACATACATACACATCACACATTATACAACATGATGAGTACATGCAGTTTATATGTATACCATAAATATCCATATTTGTTTATGTACGTATTAAAATAACCTACTCATCCTCATATACCATCTCTTACTCTCATGACTTATACACTTACATGAATGTTCATATTTCCGTCTCCTCTTCTTTTTCTATATAAGAGTTTAGTTTGTATGTATGTGTTTTTTAACATTAATAAACACACTTATTGTCTGACATGAAAGACGAAGCAATTCATGTTCATGCTTATGCAGACAATGCAGGCAACCATATAATTTATTGTTAGTAGTGTACAAAGAGACACAGTGAGTGGGGGTGAGATAACAAGAATAAAGCAAAAAAAATTAACGTATATTTGTTTGTGCGTATTTATTACTACTTTAATGGTCAGGATAGAGCATGTTGCTATTTTAAAATCATTGTTCGTTTAAAGTATTTTTTAATTTGCATTTCAAAACTCTTTGCTGCCCATTTTGTATTTTCCATTTACCAACCCTGTTTAAAGTATTTATTGAACTTAGTGTTAAACAAAAAAAAATAAATTGTTCAACAGGCTGTAAAATCATGGAAAGCAAGGTGCGCGTTTATGTTTGTAAACTGTTAGTAGGAATTATGTTTAATGATCTATTTTTGTATGGTAAAATTGTTATGTACGTATGTACGTATGTAAATAAATACACTTGCATAAACATTACACTTACACCAAATAGTAATATACATATATACATGCACACACCTACCTACAGACAAGTAAGTATAATAAGAAATGTAAACAACGTTTTATGTTCAAATAACATGAAGTAATAAATTCATGGGTGCAAATAAATAGACAGGGAATTATAACGAAGCGAAAGAGTAATATTTTATATAAATGCCAAAGGCCTGCTTTTAAATGGTATATTTATTAAAAAATTTAAAGACTGTAATTTAATCTTTAATAAATATAATAAAATTGTTGTTTTGTATTGTTCAGTTTTACTACAAATGACTTAAATTATTAGGATTTACAATAGAAAATAAAATTTTTGAATTGTTTGAACATTAAAATGTTCTTATGAATGTTTAAGAGAAACGTGAAATTTATTTTTGGTTGGTTGTCTTTTATTAGACTTGGAGTCAAATGTGGACCGATACTCATAAGTGTAAAATAAAACATACGAAACCAGAATATTACGTTGATGCTGACATTTATATTAATTTATTCACTTTTGGGTGATTCCTGAAAGAGGGCCTTATATGGGAGCTATGGTAAATAATTGACCGATATTTTTACAAATCGGCACAATTATTTAGACTTATATGAAACTTATATGTACCAAATTTCATTAAAATATTGTTATATTTAAGGGATTTATGATCGTTAAACCCTTTTTCAGGAGGACATTTGTATGGGGGCTAGGTGAAATAATGAACCGATCAATAGGCTTTGTACCTGGACTCTAAGAAACCTGTGTACCAAATTTCATTAATTTTGGTTCAAAATTGCGACCTGTAGTTTGATTACAAGATTTACATGGACAGACAGACGGACGGACGGACATCGTTAAATCGACTCAGAAAATGATTCTAAGCCGATTGGTATAAATTAAGGTGGGTAAGCACAAACGCATAATACCCTTCTACCTATGGTGATGTAGGGTATACAAATGGTCATTCCTACCAGCCATTGAAAAATTATATCTCTCATACATTTAGATAAAAAAAAATACAGTCGAAAGCGATTATAACGAACATCGGTTATAACGAACTATGGCAAACACTCTTCGGTCCCGTCGATTTTATCAACATTTTCCATACAAATAACTACGTTTATAACGAACACGGTTATAATGAACTTTTTGATAACGAACACATTTTTTCCATTTATATTATTGGATAAATGGAAATAATTATTTAAGGATTAACAAAAACACAAACATTTAATGAACTTTAACTTTGTCTATTAATAATCCGTAAAATTTAGTAGTTTTAATGCGATTAAATTGTTAATTGATTTCTCTGGAATGATTCCCATTTGAATTTGTTTACAAAACAACTCTTTGGATTGCATAGAAAATCTTCCACAGATCTTGCGTCTGAGTATTATACCACATGGTTAAAAAATGTTTAGCAAAAGTTTTAAGCTCTTCAGTGAGCAGTGCTATTTTGCTTAGCCTGTAACTTATTTAAATATTTTCAATTGTCTTTGAGCAGAGTATATCCTCAATCTTAGAAACTATACAATCTATCTAAGTGGACAAATCTGTTTTTATATCATGTTACCAATTTTTTTTTATAATAACTGAACGAAGTTTTTGGCGAAAGTCCTTTTTCATGGACTGAAAAGTCATAATTTTTTAAATTGTGATTCCAAAATAAATTTGTTTATCTTAATTAAGCAGTATTCTATAATTATTATTATTATTATTTCATTTATTATAGATTTTAAGCCCATAGGCCCAAATTAATCCAGATTATTTATATGGCAATACAAACTTTATAAAACAAAGTTACTTTCCACTTTTCTTATTCCATCGGCCTATATTGTCAAATCATAATTCTTATTAAAAAAAAAAAAAAAAACTATAAGTAAAAGAAAAAATAACAAAAAAAAAATGTGTAGATAATGCTGTGTTCAGATATTTTTACTATAAAACTGCCATTTACTTAAAAAAATAGCAATAAATTTTAAAGTTATGTGTCAATTTGTACAATTGGAAATTTTGTTGCTTTTGATATGCACACTTTCATATAGAGAAAATACAATATTTTTCTCGTTCTAAGGTACAAATGTTTTCTTCTAAATTTAATACTTTAAAAAATAATTCAACATTTAGGATAACTTTAATTTTGTTCATTATGTTCTGCACAGCACTGTATATACATATATAAAACCTAGCTCCTGCCGAGAGACATAATGGAATTTTGGAAATTGGGGAAAATCGTTTAAATTTGAAAACAGTGTTGAGCAGCGTTACCGTTGAGAATTTTTAAAAAGTGTCCAAAAAAGAGGATTTCAAAATAAAAAGTCGCCAAAAAAAATGGAACCTAGAAAAACCCTCAAAATTTGTTTATTTGATAAAAACAAAAGCAAAAAATTTTGTGTTTTAAGAAAAACTACTAAATCATATTCTATTACTAACAACATATTTATTTATAATTATTGCAAAAATTTTTTTTATTATTATGTTCAGTTACTAACTGTTTCAGTCCATTGTAAATATTCCGCTACTGTTTATAGTACTATACTGTGAAACAATGTCAAAATAATAATTTTATTTGTTTAAATTAATATATAATGGGTCTATATATTACAAGAAACTTAGTTTCTCATCATTTAGCTCATATTCTCAAAAAGTTGCCATATAGTCGCCATATAAAAAAGGGGTCAAAAACGTGGCCAAGTGGTTGAAATAGGGGCATTTGGCGACTAAAGTCGCCCTACGGTAACACTGCTTCTGAGTTTTTAGTTTTTGAGATATGTGTTTGAAAATTGCGTAAATCAAATAACTGTGCATTTTTGGGTGCAAATATATCAAAAACTTAAAGCAATAGTTTTTTTTTCTTTTTTTTTTCTTTTTTTTTTTTGCGAAATACTGTTTTATGCAAAAAATACCACATTTTTTAATAATGCTGGGCTTAATTCAACGATGTCTCAAATACTGAAAATGTATTACCTCTTGATATGTTTATACCCTACACCACCATAGGTGGGGAGGGTATGATGCGTTTGTGCTGATGTTTGTAACACCCAAAAATATTGGTCTAAGACCCACCTTAATTTATACCAATCGGCTTAGAATCACTTTCTGAGTCGATTTAACGATGTCCGTCCGTCCGTCCGTCTGTCCGTCTGACCGTCCATGTAAACCTTGTAATCAAACTACAGGTCGAAATTTTGAACCAAAATTAATGAAATTTGGTACAAAGGTTTCTTATAGCCCAGAGACGAAGCCTATTGAAATTGGTTATGATCGGTCCATTATTTCACCTAGCCCCCATACAAATGTCCTCCCGGAAAAGGGTTTAACGATCATAAATCAATCATAAATCGATCATAAATCCCTTAAATTTGGCGCATATAAGTTTCACATAAGTCTTAATAAGTGTGCCGATTTTTAAAAAGATCGGTCTATAATAAAACATAGCTCCCATATAAACCCCTTTCAGAAAACCACTTTAACGGGTATAAATCCCATTAAAATGTTAGTATCAAGTTAGTATTCGACACAAATAAGTTTTATATGAACATAAATGATAGTGCCAAATTTTACAAAGATCGGTCCATAATTTACCATATCTCCCTTATAAGGCCCTCATTCGGGAAACATCCAAAAGTGAATAAATTCATATAAATGCCAGCATCAACGTAATATTCTGTATTCGTATGTTTTATTTTAAACTTATGAGTATTGGTCCACATTTGACTCCAAGTCTAATAAAAGACCCCTCCCCGAATTATAATGTACACAATGGTGTAGGGTATCATATGGTCGGGCTTGACCGACTATATCTTTTTCTCTCGTTTTAACCTCATTATGGTATTTGTTA
The DNA here is from genome assembly GCA_951394005.1 of Protophormia terraenovae. NCBI lineage: Eukaryota > Metazoa > Arthropoda > Insecta > Diptera > Calliphoridae > Protophormia > Protophormia terraenovae. The sequence goes on from OX596073.1 coordinate 136,346,069, forward strand.
AGAAAAGTATTTAGTTTTTTTAAAATGCTTTTTCTACTTATCAGTACAATATTAATTTTTTCCCCAAATTTCAATTATTTTGTTTGCAATTATCGGAGAAAATCTTGCATACGAGTGTTGTTTTTTTATTATTTTTTATTTTCGCGTCCACTTAAGAAAAAATAATACTTTAAAACATCACGATAACTTGGTAAATTTAATTTATTAAATTCACTTGGCATTCCAATGAAACTAGCGTTCTGATTAGTCAGAAAACTTGACCCGAAAGAGTCAATTGACATCGCAGATGATTCCATAATTTAATGTGAAACGTTTTTTTTTTTTTTTTTTTTTTGTGAACAAATTTTTTAAAACTACAGCGGGTGTCAAAAATATATAAACAAACTTATCATTTCTGTCTCGCTTTAAAAAGCGGCAAATATAACGGTCTATTTTAAAATTTGTTTATGTTTTTGATTAAATCAACTTGTTTTTTCTTACACTGATGACAAATACTTCAAATATTATTCTATTTTAAATTTCTTTCTAGAGAAAGTTAAGAAGAAAGTAATTTTCGGGCAAATCAAAAATAAGTAAACAAGTATCCTTTGGCTTAATTTCTTTAATTATATGTTAAAAGTAAGTGAAATTTATGGTAGCAAAATCATTTAAGCGGTAGTTATTTCTTATATTAGGAGAGAAATAAAAAACAAACTTTTTCGATTAAATAAGAAAATTTAATAAAATCAGGAAATGTAAATTCAACCTAAAGGATGGCAAATGGCAAACAATTACGTGTAGGAGAACTTACAGTAACTATCATACATTACGAAAAAATTGAAACATAAGAAATACATTTACAATTAAAAAAAAAAAAACGACCACTTAAATTTTCAAGGTGGTTAAATGCTTCAAACACAATGAATGCATTGACCGCAATTACTCTCGTAAACGCCTAAGAATCAATACAGAAAGAATACATAACAATTTAGCTTAAAAATCCTATGCTTTCTTATTAAAACTTATTCTGAAATCCGAAAACTATGGTCTCAATTTAGAACTCACAGAAAAATGTATGAAGACGGAAAACATGGTCTAGCTATACGAAACATTGTATACATAAGTATAATAAATCTCCAAAAATTTATGAAGTTCTATGCAGATTATGCCATAAAATATGAAAATTTTGGGAAACAAAGTCCCTGGACTGAATAATATATGATGGGCATGAAATATAATGTAGGCTAGATATGGGCAGTTCAAAAAAATTTTGAAAATTTTATAATGGCACATCAACGATATTTAATACAAATATTCCGTGGTTCTAGTGGAACACAAAACTGTTCGCGTGAATGACTTTTACCGAACGGCATCAATTTTATGGCGGTTTAAGATAATTTTTTTTTTTTTTTAAATTGCCAAAATTCTATTTATAAATAATTATTTCATTTATGTACTCTACAATGGTGTATCTAAAATACAAATTAAAAATATCGCGATATGTTAAGTATTCGGGGATATATTAGCGATATAATAATTATTAACCTTCTTATAAAATTTGCAAAATTCAGTTTTTAGTGATGTAGTCTTGTTTATATTCATCCATTTATTGCAAAATTCATCATTTTTTTTTTTTTTTTTTAATAAGTCATAAAACAATGTCATTTATATCTCTAAAGTTGCATTAAATGAAAAATCGTACTTTTTTTCGAACGCCATATTGATTTTGATGTATGGTATTAAAGCAGCTACAGATTGACATATATCATCACTAGTTTTGATTAGCGCCTTGGGTGTGCCTCGACGATTAATGTTAAACTAAAAACATCACGTTCTTAGCCCATGAAAACTATTGAAAATTGACTTAAAACGCCAAAATCCGCTATAACAAAATATGCCAAATTTCTGATTTTTTTTAAATAACTATTTTAAATGCCACATTGATTTTAAAATGTAATTTGGAAACATTATTTGATAACGTGATACTCTAGCTTCATTGAAAAAACGTTGCGAGTGTGCCTCGCGAAAAAGGCACTTCTTGGAGCCACTCACCTTTTTCCTCTCCAAGTTTGTGTACCTCCTACAGCATTTTTGTTGAGGGCACATTAACGAGGTATATGTATGTCAAATGATTCATAATTTTAAGAGCTATTTGGATCTGTTTTGAATTTTGCAATACACGAAACGGCGTAAAATCCCTATTAAAAAAACTGCAAAATTTTAAGATTTTTTAAAATTTGGTTTCACGACTTTTGCACAACACAATTTGACACTGATTAATGACATGCTAATTAAATCCATGCTGGTTTTTTCTTCAACAAGTGTTTAAAGCCTACATTAGAATCACAGCAAAAAAAAAAAAATAAGTTCTTCCGAAAAAAGAGCTTTTTTACTACTTCAAAAGTGGAACAAAGTGCATATTTTGAACTTTTTTGGAAGACCTTAATAATTACTTCTAAAAAAGTGAAAATAAATGAATTTTTAGCGGGAAAAAAGGTTAATAATTTCTAAGACAATTAAAATTTTACAAATTTTAAAGCATTTTTGCTATATAAGGATTAAGCGGATTTTTTGCTAAAAAAATGTGTAAACATAGTTTTAAGGGAAGTACTTCAAAATGAACTAGAAGTATAAAAGAACAACATGCTACCAGTAACAACCATGGGTTAAAAAAAGAACTTCTGCAGCTCTTTTTCATCACTAATTACTTCCTTCCAATGACAACACAATGTTAAAATCATGACTTTTTCAGTTCTTTTTTTGCTGGGAAGAATTGAATACTTATGCTAAAATACGCGATTACAGCAAACAAAAGTAAGAAAAATAACTTGTTATTTTCAAACATTTTTTTTTTTTCGATTTTTTGACTTTGAGTGCTTGCCGGCACCACATAGAACCGTTTCAGGTCTTGAATTATTTTTGTGTTACACCATCAAGTGTTGTTAACATAATTGCATCAAAAGTTATTTAAAGATATCAGAAGTTAAAAAATATTTGAGGTTTAAGGTCGGTTTCATAAAGGTAAAGGTAAAAAGAATTGCCCATATATTGAAAAGAAAGTAAATAATTTTTAGACTTTTATATGTTCTGAATGCAGTACAAAGTTACTACGTAAAATTTACGTATCGTTAGTAATAACAGTAAAAATTTTAATATAAAATTGAAAATGTAGTTTGAAATCGCAAAACAAAAGTTAAAATGTTCTTCGGATAATCCTAACGTAGTAGTCAGAACATTTATAAACAGTGTTGCCAGTTTAGCCTTTTTAAGGCTGAATCTATCCTTTTTATTTTGCTTTTAGCCTCAAAATTTTCATTTTAGCTTATAGCTTTTTTTCTAGCCTTTTTTGATTTTTAATATAGCCTTAAAAAGGCTAAAAGCTTACTAAATTTATTTTAACAGAATCATATATTTAAGCATTTTTGTATATTAATTCGCGGAAAAAATCGAAATTAATCGTTCCACAAAAATATTATGATTATTTTTGAACAAAGTTTATTACCCATAGATACTATTTAGGTTATATTTATAAATTCTCTAAAATATCTTTAAGAAATATCAAAAACTAATAAGAACAAAAAAAAAAAAAAAAAATAAATGCGTTTTTTAATAAAACAATATATTAGCTTTTTTCTGGCTTTATTTTTTGGGACATTTAGCATTTTCTGACCTTTTTTAAAGTCTAATTTAGCTTCTATTTTTCTCAAGTTCTGGCAACACATCTCAAGTGTCTGGTGAAAATCTGATCACAATTTATCATGAATTTTAATAAATAAAATTTTGATATAATTCTAAAGGGTTTGTAATATTTTACTCTTATTTATTAAAATTATTATATCCCTTTGTGCCTTTTTAAAGACAAATTAATAAAAATTAACTAAGCTGATATAAAACAACAAATAAAGTGCTTTAAAGGAATATTCATGTGTACTTTAAATTTACGTATCGTTAGTATTAACGTATAAATACCAAAGATACGTATATAATTAGTATTCTAGGATTATCCTTCATAATGCGAACAACCCCTGTAGAACTGTTTATTTCGCACTATTATTAGATAAATTGAATACTTAAATATTTCTACTTGAAGTTTTTTATAAAAATTAATAAACTTTATAACCTTCTTGGTAGTAATTTTATTACATAATATTGTACACCAAAAGATTGACAATAAACCAAAAAATATGTGGCAGAAATACATAGGATACTTTTTATATAAAAATGTAAAATGTATTTTTTTTTTAATATTAATCATAATATTGAATTTACCGTCATTATAACTACCAAAATAAATGCGGTAAAGGAGTTTTGAATCATATTATTTGAATTGTTGACCTTCAAACATAATAATTTCATCAAAAAATCAGATTTTCATTTCAGTATTTTTTGGTCGGAATTTGCATTGCACTGGATTATTTTCTGGGCGGTGTATGAAATTGATAGGTTTTGTAGAAAATTCACTGCTTTTGACGTTTTAAAATAAACATATAAGCTCAAATGTTTTAGGTCACAGATAAAATAAATAGTTGGCTGATATTAAAAAAACCTAAAGAGAAAAAATTATTTTTAAAAACGATTTTATCTCCTTTCCTTCTACGTTAATTTCATTCTGTTCTGATAGCTATTTATACTACTCGATGGTCATTTTAATTTTAGCGATTTTACTTTCAAATCAATTTTAAAATTCGTGTCTAACAAAAAAAATAAAAAAAATTAAATAAAAATTTTTGGAAACAAGCAAAGTAAAAATACCTTAAACCATCTTTTTGCTTAATTTGTTTATATATGTCGACCATTTCATGAAAGAACGCCCGATGAAGTGTATTTTTTGACTTGATGGCTTTCAATTTCGATAAAAATTTGTTTACATAAACTCCATTACGCCTTTAATCAATTTCAGTTTTCAGTTTTGTGAAATTGCAAAAACTCGCGATTTTATTTCGCTTTTTAATTTTCTAAAAAACCAAACAAATTTCAAAAGTATGTATTTTTGAATAAAACGGCATTTAAACGGCATTAAAATTTCGCATATGGCGGCTTAATGACGAACATTTAAAAAATATGAAATATTTTTTAAAAATGCACTTTAATGCAATTGCATTTTTCAAATGCATTTTTCTTTAAATATGCTATTAAAATTTTTTAATTTTTTAACAGAAATAAAAAATTTGGAATCTTTACATTAAAATAAAAGTGTAAAATTTTTGGGACGCGAAAATCTTATATGCATAATCCAATTTTTATAAAAACATGTTCCAAATTTTTCATATAAAAATAAAATGTTTTTTTGTTTTTTGAATTTTCTTTAAAATTTGTATAAAAGTTAACAAAATATAAAAAGTATGCAATTTTAAATATTCATATCTTTTGAAGTAATTGATGTATTTCTGTAATTTAAAAAGTATTTAAAAGGCCATTGTATATATTTTTTTTTTTTTTGTAATTTAGTCAGCATTTCAAAAACCACCTCTTCGATCCATAATAATATAAAAATATAAATGCAGTTTTTAGATGAATTTTTGTTAGTTAAATTTTAATTTTTCAATAGTGTATTTAAAAATACTTTGTTTATTATAACTTAAAATAATAATTAGTCTGATACATAAAGTTTTACTATTTTTACGATTTTTTAAAAATAACACAATACATTTTTTCTAACAAAATATGTAATGCTACTCATAATACCAGAAAAATATAATATTTATATGAAAAAATTTAAATTAGTACACAGTACATGTGTGCGTCCCAAAAATTTGATATTTTTATTTTAATGTAAAGATTACATGCTTTCCAAATACGTAAAAAAAATTTAGTAGCATATTAGAAGAAAAATGCATTTAAAAAATTCAATTGCATTAAAATGATGAAGGCACATGGATGCTGACGAAGATCGTAGCGGATCAGAAAATGCATTCCATCCTGCTAGTGTCTAATAAATCTTTTTCTGTATTCTAGAAACATTATTACAATAATGAACTTGAGCCTGAATAAAAATACAATAATTATTAAGTATTTTTTATTTGTAAAATATTCTTGTTTAAGCTGATATAATTACAATTCACACGCCGTTTAAATCATAAATGTCCTCAAAGCCTTCCCAGAAATATTTGTATTTGAAGTTGTACACTTTTGAGATTTTTTAGGTTTTTTCAGATGTGAAAAAGCGAAATAAAATCGCGAATTTTCTGAATTTAGCGAATCTGAAAACGTGAATATTTATAGACACCCATAGACCTTATACGTGTAAAATTTTATAAAAATCGGAGGACACTTGGTATATTTTTGGGCGTTCTTTCATGGAATGGACGATATATAATTTTTTTTTTTTTTTGATTTTGCTAATTTAAATATCACATGACTTTAACAAAAATCTGCTTAAATTGCCACTTTAAAAATAATTTTTAAGTGAAAATAAATACTTGTGTTTTTTTAAAAAACTTAAATAAACAACATATGTACTAACAGATCTGTATATAAACGTTTGTTTTGTAGTTGTATGTAAAATGTAAATGAACTCATGTATTTAACGAAGACACCCCTTAAAGCGGAAATGTATTTAAACAACATGAATTATTATAGTTAATTAAATAAATAATTAAGTTTTTCCGTTTAAAATAATATGCTACATTAGCACATACATATATACACACACACATAAACATTAAAACACCTCACTCGAACTCCAAGATACATAAAACAAGTATGAGAAACGCCTGTTGATGTATGAATGTAAGGGTATGACTGAGTATCTGTTTCAACAACTACGATAACAAACATACAAACAAACATTGACTCATAGCTAATGAAGGTAAAACAAGGATAAATTGGTTTTTGGTTTGTATGAATCAATGTGTAAATGAATGAGAATATGTTCAGACTTACATACATAAACACACACTCTTGTAATGGTGTAAATACAATAAATATTTTTGACTTTAATTAGTAATTAAATTAGTAATGCAGGTATTATAAAATTTAATGAGGTAATAACAAAAACTACAAATAAACAAATAAATAAATTTTACTTACAAATAAACAAAAGAATAAAAAATAAAAATGTATATTTGAAATTTGAAATATATACAAAATAACAAACAATACCCACACTACCAGCCAACCACCCATACAAGAAAAATAAACAATAATAAATTAAACAAGCGCATTAAATCCAAAGACATACACACTTACGAATTTACTATATATAAAGCAAAAGAGTCTCAAATATAAAAACACAAATTGGTATTTATTTTAATCCTACTTAGTTATAAACACCTGATCATTAATTAAATTATATAGGAAAATTCTTGTTTCTATTTTATATGAAAAAAAAAAAAGAAAAGTAAAAAATCATACATACACGTGCCATACCACAATCTAGTGTTGAATATTCCAATGAGATAAATTAATATATTTATAAATCCTTAATTGTATTTAAATCATCATAACTAATAATCATCATATTAATTTATGATGAGAACCAACCGATACATATTATATATGTATAACTTGTATAATAAATAGTAATTAATTAGAACAGTGTAGAACAAAAATGTAACTAGGTATAGATTTTCTTTTTTAAATGTCACCTTTTTTTTGAAGCATATAATATTTTTATTTTTTACACAATTTGTCACAAAACCTAATGAACAAGTTTGTAACCGTAAATTGCCTTCTTGCCTCTGGCGGTTCCAAAGCAGAGTTTGTAGACTATAATTAGACATCAGCGAAATACGTAATTTCTGTGCCGTTACACACTTTATCAGCATTCTTGGGTTCTAATTGTAATGCAGTTCAGTTTTCAGCCAAGGTATGACTCATTCTGTGCAGGTTCGATTCGAAAGTCTGCTTCTTTTGAAAATAAAAACACAAGTCCATATTTTCTTAGGTGGTAAAAGAAATTCAAACAAAGCTTTTATTTACTCTCGGAAATTAAAGAGACTTCCCGAGTAATTCTGGAGCTATTGATTTTCGCTAACTACAAATGAAAAGTGTGAAAACTGATCTGCAGAAGAATAATAACACAGCAGAATGAACTTAATAATCAGGGAAAGTTTTTAAGCTTTTCTATAAAAAAGTAAACAAGTAATTTTTTGGTATTTGATAAACAAATTTTGGAAATTATTTTGAATATTTTCTAATTACTTCGTTTGTAATATTAACGAAAAAAATATATACAGCATCTTTTTTGAAACTTTGAATTTGAAAGTCTGTTTATGTATATTTTTAGTTTTTGACAAAGTAAAAATTTGTTGTCATAAAAACCAAAATTAAAAATTATTTAAATTTAAAGGTCAGGAAAATGCATATTTGTACTTTATAATAAATATTTATGTAAGAAAACATATACACTTTTATGCTATTTTTTGCATTTTTATACCCACTATCAAAAAGATAGATTCGGCCAAGCTGAATATAACATTACGCTTTTATTATATTTGATCGCACTTTTTCAAGTGCATATTTTAAATTGTCCCGTTGATAACATTGTACATTTGAGGGGTTAAGGAAATTGTAGCATTGTACATTACACAGTGGGGCAGAATCGAACATTTTTGGAAATAAATTTGTTACTTCTAATCGCAAATCCGACATTCGGGATTTACAAAACAAGAGGGTTAAGCAAAATAAGGGGCTGCATGCTCAACTTTGCCTAGGAACTTGTTTCCAAGGATCCAACGTTTTGGAATTCCATTATTTTTTATTAACGAGTTAAAATTCTTTATATATGGCTCAGATAGTATATCCTATTTGTGGCGAGAACCGAATACCGAGCTGAACCAAGAAAACTTAAAAGTAGCAGTGAAGCATGTTGGTGGTAGTTTCATGGTTTGGGACTGTATGTCGGTTAGTAGTGGTGTGATGTTGGAATTTATTGGAGCAACAATGGACAATATAACATACCTTTAGATCCTAAAGGATAATTTGTTTCAGAGTGTGGAGAATCAAGGCATATTATCATATTTTTGAAATTGCCAAGATAACGATTCGAAGAACAAACTTGGTATTTTGCAAAATTTGGTAAAATATAAAGGATCAAATTTAACGAAGGTCCCTAAAAAGTCGACAAAGATCAATATTATTGAAAATTTGTGGTCCATATTGGAAATTTACATAATAAAATACGAATAAGGCCATTAAAATACAGTAGTATCACATTTCGCTTAATGTTACACCAAAACTACACGAACCGGTATCAAACCGACTCAAATCTGTAACATTCCAGATAATAAATACTGTTATTATCGGTCGTAATTTCGAATTTTTGGATGTCATAAGTGGCTGCATATAATAAGCTGTGAGATAAAAATATTGGATTTTTTTTTCATATCTTTAAGTTACTTAAAGGTAAATTAACAATAAATATTGATTCCATTTTAAACTAGAAATCTTTCTTTTTCTAATAATACCAAATTTAATTTTTAATTCCAGTCTGTTACTTTGTTATGGAGCTTTAAAATAAAATTGTATACTGCATAATTTATTATATTGGAGCTATGATTCATTATTAGGGTTTGGGGTTCGAGAATTCCCAGGGAATTTTTTCAAATTTTCCCGTGAAAATGGAAAATTTAATATTAATGTAGTTTTATAATCCTATAGCAAAAAGTTTTGCTGTTTGCATCGCCTCAGTGAAAGTTTTACATTAATTAATTAATTACATTACTTACCAAAGGCATTTTAAGATGTTAATACAAAATATAAATAAAATTATATACAAGTGATATTTTATACTATTGAAAAACATTTCCTCGGTGCGCTGATTTTACCTATTTGACTACTTTTCAATAGAAAAAAAAAAGTTTTATTTTGTCCATTCACATTTCGAATACACGAGTTTTTAACTACATTTTTGTATAATCTTTTAAACATATAATGATGATGTACCATTTTAAAACTTCATTTAAATACTAATTTTTCATTCCATAACACCATTCACAAAAGCATACTTCTACTGAATCAATTTATAAAGAAATCATTGAATTTTTGTTAATCCAAATCTTCTGCAAATTGAATGGAAATATTTATATTTTATATACATTTTTTTACTTTCATTGAATTAATTTTTTATTTTGTTTTTTTTTTTTTTTTTTTGTTTTTTTAATAGGTTTGTTCCCGTACTTTTTGGGTAAAATGAGAAAAGGCACAAAAACCAATTTTTAGCCAGAAAGAAAACATCAAGAAAAAATTTACATGGAAATTCATATGTTAATTTTATTTTTATTTATGATATATCTACGTTCTTAATTGTTTTAATTGAAACTTTCTTCTTAGTAAAAAAAAAAATTCTTTTTTTATTTATTTATTTTCATTCAGTTTTTATTTGTATATTTTTATTTTTTGTTTATTTGACTATTTACTAAGTCTAAAGAAATAGTCTGGGTTGTTTCGTGCAAAAAGTAGAACATTATTCTCTTAATTCTCTCATTTCCCAATTTTCGAGTACGGGAACACTTTTCTATAAATAGAAAATTTAGAGTGGAACAAAGCTAGTATTTTAAATAATGATTCAAAAATATTTTCTAAAGCTAATTCGTAATAGATTTGAATAGAAGAAAATTTGAATGATTCAAAATATTATTTAAGCTTGAATTGTATAATTGGTAGTTAATTCTTTAAGCAATTAATTCTTATGAATTTAAGTCAATGAATTAAATTATTATGAAAGCTTTAAAGAAATGACTGGGAACTTCGATTTTGAAAAGTGAATTAAAGAATTAAGCCTTGGAACCTTTGCTTACAATACGCAATTTTATTTGTATGAAATGTAACATTTTGTATTAATACCAAAAATATTTTCAAATGTATTATGCTGTAAGTATCTTCAATACTTTGTATGTTGGAGTCTTTAAATTTTTGAAATGTAATTGCATCTCTTAAAGCAAATTTCGGCACATTTTTTTATTTGTAGTTTTATTTGTAGGCAATTCTGTTAAATTTTTCATTTTTAAAAATTATTTTAATACATTTTTTGGTGTGTATTATAGAAAATGAAAATCTGGTATTAATACAAAGTATTATAGTGAAAAAACACCTTAACTAATCACAAATTTGATTTATAATGTTGTTTTATAGTATTGAATAGAAAAAATTACATTCTTATAAGAAATCATCGCTTTTTTCTTAAAATTTAAATTTCCCGGGAAATCAAAATTTTTATTCCCGTTTCCCGGGAAACAAAATATCACGGGAAACCCCAAACCCTATTCATTATGCACTAATCACGAAATGTGGCATAAGGATTTATACTTAAATAAAACTTGTTTGTGCCAAACTTCATTAAAATATTCATATTTTTAAGGTATTTATGGTGGTGTAGGTTATAAAGATCCAGTGCCATAGATATTTTAGAATACATCTTTCATTATGTGTGAAAAAAACCTTTAAATCAATATATTTCAATGTATCTATGAACATTTATTGTTTTATAGATCAAAAAGTTTCTTTTAGACATTATGAATGAATTTTTTTAAATACCTCTCCTTTTCATAACAAGATTTGTATGTAATATATGAGTACTCAAGTTAATCAACAGTTTTTACTAAAATTTCAATAGGCCGTAGAACTGAAATTCATCCTAACTTTGAAAAACCCCTATGAGGTTTTTGTTAGACTACTGATATGCTTTCATTTTGCTTTGTAGTTCTTAAGGCAATTTTTTTTTGTGGCACTGTGTTAATTAATCTTTAGAGGTAAATAATATACATGAAAATTAAACAAAATTTAAAACAGCAAATATTAATTAAATAAAAGAAAATTATCCCCCAAAGTTTCATAGTTACTTTAGGGGTTTTCTTCTTATCCTATTGATCCTCCCGTTCAAACTGTAAAATAAAATACCCCATTATCTATTATGAAAATATTATATATTTATTTGCAAAAAAAAGGATATCCTGATTTTTTGTTTAGTGTAAAATATTCAAAAGTTATTTGTAACTATAGATACAATAACAGCAGTGGTAGAAATAATAACAACAACAAAAAAATTAACATTTGCTAAGTAAATAATATCCTCAAGGGTAATAATAATATTTATTTATTTATGTATGTTTGTGTATATATGTATATATTTGAGTTTATGTTTATGGATATGTAGTTACATATGTATGTATTTGTGTATCGTAAAATATAACTAACTAATAATAATCATAATTTCTATAAATTATTATATGTTCAATCAACGTAAACAATGACACAAGCACTTAATATAAATACTAGGGAAATAAATAACACTTTATTCATACTTTCACAGAATTTCTGAAAAGAAATAAAAGGAAAAATAAATACATACATATAAAATATATTTGTTTATATGAGCCGATCTTTTAAAAAAAACAAATATGTGAAAATTGTGGGATCTTTATCTACATACTAGGGTGATCGATTATTCGAATTTTTGGAGAAACCGGTTTTCGAATAGTTCGAATAGTTGGTATTTTGAAAAAACCGGTTGCACTTTTTTAAATTCAGAAAAAACCGGTTAACGGGTTTTTTTTTGCAGAAGTTAATATTTCTATCAAAAAACTACATTTCTTAAAGAAAAATCAATAAATCTTTTTTATTTTTGGAAATAACTATTAACCCATTGAGAACGAAAAAAAAAAAGATATGGTCGGTCAATGCCGACAATAACATACACCATTGTGTGCATCAAAATTCGGGGAGGGGTCTTTTTTTCTAGACCTGTGGAATTGTGGACCAGTACTATGGTCAATTATGGACCGATCTTCATAAAATTCGGCATACAGGTTTAAACGTATATGGAACTTAGATGTGCAAAAATGACTGCTACATTTAAGGGATTTATGATCGTTAAACCCCTTGTATGGTAGGTTATTTGTATGGGGGCTAGAGGAAATAATGGACCTATCATAACTAATTTCAACACGTTTCGTTCTTGGACTATAAGAAACCAAAATTGCGACCTGTATTTTGATTACAAGTTTTACATGAATGGACAGACGGACATTGTTAAATCGACTTAAAGCCGATTGGTACAAATGAAGGTGGGTCTTAGACCAATATTTTTGGGTGTTACAAACATCAGTACAAACGCATAATAGGCATGTATGGTATAAAAATTGTAATAAAATAATCATCAAAAATGATATTAACATTTACTAAGCACAAACAGAAACCATGGGTTATTATGAAAAAAGCAAGAATCAATTTTATTGAAAGGATTCTGCATGTGAAACTCTTTTAAAACAAAATCCTTGAAAAACAATTTCTTCGCTGAATAAAAAAAAACTAAAACATTTAAATTAGGTGCACAAATATTACATTAAGGATAATTATTACTTATTTATTTAATCTTAAACTATATTTTTAAGCCATTAAAAATCATACTTTATGAATATTAAAAAAATAATCATAAATTTCGATTCATATATCAATATTTAGTGCATGGTTTTTGAAATAAAAATGTATTTTATTTTTAAAACTGGTTTTTTGTGTTTAAAAAACCGGTCTATTCGACATTGGAAAATTGAACATTTTGAAAAAACCGACAGCACATTGACTGAAAAAAAACGGTTTAAAAACCGGTTGGAAAAGAGAGTCGATCACCCTACTACATACTGATAATCTGATATAACACCATTACAATTTATATTAACCCTACGGTACATACCCGGGTACCATTTTTAACTTTAAAGTGCTCGCATTTCTTTGTTAATAAAGATATAGCCACGAAACTTCAGATCATCGTGATTAAGGTATTTATATAGTTTAAAAACGGAAAAAAAAATTTTATTAACTTGGCCCATATGTAAAACGGCTTTAAAGTTGACACCTACGGGAGTCAATACCCATGGTACCCGGGTACCCCCATATAATTTCTGTATTTTGCACTATTTATCATTGGAAATTTTAAATTTATTGTCTTTTAATAAATATATAGTTAAAATTTTCTAATTTTCTATTTCTTTGCTTAAACTAGGGAATAAGCATATCCATGCCAGGCAATATTACCAAATTATAAGTAATGACTCCATTAGGATTTGAAGGAGAACTAGTTTCAGAAATAAGCTTTTTTTTGAAATTTCTAGATTGTTTAGGAACCTCAGAAAAAGAAATAAAGTTTAATATGTGAAAAGCTAAAAACTTTCCGAATTATCGCTGTTTTGAGCCAGTATTTATGAATATGACAATGATAGCGCACATTTTAGCCGTTTTTGCATCCTTCACCGAATTGACTTCGATTTTCTGGAATTCATTTCATTTTTTCATTATCATATAGTAATGTCCACCACTTCTACTCCAAAATATAATGCAAGAGCTCAAGATATTTAAATTATTTCCTAAGGAACGTAAAATTTCCATATTGTTGCTCCAAACTTGAAAGGACGCTATGACAACAGTGACAACATTCCTCACTGTTGTAAATAAAGTTATTCTTGAACGTGACTTATTTTTGGTGAAAATGTTATATGCATCCTGTGTTTAATAGTGGATGAAATCGGTGCTAACATTCTTTAGGACCGTCAGAATGTTATAGCCTCTCTTGGCCGATTTTCTCAGAGAATTTATACGGAACGTATGTTTTTTTTACAGATCAAGTCTTGTTGGAAAATTTAAAATTAAAATGTATACATTTTACAATCTCTTGTTTAAGAAAAACGTAATGTTTACCAATACCAATTTATGCACTTTATGATGATTTTCGGAAAAAGGCCATATTTGGGAGCTGTGGATTTTCTCGCGCGAACGTGATAAAAAATTATATTGATTAGTTTTAAAGTTTATAAAATTTATTTTATACAATCTAATAGGGTTTCTAACGTCCATAAAAGTTTTAAATGTACTACATTATGTAATACTAATAAAATGTATGGGCGTCAAAACCCTATTCTAGGAGAAAAATTTTATGGGGACTTAGTTATAATAGATAACCATTATAAACTAATTTTAACAGAGCTTATGTCTGCATCATATAAGTCCAAAATTCATACAATTATTTCAAAAACTGCGATTTGTAGCCTCATTAAAAGCTTAACATGGACGACCAGACAGACGGACGGACATCGTTCAAATACTCAAACATGTTTTTCTACATGTATTTACCAATTGGATTTAATATATATGATAGTTAAATCGACGTGATAAATAATTTTTACAAAAATACATATTTTTTTATAATAAAATCAATGAAAATTACACTATGGTACCTAGGTATCACGGGTATTGACTAACGTTAATTTTTTTGGGTGTGTACCGTAGGTTTAAGTTTTTTACGTAAAGGCTTAAGTTTTTACCAAATTCCCTTTCTTTTTTTTCTCTCTCATATATAAATCTATCTAAAAACACTTGTATCGATCTTCTATTTGTGTGAGTATTTGTATATGTTACTGTGTATATGTAGTGTAGTAATCCGATTATATTGTTATTCATATACCAATTAAATACATAAATACACAAACATCGATACACAATGCCATGTATATTATTATGATAAAATAAAGTAGTAAATTTGTCAAAATATTTTAAACCGATTTCATTATATCAAGTGTCCTGTTTAGTGTTCCTTTTTTGTCAATATCTCTTCCTGCTTATAATCATATATGCTGTTGTTATTATTGTTGTTAACAACAAATAAATATAAAATATTATTTAAGACTTTGTTTACACTAAATTTAAATTTACAAACAAATACAACGAAAAAAGAGTTTTAATCAAATTTTTATTCTGGTTAAATGTGTGCGTATGTATGTATTTGTAAACCATAAATTTACATTTTACCAAAAATTTAAACACCCACATACACATATGTTAGTTTATTATATTTAAACACTGAATACTAAGTACTTATTTGGTCGGTGGCAAAATCATGGGCGTTTTTATTTAAAAATCCTTTTTCGAACTTTAACATTTATTGACTTATTCGCTTGTAATATTAACTAAAATGTTATATGTTTTTATAAATATACATACTTCCTTATGTTGTATCTGTATTTTTGAGAGTGATTATAGAGTAGTGTGTGTTTTTGATGTTTTAAAAATATAACACAACCTCGACAATGAATATCTTTTAAATAAATAGCAATAGTAAATAACTATGAATTTTCATAGAATAAAATAGCAGAGTGTAAAGTCTGTGACAAAAAAGAAAAACTACATAATTCATTTTGACTACTTTTCAGGAGACCGTTTTTAAGATTTAAAATTTAAATTAAAGGTCATAGGTATATAATTTTAAATAACCTTCCGTGAAAAAAGGAAAAACTTTTATAAAATTTAAATTATGTTTAAATAATATTTCAAGTTATAAATTTTTTCCAAAATGAAATTTTAAAATATATTATGAATATTTTTAATTATGTACTTATTCCATTTTTAAAATATAAGCAAAATAAAGTTTATGTCTTAAAAAATATTTGAAATAAGTATGTTAAATTCAATCATAAATTTTAATATAGGAAATGTGGAAAAATAGCATATGTTAATATATAAATTTTTTTTACATTAAAAAAAAAAGGAAAATTAACCGAATTATGTTGTTTTCCAGACTACTATCTTCTAAAGTAATGGACAGATTTCTCTAAAAAATTTACACAATATGTAATGAAGTACAACAATTCTAAATATTAAAAAAAACGAAAAACAAAATAACTCAAGTTATGTAGTTTTTCCTTTTGGCCACAGAAGTGTATAGTTTGCATTATTTTAAAGAGGGTATGATTTAGAAGTGTGTAAGAAGTCGTTACATTTTTAGTTCCAATAAAAATTTTTCTGAAAGAAACATCTAAAATAAATTTGTACACCTCAATACCAAAAATAACGTATTCTAGACCAATAACACTGGTTGACAAAAAAGTTTTTTTTTGTGCTCCTTCAAAAAAAAAAAAAAAAAATATGTGGACTAGATGGAATTCTGCATGCTAAATTCGAATCTGCTTTCAGTTTTTTTCCATCGGGTCGAGATTTTTTTATGGACGTGTCTAATATTTCGTCCTAAATGAGCCGATTACTCGAGTATATTTCACCATAACTCGAGAACGGTATGCACGATTTATATAAATAATACACCAAAATATGTGGAATAAATTTTTTTTATTTCTACTCAATTGTATGTTACATGGGTATTTTTACTTAACTGTGAATAAAATCAAGATTTATGCATCAATTTTGAAGATACATACCTTTTTTTATTCGCAGCAACATTTTTGATGTTTTCATTTATTAAAAAAAATTTTAGCAACAAAAAAAATCTGAAATTTTGCATGAAAATGAAGTTTGGGAGATTTGAAGATCTTCATCTTTTGGCGTATCACTTGTGTCAACCGTACACAACGTTCTTGAGTTATGATGAAACATACTAGAGTAATGGCCTTACTATGGGCGCTCATAAAAAAAATCCAGACCTTTAGTGCGATTCAGTAACTTTTAACGATTCGACAATAGCTAGACTTGTCAATAGCATTTGTTGTTTGTAGTAACGATTATATGATTTACTAAGTATTCTTAAACGATTGTATATAACTATTGTTGTCATGTGGCATCTCCCTACGAGGAAATACTAAAAAAAGTAAAGTTCCAAACCAAATTAAAAAGAAAAACAAAAAAATTTAAGACAAATCGAAATTTTTTAAAAATTTTAAGACGGCGATTGATTAAATTATGCCTTTAATATAGATTAATGTATGTTTCAGTTAATGTTTTTTTTTTTTTTTTTTTTTTTTAATGATCACTACTTCCAAAAAACGTGGAAGCATGGACTATAACCTTGGAAGTACATATAACATCCGCAAAAGAGCGACTTAGTAGTAGGGTTGACTTTTGGGCTACTTTTTGTTTTTAATATAACAACACAAAAATTTTTGTCTTTAAGTTAACCCAAACAAGTATCGTTAAAATTGTTACAGAATAACGAAATGGACAATTTTGTTGTTTACTATTTTTAACGATTCGATTATCGTTAAAACAAGTTACTGAATCGCACTACTGATGGGAAAAAACTGAAAGCAGATTCGTGTTTAGTACATCAAAATGCATCAAGTTCAACTATTCGTCTTTGGAATCACTTTCTAATGTTTAATATTCGACACAAATAAGTTTTATACAAGTAGAAACAACATTGCCAAAATTTATGAGAATCGGTCCATAATTTACCATAGCTCACATATAACCCACTTCCGGGAATCGCCCTAAAGGGCATAAAATCATATAAATATTATTTAGTATCAATGCATTGTTCTGTATTTGTATAATTTATTTTACATTGAGTAAAAATGTTGGTCTACAATTAGCCAAAGTTCTAAATTTTGGTCGGTCTTGACCGACTATAATTTCTCTCGTTTTTATTTGAAATCCATTTTCTTGTGAAAAGTTAATTTTAAAAATTCACTTAATAGCCAATTTTGACACATTTTAACCCAACGTGTAGCGGTCGGAGAATACTTTAATCATATAGTAGGATTTACTTCGATAAAATAACTCTAAACTCCCCGTACCTCCTCAAGGAGTAGAGGTGATTACATATACGGACGGCTGTATAACAACGGCCACGTGCCAAAAAATTGATGACATGCGGTACGGTGAATGATTATCTCAACCAGATTTATAATTTCTTCACTGTGCATAAACTGCAGTTATCACCAACAAAGTCTTCAGCCGCACTCTTCACTACCTGGACCAAAGAGGTAAAACTCGAGCTTGACGTCATTGTCGATGGAGTTCAAATTCCGACAGTGAACTAACCAAAATTCCTGAGGATCACCTTTGCCAGCCTGTTTACCTCATCAGCTGATGCTACTGCAATCTCACACAAATTGCGAAGTAGAAACAAGGCCCTCAAAGCGCTAGCCGACAGCATTAGTGGTATGGTCAAAGAAACCTTGTTAGTTACTTACAAAATGTTTGGTCAGTCAGTAGTTAATTTTGCTGCTCACTGTGGCCTCCTTCGTTATGTGCTAACCATTAGAGAAATATACAAAGCTGACAAATTCAGCCTTAATGACCGTCACAGGCTGCCTACAGATTACCTTCCCACCCCACCTACACGAGGAGATGAAGGTATTACCGGTCAATGAACATAACGTTAAGTTAATCAAACAGTTTGTTCTGGTATGTCATCGGAGGGGAAGCATAACAGGCAAAGATTTTTTCAAGATCCCTTGAACCGCAGCACGTACTCGACAACTTTGAACGACATTTACATAGGTGCCATCGATTCCGCAGTTGTAAGTTACCGCATGAATTCTTAATGGTCCTGCATTGACCCTGCCTCCCCCAACTTATGGCCAGCATATGGCCCTCCATAATACCCCCACTAGCTCATCTGTTCAGCGAACCCTACTCCTACAATTTTGAATTGTCCTCCATGCAGAACCCCCAGACAGAAATATCATGAAAATGGATGGGTAAAAATGGTTTGATCTTTTTCACAATTAAGTGAATATACCTATAATAAAAATAGTATAACAAATGCATGATACAGACGAAGTGTACGTGAATAGCTTTTAATATAAGACCTACAAAAAATCCTTGCATGTCCTATTTATCTCTTATAGTTTTTGAGTTATTTGCATTTGAATTTTTAAGTATCTCAATTTTGCATGTTCTTTGTCCAGTCTTTTTCATATATATCCTAGTTTTTCTGACCGATTTTATTAGTTTTTTCTTTAACTAGTTAAAGAAAAAAATTATCTATTGAATAAAAAAAAATTTAAGTCGATATCTTTACCGAGACCAAAAATAAATGATTTTGAATTTGAAAATTGCAAAAATTACGACTTTTTGGCCGAAAAAGTATCTTTACCCTTTTATCTATTTTTTTTTTTTTTTTTTTTCTAAAATAAAATTTTCTTTAACAACATATAATAATTTTATAGTTTTCTGAAAGGTATCTTCATAAAAAATAAAATAAAATAAAAAGCAAGCCCAATAACTCAAGTGGTCAAGGTATACACCCTCCCGAATTTGACCCATTTTATATGAAAGTTTTGACCTTAGTCTGTCTATATTTTCTAAAATCCCAAAGCACGAATCAGCAAACGGAATGCAGTTTAGGAATCTATAATATGTTGTTAAAAGTTTTCAGTTAAAATCTAAGGGATTTCGAAAAAATTTGGATTTTATGGCTGAAAATGTAAACTACGCCACTTTAAAATTTAATAAAATCCCCTGGATCCTCTTCCAAATTTAACATTGTGCACTTCTCTGCTATGCCTACTTATACCAAATTTCAAGCAAATCCAACCAGCCTATTAGAAGTTACAAACTTATTTCCAAAAATTTTCGATTCTGGCCCACTGTGCGATGTTGATGACGACTATCACGATATAGCTATGGAGCCTTTACTGCAATTGACACTTCAGCTCTGACTTATGCAGCTTCTCCTATCGTGAATGGCACTAGGAAGTTGACAGTTGAATTCACTCGAAGTCCAAAGCCTTGTCAAACTTCCCAAGTGCCATTACAGTTTAAAAAGTAGCAGCAACAAAACAAAAATCTAATAAATGTTTCTTAAATAAAAAAGTTTTATAACGTTAAAAGAACCCTTACCGATTTTCCTTTACCCAACGAAGATCCTAGTAAGTTCCAAAATTATTTTCCTTCTTAAAATAATTTTGGTTTCCCTTCAATCACAGTTGAAAGAAATAACAATAAATTTCTTGCCATAAGCCTGAAATTAGTTTAAGAACTTTTAAGTTTTAAGCAAATTAAACTTCTTATATGTGTAGTAAGTCAACACTCATTTCACAACCTACGCTCTCAAATAATTTTGCAATTTAATTTCCGTTGTCATTTTGGTCTTTATTTCTTTTTATATTTCGTCAGCTTGTTGTATCCCTTTTGGTTACAACAGGACTATAATAATCAAAAGGCAAAAAAATATAGTCCTCACACACATGTGTCATGCTTGGTTGGGTTTTTTGGGCGAGTTATGCCAACAGCTCGTTGTTGTATTAAATCTATGAATTTATATAATATTGACACATTGCCATTATATATATACACACAAACATACATTTACAATTGTTCCATGCAAACTCACTCACTTGCATAAATAATAACAGTGCAAATGTAACTCTGTATGCATTTCCGTTTTGTGTACCTTTCTACTTACAACTTCAACCAAATGAGTTTGAATTTGAGGTGAATGTGTGGGGTTTTCCAATCATGTATTGTAAATTGTTATATACCATATTTTTATTTATTTTTTCCCTTCAATTTTCGTAGTAAATTTAAATGCACGAAATGTATTAATATACTAGATACAATTATTTTAAATATTGTATGTATTTTAGTTTTGCGCCAACAAATTGCATGTAAAAATGAAAAAAAAATAAAAATAAATAAAATAGTCAATGAACATTATTTATGTACTCGCAGGAAAACCATTATTATTTTCATGTGCCTAAAGTTATGCATTAAAGTTTAAGGTATTATAAGTTACTTGGAAGCTTTGAAAAAGTTAAAATATCAGAATGGATGTATTTCAGAATTTAAGAAAAATATTTAAGGAAAAATGAATTTGAATATCAAAACTATACCATTTTATAATCAATTTCTCTTAACCCCATTGTGATTTAGTGAAACTTTTTATTATGTGAAAAAAAGATACCCAATGTAGGATGTATTTTGTTGTAATAATTTACTACATTTGTAATTTATTTTTATACCCTTCACCAAAGGTGTAAAGGGTATATATAAGTTTGTCATTCCGTTTGTAATTCCCACAATTTTCGTCGGAGAGCAAAAACGTGTAAGAAATGATGACGATAGGACCATGTCCGTCTGTCCATCCGTCCGTGTGTCGGTTGAAATGGCGTTTATGAAGCCCACCGATAACTGACATATATAATATATATATCAAACGATCGGAAATGCTTTCGAGAATTTTGCTATTGGAATTCAGCAATATCGGTTCATACAATGAGGAGATATGTTAAAAAAAACCGGTTTTTAGAACCGGCTTTCCAGTTTCTGAAGCCTCTGTATACACTACGGACTTCGTTTTTAGAAAAAAGTCTCGGACATTTTTTTCTGAATTTTTGTTCTGAAAAAATGAAATAAATCGGTTCAATAATAACTGTGATATCGGACAAAACGCATTTTTTATTTTTTGAAGCCCTGGTTTAAGCTATAGATTTTTATTTTTATACAGATCAGTCACAAATATTTTTTTAAAATTTCGGTTTTTCGAATCAGCAGGATCGGTTTATAAATGGCGGAGATATGCTTTAAAACCGGTTTTTGGAACCGGTTTTTCAGTTTCTGAAGCCTCTGCATATACCAGGGGGGCTCGGAAATTATTTTCTGAATTTTTGTTCTGAAAAAATGAAATAAATCGGTTCAGTAATAACTGAGATATCGGGGAAACGATTTTTTTTTTATTTTTGAAGCCCTTGTTCAAGCTACAGATTTTTATTTTTATATAGATCAGTCATAAATGTTTTTATAAAATTTCGTTTTTTTAATAAACCAAATTCGTTCATAATCAACAGAGTTATGGCCCAAAAACAAATCTGTTAAGAATATAAATACACACACAAACATGTATATTAAGCATTGTAATGACTATTAGTGACGTTTTTTGTTTTTTGTATAGACAAGTAGTTTAGTTAGAAACAGCAGTAATATAATGAATAACTGTGTTGTTGTTGTTCTTTGTATATGCAGTCAGTTTGTTAAGGCGAAAATTTTATTATTTGTCGGTAATATGGTAATATAATGTCGATAAGATAGTAAGATGGTAATATGGTGAAGGGTATAAAAGATTCGGCACAGCCGAATCTTTTTTCAATTTCATTTTTTTATATTTTTAATAATCGAATTGAAAAATTTAACTTTTTTTTTTATCAAAAACTAAAATATTTAAACACGTTCGTTCATTTATTTAATGGCTTGAAAATTAAAATATATTTTTTAAATTTTATTTTAAATTATGCATGGATGCAAATTTAAGCGTTTATTTTGTCTATAATCATAAAAAAATGTACACATTTTATTTCGCGTGTTAATTAGAGAGTTTTGTTTAGATTGTAAAATCATAGAGTGAATTTGTTAAAATGTTTTAAATAGTATAATGTGTTAGTAGTATCTTCAATTTAAAATTATTGTAATGTACAGTAAATATTTATGTACATAATTTTCTATTGAGATTTATTGCCGAAATTTTTAATTTATTTTAATTAAGATATTTTCCAAATCAGCTCGTTACACAGAGAATGAACTAGTAATTACTACAATGACCAAGATATCAAGTTTCAAATTGTTTCACAAAGCTGTGAATTTAACTTTTCTTTTAATGCATTATCGTTTAAATTGCGCTAAGTAATTTTGACAGGTAAAACATTTTTTATAAATATTATGGCAGCAGTGAGAACCACGATAAGGAGGTAATGATTTTCCTACTTCAACCCCTATAGTTACCAACGTGTATAAAATGATATTATTCAGTGTCAATAGTATCAGCAACGTATGTGTTCAAGTTAAAAATGGCGTGTTCAATTCCACATCGAAAAACTGATACTGCCGTGGTATCAAATTGAAATATAACCTGTGTCGAATTGAACACGATATTGATTTCAACTTTATGTCTCAGCAGCATGAATTTGAAATGGTGTGTTTTTTGATTTTAAATGAAATTATGAATTATGATGAAAGTAATATTAACAAGCGCGAATTTTATATTCGGCTCGGCCGAATTTATATACCCACCATCAACTTTTCCAAATTTTACGTTATATTGAAGTCTCACCTATTATAGGAAGTGGGCGTAAAGTGAGCGGACCACGCCCATTTTTGGTTTCCAAGCTTACATCGACCCTCAAACTATTTATAACAAATTTCGTTGTCGTAGATGCTTTTGTTGAAGAGATATCAGCAGAAAAGTAAGAAGTTAAGCTACAACGGACACCCTGTGTTTCTAGTTTTTAGTCCATGACTTTTTTGTTTATTAACCGATTTTGCCCATTTTCAATACCAAATATACCTTATTTGTGCCAAATTTCGTTCGAGCCCTATCCTGCTTTCAACAGACAGACGGTCATAGCTAGATCGACTCAGAATCTAACCAGGATCCAGAAAATATATACTTTGTGGGGTCTTGAATGATTCCTTCGACATGTTACACGCGGAATGACAAATTCAATATATCTTTTTGATGGTGGGTATAAAAAGCAATTAAGATTTGTTGATTAGACTGGTCGACAAAAAAAATCCTCCCTCAAAGACGAATAGCTAAACTTGATGCATTTTGATGTGCTAAACACGAATCTGCTTTCGGTTTTTTCCATCAGGTCTGAATTTTTTTATGCGCGTATCTAATATTTCGCCCATAGTAAAGCCATTACTCTAATTTTTTTTATGTGCTCAATAGTTTCGAAGCTATTTTGAAATAAGTGTCAAAAAAATCTTTTTCATGCTAAATTTTTGATTTTTTGTTACTAAAATTTTTATACCCTACACCACCAAAGGTGGTTGGGGTATAATGTGTTTGTGCTGATGTTTGTAACGCATAGAATGAGTTATCCAACACCCACCTTAAAGTATACCAATCGACTCAGAATCACATTTTAAATCGATCTAAGGATGTCCGTCCGTCCGTCTGTCTGGACGGCTGGCTGGCTGGACGGCTGGCTGTCCATGTAAACCTTGTGCACAAAGTACAGGTCGTAATTTTGAAGATAATTGAATGAAATTTGGCAGGTGGTACTTTTATGATACAAGGACGAAATTGGTTATGATCGGTCCATTATTTCACCTACCCCCCATACAAATGCCCCCCGGAATAGAGTTTTCACACTTAAAAATGCCTTAATATTAGGAATATTTTAATGAAATTCGGTACAAAGAAGTTTTGTGTAAGTACCAATCTTTGTATCAAATTTTATGAAAATCGGTCCACGATTGACCATAGCTCCCATATAAACCCCCCTTCCGAAAATCACTTTAACGTGCATAAATCACATACGAAAGATAGTATCAAGTTAATATTCGACTCAAATAAGTTTTATATAAGTAGAAACAACATTGCTAAAATTTATGAGAATCGGTCCATAATTTACCATAGCTCCCATATAAACCCATTTTCGGAAATCGCCCTATAATGCATAAAATCATCAATATATTATTATTAACCCATTATTCTGTACTTGTATACTTTATTTTAGATTAAATAAAAGTGTTGGTCTACAGCTCTAATATAAATCCACTTCCCGAATTTGTGTGCTCATACGCAATGGTGTAGGGTATCATATAGTCGGTCTTGACCGACTATATCTTCTTCTCTCGTTTTTAATATATTTAAATATCAAAAATGTTTCAGTTTATTAGTTTACTAATATCATAACCTTATTCAGCGGTCACACTATAAAACTCTAGAATGGTTTTTACAATTTCGATTATAACTCAAGAACGTTTTACACGATTTTTATAACCGATACACCAAAATATGCATACGAAAATTTTCTTCAAGGTATGTCAACAATATTTTTTATTCGCTTAAGAATTTTAGAGTTATGGATCCAAATTTTAATATTTAAAAAATACAAATTTTTAACTTTTTCGCTACTAATTACCGAATAACTGCGGAAATATTAACTGAACAAAAAATTATATAAATTCAGCGAAAATTTTCAGAAACATTTTTTTCGGACACTTATTTCGAAATATTTCCTAAACTATTGAGCGGATAAAAATTTGTTAGTGGGACAACTTAAGTCCAATTTTATTTTTTTAAGTTAAGTTTTTATATCTTAAAAAAAAAATTTTGCAAATTCTTATTTAAGAAAGTTCATGTTTAAAACTAACTGATTTAAATATCGAAAAGGATCAATCTATATATCATTTTGAATATTTTTATAGTACTGAATTTTGAAATATATGCCCTTGAACTTTGAATCTTATTTAGTATTGAGTATGTTAGGTATTATTTACTAAGAAAAAAGTCAATTTTCTCGAAGAAAGATGAAAAAATTATCCTAACTACAATTTTTTTATTAGACCTCAACCAAAAATAACAAAAAAATGCAAAATGTCAGGAATTATTGGAGGCATCAAACATCAACTACATGACAGTTTGAAATCATTTAATCATTTGGGTGTCACGTGAATAATCGCAAAAAAAAAATAAGTTGATTGACCAAATAACCATTTGTAAATTCTTGCTGAAACGTAACGAAATCAAACATTATGGGCGGTGTGCATTACCAGAAAATTAAGCGAGAAAGATCATCACCACAAACGACTTCAAAGACTAGTTTCATTGCAAAGGTTATGTTAAGTATTTTTTGGGATTGGTAGGGGATTATCCGTTATGAGTTGATGCAACCTGGTAAACTTGCTCTTCACAACTCGGCCATTTGAACGAAGTCATCAAGAAAGAGCGACCAGAATTGGCCAACATCATGACTCGTCAAAAAATTTACTGTACTTGGCAGGGATGTTTTAATGTATCCACTGTATAGCCCGGACCTTGAACCGTCTGACAACCACTTGTTTCGATCACTGCAATATTCTCCTGGTGGTAAAAATTGGCCAACCGAAGAGCCGCTGAAAATCAATTAGTCAAGTTTTTCACTCATAAACAATAGAACTTCTACAACGAAGGAAGTATGAAGCTAACCAAAAAATGACAATAGATCATAGATAATAATGGGAAACATATACCTGTATATAATAAAGAAAATTTTAATTCAAAAGTTTGTGAGGTCCAAGTTCT
Organism: Protophormia terraenovae; assembly: GCA_951394005.1. NCBI lineage: Eukaryota > Metazoa > Arthropoda > Insecta > Diptera > Calliphoridae > Protophormia > Protophormia terraenovae. The sequence goes on from OX596073.1 coordinate 136,372,716, forward strand.
ATTATATTGTTTGTTGGTATATTTTCACTTTGGTTTTTTTTATATTTTTAAAAAACAGATTTTTTTTTTTTTTTTTTTTTTTGTCAAATGAAATTTGAAAAATTTTCATTCTAAGAAAAATTTTTGAAGACGATAGCTTGTGCGGGAAATATAAAAATTTTAATTATTGTTTTGTGGTGTTTGTGGATTAGGAATAGTTGTAATACACATCTTCATAAGCTGATGCACGATCCAATTGTATCCAGATATTTATTGGGAACAATTTGTCCAAGGTACAAAAAGGTATTTATTAACTATTTCAAATTTTCATGTGTTCAATTACAAGACGTTAAAAGGAACAAAACCGTATTATTCCAGATCATAATTGATTTTCCTGCATTTAACATTTGTAAACTTACAAGGCTTGTTGGAAGGAATATAAGAAGGGAATTTTACTTTCTTTGGAGTAGTATCCTTTAGAAAACGAAGGAGCTTTTGGGGAAATAATTTCAGCAAGACCGAACGAAAATATAAACCGAGCAATCAATATAATTTTGAAACAATTTGGAACAAAATTTTATTATTTTCAAATAATTCGAATCAAGGATAATATCGAGCGTTTCGACTTAATATTTCTTTAATTTTCATTTTCCTTAATTAAAGGACAAACCCAGGAACACATCCCTGAAATCAGCAATCGAATTTTCGTTTGTATATGGAAACCATTTGAAATATCAAATCATTGTTTTTTTTTTATACTTAAATTAATTTGTTTTTGCTTAATTCTATTTGTTTTCAATTTCAAATTAAATTTTTAACGTAAACTGTTTTTTTTTTTATATTGAAATAGTTATAAACTTACATATCACTCATACTTAAACAACCACATGCAAAAAATGAGATAAATGATAATCTACTAGCATCAAAATTCCAAATTTCACATCCATGGACATCAGGCCTGCTGTAACATCGGATTCTTTATTGGTGAGTGAGCATATTTAATAATTAATTTATCAAAATCTCATTTTTTTTATTAAAAATAAACAATATACACATATATTCATATAATGTTAAATTAACATTATCAGTAAATTTCTCATAACATTCAAGTTTAAATGTTAATAACATAAATTTTTATAATAAGTTTTGTTTTGTTCTTTAATTTGAATTATCTTTTTTTTATGTTATTAACATAGTTTACCACTACAAAATCAACATCTTTATTCTTTTTATAGCCATGTTATTAACGTAACAGAATTAAATGTTTATGTCTATAACATTATACATTGAATATTAAATTTTCATTCTATTTTTGTTTTATTAACATGATTACATAATAAATTACAAATTTTCAATATTCTATTTTAAATGTCATTTGTAAACAAATTTAAATTTTAACATTAATATAGTTTAATGTAATTTGTAAACATAAAATTAATTTTAAAATTTCAATGTTAAATTTTTTTTGTTTGTTTTCCTTTTTGCTTTTTATATATTTTTTTTTTATAAACCCAACAAACATTTTTTTTAAATAATTGCAAATTAATTTTAATGAATCCTAATTTTTTAAAATTTATGTTTCTATATATAAATATCAAATATAAAATGATTTCTTTAATAATGATTAACTAAAAGTTGTACTAACTAATTCCACGAAAGATTTAGAGAACAGCTAGAGATTTGGTTTTGGGCTATCTGAGAACTTCTTTATTGTGCAAAGATAGCAAAGGTAGGGTGGGTTTTGAGCACAGGGATTGATGTCATCTAACTCCCTTCACTATATTTCGCGAAGGTTTGATTTTTTTTTTTATTTCTAATTTCATTTGTTTTGGTATCAATATAGGAAATAAAGCTACCTATATCTTTAAATTTAATGTAGCGTGCATTTTATTTTTGGAAAACAAGATCACCACCCCATTTTCCCTGAGCACAGTCGGTCTAAAGGTAGCAAATAGTTTTCCCAAAAGTAGAATTATTTTTCGTCCGTTACAAGTTTTCCAAAAAATAGCGTGTATACCAATATATTAAAAATTGATTTTTAGGTTCTCCTATAATTCTTGGTTTTTCTTATATCGATTTATAGGTTATATAATATTACTTATTTCAACATCTTTAAATTCAATTAAAATAAAAACACCTTATTGTTATTGTTTTTATATGCATATATTTTATACATTTTATTGAAACATTTATCTTTTTTGTTTGTATTTTCTTAGAAAATCATAAAAAAATGAACACAAAATTATATAAGTGCATTTTATTTCATTTGAAATAAAAAAAAAAAAAAAAATACAAATAAATTGTTAAAAACACATACAGGTTAGGTTGATGATGAAGAAAATAAAATGTGTAATGAATTGTAAAAATATTTTTGTTTTTCTTAAGTGAATTACAAAATGTTTGAGTTTAGTTAAGATTTAATCTTTTTCTTATTTAACATATATTTGATACAAACATTCGTTTGACTTGCTGTATTGAACATTTAGTTTATATTATAGAATTTCTTGAATTTATTTATAACAATTTAGATTAACTTTAATTGAAATTTGTAAAGTTTTTTCTATCTTTGTTTTCATAAAGTAAAACAGTTTTAAATGATATTTAAGTAATTGATTTTGATGTTAAAGTAAATAAAAAAAAGTAAAATATAAAAATATCTGTAAGTTAGATCTGTATGTTTTATTTAAATTTTTGCATTTTAAATTTTGTATTTGAAAATGTATTGATTTACAATATGCAATCAAAATGAAAGCTACTTAAAAACTAATTTCAACAAAAGGTCTGTGGGGTTGTGGGTGTGTTTGTATATGTTTTGTATATTTAGTTTTTATGTTTAATGTTTTACAATTAAATCTAAACATTGATGATAGATACAATATGGCAATTTTGGAGTAATGAGGATGGTTCTTAATGTGGCAACACTAAATTTTATTACTGATTAATATTTTACTTGATTCAATAAAATACTTTAATTACTTTTAGATCAACTAAAAGTTGAAATTTTTAAAATATTCCAATAACATTAAGAGCTAACTTAACCAATAGATTTCTTTAGTGTTACCATAGGGTTTTTTTTGTGGATGGGTGGTTGATGGCGCATTAATAATTTTTGTTTTTAATAAAAAAATCTAATCTTAAATTTAAGTTTTTGTTTAATGAATAAATTTTGTTTTACATAAAAATTCTTTTCTAAATGAGTAAAGTCAATTCGTAACTCCCTAATCTATACTACACAGTAGTAATTTAATTTTGAAAATTAGTTTTTTTTTTTTTTTTTTTCTTTTTATAAAAGGGAGCCAAAAGTTAATTTAAATTCTAAAATAATATGAAGTAAATAAAATCTAAAATTATGGTAAAATAAAAGAGAAAACAAGAGAGTGGTAAGTAGTAGAGGAAAAATAAATGAGAGAAAACTAAATAACACACTTTCAACCACGCCATGTCAATAAACTCCAACCTCGTTTAGCTGGTTGTGGTGTTGGATTGTATACATTTTCAAGTTTCTGTTGTTGATGTTGCTGTTGTTGTTCGGACTGTTGGTCTTGATCTACAGATGTCCGTAATACGGTATGTTTGAATACGGATCTCTTAAATTCCTCCGGTGATGGTTTATAGGCCTCAAGTTTATTCCGGTATTTATTATATTGTAGCGATTGTTGTTGTTGCTGTTGCGATACCTCTGTTGTAAATGCCTGTGAACCACCGAAGGTCTTGGTGCCGAACGAATAGCCGCCGTAGGTTGATATTTTTTTCGTTGCTGTAGACGATGTTTTTTGATATGTTTGTTGTTGTATGTTGTAGGACGACGTGGCCTGTTGATGATGTTGATAATCATTAGAAATTTTATTAGGATTATTGTTGTTAATATTGTTGTTATTGTTATTATTGTTGTTATTGTGGTTATTGTATTTGTATTGTGTATTTGTAGTAGTAGTGATTTGTGTTGCTTGTTGTTGTGTGTTATATGTATTATATGAATAATAGTTGTTAGTTACTTTGTTATTGTTGTTGTTGTTTTCATACGTTTCAATTGCATTGTAGGAAAATGCTCCCACAGTTTCTGGAGCAGCACATAAACCAGGATAACGTGGTGATGGTTTCATGCCATACGAAGCACACGATGGTTTACCAGCTTCATAAGGTTTATAGCCGACAACGTTTCCACTGTAAAAAAGGGATTTAAAAGAAATTAAAATTTAGTAAAGTCAAAATTGGGAAGTTTAAATTTTATAGGGTTTTTTATAATAAAATTGTAAATTCATCAAAAGCTTTTGAAAAGAAAATTGGAAAAAATTTGGTTTTATAAATCATTTATAAATTTAAAAATGTACACAGAAAAAAATATTTTGAAATATTTTTTTTAACAAAATTTTTTATATTGGAATTTAATAATAATATTATAATATAAATAATTTTCTAATTAGTTTTAATTTTTTAATAAGCTGACAGCTCTTAATATCATATAAAGAAAAATTTTAAATATAGAAATAAAATAAAAATAAGTCAATTTTCAACAATTTTCAGCTCATTATATCTATTTAAGGAAAAGAAGTAATAATAAAATCAATTATTCTAGTTATTAATATTATCATTTTGATGATTGGAGCAAAATCAATTAAAAATTAATTAACTAAAGTCCATTTTTACTTTTTTCTGTGTGTGTATTATACATATTTTACAATTATAGGAAACTACAGTTATACAAAATAAATTTTTAATTGCTAAACTATTTACTTTATTCATTCTTAACAATTCCTTTTAAATTGAGGAAGCTAGATATTCGATCTTATTAGATATTGCGGAAATTTAAAATCGATTGGTAAAAAATCGCGTTTACGATTAATCTGTTTTAAATTAATTGTTAAATTAACATTTGTTTTATCAATAATAAAATTTCCACTATAATTTAAAAAATTAAAATATATATATATTTTTTTTTTAATTTGAAAAAGGAACGATATTAAGTTAACTGATTTTTTAATAGTCAATAAATGACAATTATTTACTTTTCAAGTTAAATGGTTATTTTCTAATCAGTTAATCGATTATTCATTATTCGATTAATCGATTATTCGGTTAAAAAAATTTTACATTTTGGTTTAATTGAACATTTTATTTTACCAAAACTCTTTATCCGCTTAATGGTATTTTCAAAATTAAAATATACATAAATAAAAAATATTATTCAATATTCGATTACATGATTAATTGATAATTAGTTAACTGTTTAATTGATTAAAGTGTTAATTTTTTTTACTATGTTAATCTAATATTATTATTTTTCGTTTAATCATTTTATAGTAATTCGGTTAATCGTTTTTTTTTTTTTAATATTTTTCATTTTCCGGTTAATCGTTTTCTAATTATTATATTAATCGATTGTTCTTCTTTCGTTTAAAATAAAATAAATTATTTTGTTTAATAATCATCAGATTTATGCGATAATTAGTTATATATTCCATTAGACGACCAGCTACTATTCGATTATTAATTATTCAGTTATTCGTTCGATCACTTATTCTTAGAGTTAATAACTTATTCATTATTCAATTGACTAAATGTTAATTATTTAGGTAAGTGGTTTTTAATTATTCATTTAAACGATTACTCATAATATGGTTATTCGATTTTTAAGTATTCGAAAAAGAATTGCTGTTTTTGTTTTAAACCATTATTCAGTTGATCGATCATTCATAAGTATCTGAATCGATTATTTTTTGTGCGATTAATCGTTTATTGATTATTCTGATCACAGAAAAAAATTATTATCGTCTTTTTTCAATTAACTCAGTTACTTAATTTTGCATCAAAATTTAAGAAATATATTCGAGAAAAAATAAAATAAAAATAAATTTTGGTATGATTTTATTTCCTATATACATTTTTAATTCATTCAATCATCTACTTGATTGATTTAATTTATTAATTGGAAATATTTTTCTGTTTTACATTTTTTTTTTTAAGTTTTTAGTAATTGATATAATCATTTTGGTGAGAGGTGCAAATTTAAACAAATTTATGATTGAATGAATCATTTTCATATATATTTGTTAATTGGTGACTTTTTTCTGTGTTACTATTATTACTTTTTCGTCTAATAAAATATTAGTTATTTTCTCAAGCGATTACTCATTATTCGAATAATATATTAGTATATATTTGTAATCGATTATACATTTTTTAAATGTCATTATTCTTCAACAAATTATAAATTTTACTTTTTACATGGTTAATCATAATTTAGTTAATTTTTTATTCTGTATTCGGTTAATCGATTACTAAATATTACGTTAATCGATTATTTGTTATTCGTATTAATAATTATTTAACTATAATTAGTTAATTCAATTATTCGATTATTGATTATTTTAAAATAATTTGCATTTTTTATCAGTTAATTATTCGTTATTCGGTTAATATATTAATTATTATTCAGAAACGATTGCCGTTTTTTCTTTTAACCATTCATTGTTCTTTCTTAAATCATTCGATTAAACAATTAATAATTATTCGGAAACGATAATTCATATTTTTTAATCCATTATTATGCGATTAATCGGTTATATATTTTTACTTTAATAGATTATTTTTTTCATTTTTTTTTTTTTTTTTTCTTTTTTTTATATTTTGTTACTCCTTAATAGATGTAACGACTATTAATAGTTCATGTTGTCGTTATTTGGTAAATCTCTTATTTATTTTTCGGTTAATAAATTTTTCAGAGACTCAATGAAAAATCGTTATTTTTTCCCATCATTTGCTTTATTCCTTTAGCTAAATATTAATTCACTTATGTAAATTTCATCAGGTCTTTTATTGATTAATTACTTAGCTATATTATCTTTATTTGTTTAATTCTCTGCAAAGTTAATTTTAATTAAACCAAGTAAACAATTAATTGTTTTATGAATATTTATATTTTAATTAATCGGCTAACCGTTTCGATTGAAATTACAAAAATCAGGTTAAATATTAAACATTATAACTTTTATGATGTTTCCGATTTATATTATTTCTTTTATTCTCTACAAAGCTAAATTTAATAAAACCAATTAAATAATTAATTATTTCATAAACATTTCCATTTTAATAAATCGTTTTGTGCACTTTTATTCAAATTAGCTTAAGCATTAATCGCTTTAACATATTTTGATTTGTGCGATTTATATTATTTGTTTTACTCTCTACAAGGTTGATTTTAATTAAACCAATTATTTTTAGTTCATTTTTTACTATTTTACAAGTAATTTAGTTTTCAATTATTCTTTTTCAAAAAATTTTAGTTCTTGGTAATTTTATTCCCCTGTTTTATAAAAAAAAAATTTAATAAAAAATAATGACAATTATTCTTACCCAGGTCCATAATTGCAAACATATAATTTATTGTATTTGGTTGTATCTTTATATTCCGAAAAACCGCAACCAACTAAACTGGTTTCACCCCAAACCAACTAAAAATTTTAAAATAAGAAAAAGAAAACAATAATTTATATTTATTTTGATGTTAACTGTAATTATTTATTAAATATATATTTTACCTGTGAGTAATGGCCAGTTTTGGGTGACCAAGCATCACCAAATGAATACTTTTGTACTTCATCAAACCATTTTTGTATACGTGAAGGGAAATCACCATCATCAGGCTCCAAGGGGGCAGTACTCCATATAATAGCCAAATTTTGGCCCATAGTAAACCGATCTTTAGAAAAGAGAGAAAAATAGATGAAAATAGTTAAATTTTTTTATTTTTAATTTATTTTTAAATAAACTTACTTATTTTTCTATTGGGATCATGATTAAATTCACAATTTTCTGCCCACTTTTGGGCTCTGGCTGCCAATTCATCATCCCATACTATTTCACGCATATTTTCAGCTCCTGGTTGCCCGGGAAAACGACCAGTGGCCACTGTTTGCCTTAATCTATTGTGTTCTATTAAAATCAGCTCTTTTTCTTGTTCAGTGATGCCAGTAGCTTTAAATAAAAGAAACGCAGATTTAATTAATTAAATATTCTAAAATATGGGGTATTTTTTTTTTTTTCTTAAGATACTTAAAATTTTATGTTCGGTTTTTTGACCAGAAACTAGATTTTGGTTTTATTAATTGTTTTTTTTTAATTTAGTTGATAATATTGAGTCATTTCTATTTTTATTTATTTTTATGATTTTATTTTCTAGTATTTCTTTTACTTCTTTAGGTAAAAAAAAATGAAGAAATAATCTTCAGAAATTGTCTTTGACTAATTTGAATTTAATCATGGGTTATTATTTTACGTCTTTTAAAATGACTAGTAAAAAAGTACAAAAAACAGCCAAATGTTGGTGTTAAAAATCTTAAAGAAACCTCTAATTATGTAAAAGTTAAAGAAACTTAAAATTTGTTTAGTTTTTATTCATAAATAAATAAAAAAAAATCAACAAATAAAATTTTATTATAAATTCAATTTATGCATAATTTTATGGGGAGAGTGTGGATTTAATTAACATAATTTCACATGTCAAAAAACAAAAGATAAACCAACAAAAAAATACAAGTTTTAAGCAATGATTTAGAGACCAGTATAGTAAAAAAGAGAAGCTTTAAAACAAGTTCACAAAAAAAGAAAAAATTAAAAAATCAAATGAACCCCAATATTTTTTAAAGCAAAAAATAACATTTATTTACTTTAGAAATGAACCCAAATAGATTTAAAAAAAAAAATAAATAAAAATTGAAAAATTATTTATTTTCTTTAGTTAAAAACCAAAAATAACAATAACCCCTTGTTATTTTTTTTTTCCTACTCTTTTCTTTAAACAAGATAAATTCATTTAAATCTTAATACAATATTTATGAAAATCATTTAATCACAGTGGCATTTTATACATCAACAATGATTTTTATCAAAAACACTTAAATTGAAAAAAAGATCTTTAAAACTTCACTAAACTTAAATATAAAATGACAAATTGCTTATAAAAACTTTAAAGCTACACGATTAATTTCCGTGAAATCCCAACAAAATACATGCATACATTAAAAAAAAGCTTTAAATTTAAAGACCTAAAAAACTAAAACAACAAAAGTTTATGTTAAACGTCACTTAGGACATTAATTAAAGGAACAAGCTATACAACTGCAATAAAGCGAAAAAAACAACAGAAAGATTTTACAAGATTAAAAAAATTTATATAAATTTATTTTATCTGTTTATTAAACTATACATCAGCGACAGCCACAATAAACATAAACAATATTGATTAACTCTACAAAAAAACTTAAAAAAAAAACAATAAACAATAAATGTTAAACACAATTGTTTAAGAAAAATCATCATTTAACGTAACAAGCACTGGCACATGCATACAATCAACCAAACAACTGCAACAGCATTATCATCATCATTATTACTACGATGAAGCTTTAAAAAAACGAAAGACTTAAGCAAGCAACTCATTTTTTATTGATGTTTTTTTGCTGATGTTTTTGTTGTTTAAGATCACTATCACTTAAAATGACGTACATATTAATCTTTTTTATAATCTTTAAAACTTTAACAGTTTTTATAGGGGTCTTAATGTTTGGGAATATTTTTTCATAAAGATTTCTTTTTATAATTTTTTAAAACAAAAATTCTTTTCTAAATTTAGAAAAATTAAAATAATTTAATATAAAACTATGCCGACATATTAAAAACTAGCTTATAATTTTCTTTAAAAAAAATCTAAAAAATGTATATATTCTATTTTTATCACTTTGCTATTATCATAATACAATTTCTTTTATTAATTTTTAGCTTGACAAATTATTTTGAAAATAGTTTATCTCACAACCTGCTCTATTAATTTTCCTTTTTAGTCAATGTTTATAATTTGTCTAAGATTTATGAGTTTTTATTAGTATTCCGCAATTCTATTCGAAAATATTTTGTTTTTTTTAAATATTCTCACACTTCCTATTTGTGTTTAATCAATAGTAGCATAAAATTATCATTTAAATTATTACTATTGATATTTCAAGTTCATTTTTAAATTTAATTGTTTCGAAGACGCCATTAAAAGGTTGATAAAATTAATTGATATATAGTTTATATACGAGGGTGGAAGAAAAATATGACAATTGTTTTTCTTTTAAGGATATTTTTTATAGGCGAAAATAATACTTTTATATTACAAAATATACTTTTTTTTATTACAAAAGATACTTTTTTGTCAAAAATATATTTGATTATTTCTAAAAAGTAAAGAAATATGGAAATATTTTTCTGTTAAAAATATAGATAATCAAAAAGTTCCCTTAAAAAAATATTGTTTTTTTTTTTTTTTTTGCAAAGAAGATACCTTTCTTGTTAATTTTTTTTTTTTTTTTTTTGCAAAAAAATACTTTGTTTTTTTTTTTTAAGTAATTTTGTTATTTTATGTATTAGAGTGGAAAAAAAATATAGAAATTATTTTTGTTAAATATAGATAATCAAAAAGTTGACTTCTTTTTAAAAAAATGACACTTTTTTTTATATATAATTTTTTTTAATACATTTTGTCAAAAAAATAAAAAACCTTTTTTTAAAACAAGCTACTTTTTTTTTAAAAAAAAAGATACTTTTTTTGTACACAAAAATACTTTCTTTTCTTATTGAAAACATACATCTTTCTTTGTTTAAAAAATACTTTTGTTTGTGATAACATTTTTTTTTTTTTTTTTGTAAAAATAAACTTTATTTGTCGAAAATATATGTATATATATATATTTTTTTTTTTAATGTCCTTTATTTTTTAAATTTTTTGTTAAAAGGATATTTATTTGTTAAAGAAATATTTTTCTTTAAAAAGGTTTTTTGTTCAAATTATACCATTTATTAAAAAAAAAAATACTTCTTTTGCTAAGAAAATACTTTTTTATTATTAAAAAAATACTTTCTTTTATTGCAAATATGTTTTTTTTGTCAAAAAGATTTACTATTTAGTTAAAAGATATTTAAAAAAATAAACAATTTTGTTTAAGATATTTTTTCTTTGTCAACTTTTTTGTCAACATGCTACTTTTACTTAATAAAAAATAAAGGATTTTGTTACAAAGATATTATAGAAAATAGATTTTCTTTTAAGATACTTCTAGCTAAAATATTAATTTTATGTTTAATTATTTTTTTTAGTTAGAATATTATAAAAAATAAAACTTTTTTTTAAAAAGATGCGTAAAATAAAGATATTTTTTGTTTTTTATTTTATTTAAAAAAAAAAAAAAAAAATACTTCCTCAGATATGGATATGTAAAAGATACTTATTAAAAGTTATATTTTTTGCTCAAAGGAATTTGATTTTTTTTTTTTTTTTTGTTAAAAGATATACTTTGGTATAGATACTTTTTATTAAAAAAAATACTTTTGGTAAAAAAAAGAAACCCTGTTTACTTTTGGGTAAAAATATACTTCTTACTAATAAAAATACTTTATGTTAAAAAAGATTTTTTAATGATACTTTTTGTAAAAAAGGTACTTTTTGTTAATAAAGACACTTTTTGTTAAAAAAGATACTTTTCGTTAAAAAAGATACTTTTCGTTAAAAAAGATACTTTTCGTTAAAAAAGATACTTTTTCTTAAAAAAAGATAGTTTTTGTTAGAAAATAATTTTTGTTAAAAAAAAAATACTTTTTCTTAAAAAAGATACTTTTTGTTAAAGAAGAAAAAAAAAAATACTTTTTCTTAAAAAAAATAATTTTTTTTAAAAAAGATACTCTTTAAAAAAAAAAAGACACTTCTTCTTAAAAAGGATACTTTTTGTTAAAAAGGATACTTTTTGTTAAAAAAGATACTTTTTGTTAAAAAAGATACTTTTTTAAAAAAAAGTACCTTCTTAAAAAAGATACTTTTTCTTGAAAAAAATACTTTCTGCTAATAAAGATACTTTCTCTTAAAAAAGATACTTTTTGCTAATAAATATACTTTTTCTTAAAAAAGAAAAATATACTTTTTCTTAAAAAATATATTTTTTCTTAAAAAAGATACTTTTTCTTAAAAAAGATACTTTTTCTTAAAAAAGGTACTTTTTCTTAAAGATACTTTTTGTTAAAAAAGATACTTTTTCTTAAAAATATACTTTTTCTTAAAAAAAATACTTTTAGTCAAAAAATATATTTTTTCTTAAAAGTGATTCTATCTGTTTTAAAGATATGTTTTTTAAGACACCTTTTGTTTAAAAAATCGTTTTTGGATATTTTTACAAAAAAAAAAATCCACTTTGTCAAAAATCTTACCCCAAATAAAATATTTTTTACAAAATAATTATTTTTAAATATTACAAAAAATTCCTGAGAACAGAATGTCATCTAAACCTTGAAATATTATATAACACAAAAAAATCATATTTTAAGCCAATTTAAAATGTTTTATTCTGCTTGATCCTCCTTTCTGCTTATTAATATTTTTGTATTTTTAATATCATATTTTTTTGCTTTTTGTTGTGCTTCTAAAAAAACCGCAAATAGTTTTTTCCTCTTTTGCGGTTTTTCTTTTTTAAATATCATTTATCATTTTGAAAAGTAAAAATTTAACTACAAATGAGATATGCCATTTAATATGCTTTTCTGTAGCTTATTAAAATTTTTAATTGCATTATTAGCACGAGTCTCTGTTTTTGCGTTTTCTCATGTTTTATTAAATAAGTTTTTTTTTTTTTTTTTTGAAAGTTCGTTAAATGCAAAGGAGACTTAAAGGCGTCTGTTTAAGTGATTTCCGTATTTTGTATTACTTTTGTGTAAATGTAATTTTTTATTTTTTTTGCATTGTACTGTAATTTTTTTTAATGATGTTTATAGACCATGTAAAATTATTATGCCTGCTAAATTGTACATTTTAGCGTTGATTTTAATTAATGTCAATTTATCTTGTTAAAATTTATTTAAAAATATTTTTTGTCGGTTGGTTTGTCAGAAATTTAACAGTCATTAAAATTAATAAGCAGCGTTTTTTATCTTGAAAAGTAACAGTTGTAAATTTTTTGGGCTTAAATTAAAAAAAATAAGATGGAAATTTTAAAAATTAATAAAACAGTATTATAATAGAAACGCTTAATAAAAACAATTCGGCAAATTGTTAGAAAACTAGTACCTTAGCTTAGTTTGTAATTTTTGTTCTCCCTTTTTCATCTTAAAACCCATTATTATTTTTTTTTTTTTTCATTATAACAATTAATTATAACAATTAAATCTTAATGCTCACTGATCTTCCACTTAAATCCTTAATTCATTCTCTTCTCCCCCTTTTCAGCTGGTAATTAACAACTCTTTTTACCTTTAAAATTTCAACAACATGTTACAAGAATCTTGTTATCTTAAAGATACTGTTATACCTCTACTTTAAACAATTAAATAACTGCAACCATTCCCTTATTCATTCATGTATTTTTTTTATCGCATTCAACCAACTTTAAACTCATGTTAATTAAACTTTTAAACCGCAAAAAAATCAGAATTCTTTATAAAAATAAAATTGGATTAAAATGTACATGACGCAAACACACTCCAAGTCAACAAGAGAAAAAAATTGTACGTGTTGCCATGGTCAGGGTCAACTTCTTCTTGTTACAAAGTAGAATTAAACTGTAAATATTAAGGCGGTAAATTTGAACAGAATATAAAAAAAAAATCACACTTAAACTTTTAAAAGGAGACATAAACACTAAAACAAGAGCAAAACAAAAAGGAGCCAATGAAAAACCAGACAATATTTTATATAAATAGTTTTTTTTTTTTTTTTTTTTATAAATAAAGAAAAATGTAGTGGCGGCTTTTTATTGATCAGTGCAAATGTTTAAAATCTTATAAAATTTAAATGTTCTCACGTTTGAGCATTGCACAGTTCTTTTTTTTTCAATACAGAATTCTCTGCCTTTAACAAGTTGTAATCAATTTTATAAATTAAAGGGAAAATTGCAAAAAAATATTATAATAACTGATCATTATAAATAACAAATAAACTGATTTAGTGATTTGATCAGCAAAGAAAAAGAGAATAAAACGAATTAATACTGATACTATAGAAGAATTATTAATATAATTTTTTATTCATTTTGGAATCGATTTAATTAAACATTTTATGTTTAGACTTAAATAATATTAAACAATTTGTATGACTGATGTTGAAACCAAAGACTATTCTATGTTATTTTTAAATACTTTGAAGCTAAGGGTCATACATTTTTAATACAAAATAAAGAAGCTATAACCAGATACGGTTCAAAATTTATATAAGGCATACATTTTTAGACTATTAAAACAGAGAAATTTTTATAATTGTATCTACAAAAAAGCTCTTTTTTTTGTAATTATAACAATATACAATTTGAGCTTTTAGGACTTATTGTACATTCTCATTTAGTTATTTAATGCATTTCTTTTATAATTTAAGTTGCCTAAACGTAGATTTTTTTTTTTTTTTTTTTGATATTAATTTTTCTAAAATTCCTTTGTTACTCTTTCATCAGCTTTAATCAAGATTATTAAAAAATTGATTTGCTGTTGAAAAATTTTATTCACTTTTAGTTTTTAAATAAATTAACTACAAAATTTAAATATTAGCCACGCTTAATAAAATTTCCATCTCTTAGTGTAGCTTCCTTAATAACTCTCTTTAAGTCTTTAATATCGATTTTATTTCAATATTCCTTTATTTTTAAAGCCATGGCTGAAAATATGTTCACTATTAAAAACTTATTTAGTAGACATAATTATATTTAAATAAAATGAATTGGTAATAAAATTGAAACGCCTTAAAACATAAAACGTGTTGATGATTTAAGGCCTTAGGTTAATTGGATAAAAGAATCATAATCATAAAATCAAAAAATATTTCACTGATAAATATATAAAAAAATATTAAATATTAATAAAGGAAGTATTTTATTTCAAATTAAATTTTAATAAAAATCATTAATATTTTTTATCTTAAAGCAAAAACTGTTAACATTTAAATTGTTAATTAATTTTCTTTTTATTTTGAGCTAAATATTTTGATTTGATTTCGTTGTAAGCTGTCATGTTATTTAAGCTTAACAATAATTAACACTTAAAATGAGCAAAAAATAAATTACAAATACATTATTTTTTATTTTTTGAAATAAAAGTAACACGATAACAAGAAATTACAATTAAAATTTAAAATCGTTGTATCTTAAATTTTACAAAATTGTGATAAGCATGCAGGAAAGTTGTTGAATTGTTATAAAACAAAAGACTTAAGCAACAAACTTGATTTAATTTTATTTTTTGCTACGTTTTTTTTTATTATAATTTTTTAAGAATGTTATTTAGTTTTATTTAAGTTAATCATAATAAAGTTTAAAATTTATTAAAGATTTATAAAACAATTTTTTTTAAGATTTGATAATTTTTTTTTTTTAATTTTAACATTATTAACATAATGTTTAATAAATAGTTTCGTATTATCTTTTAGAAAATATGTATATGCATATAAAATTCTTCTGCTTTAACTATTTTTGTCACCTAATCACCAGAAACTAAAAACCTGTTAACATAAATTTAATTAACAGCAATTTTTTTGAAACAAAACGTAATATTTTTAAATAGATACAAATCTATAAATAATCAATGCTAAAATCGCCATTGGCTATGGAAATTACATGATTTTTTTTCATAGTTTGCTAAAACAAAAAAAAAAAACATAAAATCACTTTGCATTTACGTACATAGAGAAATCAGATTTTTTTTAGATTTTTGTCGTTAAAATATACAGCTTACAGTTTATTGACTTTGGAGGCAAAAACTTGTAGAATTAATATGTATATAGCAAAAATAATAATAAACGCTCTTAATGACGTCAAACCCCCAAAACCAGTTGTTAAAGGCATAGAGCCTCCTAAAAATTGTATATGTTTGAGTAAAAAATATATAAATATAAGTAAATGAAATTGTAATAAACAAAATTGACAATAAAAAAGAAAAACAAAAATATTTGTTTACAAAATAAATGAATAATTTTTAGATGGAATTATGTGAGCAGAAAACAAAAAAAAAAAAAAAAGACTATTGAATATTTTTAGAACTATTAATGTAAAAATTTTAGTACTAGAAATAAAAAATTTTAATATCAAAAATATAGAACATTTTTGGTAATAATAAAGAAAATTTTGTAGCACAAAATATATAGCAATTTTTGGCACAAAGAATATAACAATTTAAAATAACCAAGTTTAGTATACAAATTTTTTAAAACATAACAAATTTTAGTTAAAAAAAAAAAAATAGCATTTTTTGTGCAAGAATTGTAGCACTTTTCAGTGAAAAACAACACCAATATTTAGTATAAAAAATAAAGCAGTTTTTGTAAAGCAATGCAAACATTTTTAATAAAACAAAGTTAAACAAAATTGTAATATTTTGTACTAAAAAATATAGGAATTTACATTAAAAAGTACAATTTTTTTGTGCTAAAAAATTTTAAATTCCAATAAATTTTGATTACTTTTATAACAAATTTTTTAGTAAAAAAATTGTAGTAAATTATAATAAACTTTGGCACTAAACTCAAATTAAACATTTAGTACCAAAAATATATGAAATTTGTATTATTAAAAATATCATGAATTTTTAGTACTACATTTTTAATAACATTTTTGTAAAATTAAAATGTCTTTTTGGTACTAAAGTTGTTTTAAATTTTTTTGGTAATAAAATTAACCGAAATTTTTTGCATAAATCTATCATAAATTTTTAGTATTAAAAATATTGTAAAATTTTTATATTTTATAAAATTTTTAGAACTACCCAGAAAAAATTTGGTAATGACATGTAGTTACGGATGTAGTTACTTTGTAATGACAATAACATACTGTCCGCATTACAAAACAGTTGTTTAGTAACTAATTATTTTTAACCCGAATGAGAATATTTATGGTCAGATTTTTGAAAATATTAATTTTTATTGATTTTCATAATGCAGTTACCAATTCATATATTTGAAGAAGGGATACATAAACGTATGAATTAATTTGTAATCTAAAATAATTTATTTTTATAACATTTATGTTATTTACATTTTTGGTTGTTCTTAAGTTTTTTAAATTCAAATTTAAAAAAATCTTTTTTACAACAACAACAAAAATTTTTATATCCTGACATTTCATTACTTATTTATAACGTAAAATGTAACTAGTTCCTATTGTTATTACTAATAATGACTTCAGTAATGCTTTAAAATCAATGTGCTATTTAACAGCTTGGAAGTAATTAGTTATTGTAATGACATCTAAGTAATGTATAGGGTAAGTATATTGCCTCTAATGTCATCACCGTGTTAAAATAATGAGTTATTCAGCTAATTTGTGAGTACTGGAGAGCCATTATATTAGCTTCTTAACTCATTACATGGCAACCAAAGTTTTTGCTGGGTACTAAAATTTTGGATTTAGTTAAACATTTTAGGATACATTTTTTTATTGTTAATACTAAAATTGTGTTAATGTTTACAACTAGAATTCTTGTAAATTTTTAGTTCTAAAATTGTACTAAGTCCATAATACCGAAATGTTAATAAATTTCTGTACAAACAACTACAACCAGTTTTTCTTTACAAAATTAAACAAATTTTAATATTAAAAAGTCGCTAAAAATTTTTAAAAAATTTAAGAATTTTTAGTACAAAAATTTATTTTTTTTTTAATTCCTAGTACTATTTTTTTAAAATTTTTCAAATTTAATAAAAATTTTAAATACTTAAAATGTTAAATTTGCAAAAAATTTAAATTTTTGTAAAATTTTTAGTACTAAAATATGGTTAAGTTTTTATAGTATTAAAGCTAATTTTGTTTAGTCTTAAATTTAGGTAAATTTTAAGCATTAACCTATTTTAATTTTTATTATTTTTTTACTACTTTTATTTTAATTATAGTACCTTTGATATATATATATGTATACAATTTTTAGTTTAAAAGTGTTTTAAAATTTTTGGTAAAAAGTGCTTGTAAATTTTAAATACAAAAAATTATTGTTAAATGTCAGTGCTAAAATTAGACTTAATTTGTAGAACCAAAATTCTAAAAAAGTTTTAGTCCTAAAATTTATGTAGATTTTTGTACTAATATTTTAGTACTACAATTTTTGGAAACTTCAATCAAGTAACAAATTTTGTGTAAAACTTGTAAATTTTGTTACCAATATTTTGGTAAATATTGTTTTAATTACTAAAATTATTACAATTTTTTAGTTTCAAAACTAAAAGTGCTAAATTAGTGCTAGAAATTGAAAGCAAATTTGTAAAATTTTTGCAAATTTTATTTATTAAAATTTTAATAATTTTTAGAATAAAACCATTAATAAAGTTTTAGATTTAAAATTACAATAAAATTTTAAGATTCAAAAATTATATGAAACTTTTAGTACTAAAATTGCGTTCTAAAATTTTGAATATTTAAGAACTAAAAATTTTAAATATTTTTAAAGAAAAAATTTTTTTATTTTTTATATGAAATTTTCTTATATACATATGTATTTGGTATTCAAAATGTACAATATTTCCACTAGCAAACATTTTCTATATTTTGAGTACAAAAATGTTTTAATATTTTTAGCACAAAAATAAAGTTTTTTTAATACTCAATAATTTTAAAAAATTAATTTTTTTTTTTTTAATATTCAATGTTAAAGTTATTTGTTACTTTAGTTGTATATTTTCATTTTGAATATTTTTATTACTTGAATATTTTTATAGTTTTAATATTAAAAATTTGTAATATTTTGAACAGCAAAACTTCGCTATAGTTTGTGAATTTTAGTATTAAAAATGTACATTAAAATAAAATATTATTATTATATTTTGATTACAAAATCTCAGTACTAAACTCTTCATTTTATCTTTTAAATTTCTTTCCAGATTCTTATTTTAATTTTTCTTATTTATTTATTTATTTATTTATTTATTTATTTATTTTTTTTTTTTTTTTGTTCAAAACAGTAAACAATTATAACTAAGAACTAAATTATTAGTGCTAAAAAAGCTGACATATTTGTTCCAAAAAACATCATTAAAATGTTTATTATTTTTTGTATGTTTGCCATAAAATTTCTTGTTTAATGTTCTAAAAAATATTAATACTAATACTAGTGTTTTAAAATTTATGTACTTGAATGGTCTTAATTTTTTCAAATTTTATTGATAGAAGGAAAGAAGTCTCCCTAAAGTCTCTCATTTCTGGTTATAACTATTATCTTACAACTTTCCATATTTTTTTTAAACAAAATTTATCTCCTCATATTTTTGCAACATCTTTTTTTTTTTTTTTTTCTTAACAATCATATTTATTTAAATAAAAGATTTAAATTTTTTTTAGTTCCACACTAACACGTTTATTTAGCAATTTCTGCAAAAAAGATAAAACTAAAACTGGTTTTCTTAAAAGAAACAAATTTGAAAAAAACTCATATTTTTTAAAATTAGCTAGCGATTGCATAAATACGCATCATGGTAACTAATTTTATACTTTTAAAATCAAATGACATATTAGCGAAAAAAACTAATATTTTAAAATTCAATTTGAAATTAAAAACTCGTGCATGTTGAATATTTAATGAGGTAATTTTTTTTTCAAAAATTTGTATATATTTAAGCGTGTCTTAAATAATGTATTGATTAAAGTTTGTGTTTTAATAAGAAATATACATAATTGTGTCATTAGTTTTTTTTTTTTTTCTTTTTAATAAATAAGAAAGTTAGGTAAAAAAGTTTATTAAACATAGACTTAAATCTTATAGAAAGATTGAAGATTGTTCTTCAATTCACTAAAAATGGTTTCTTCTGTTTTTGGAGACTAAAAATTTATGCTAAGTCATCTTTTAGATTCCATTAGTTTTATTCATACCAAAAGCATCTATTTTCTATATACTTTTTTAGAATGTTTATGCTAAATTTCAAATTCTAACGTGCTTAGAATTCCCCTATTTTTTTCTTGAGAACCATAAAATGTTTAATATTTTTGGGTTATTTAGGAATTTGTATTTAAGAATTTAAAATTAAACGTAATTTATAGACGCCAAGATGTTCCATTTTTTTTTTTTTTAATTTATTTTTATTTTACTAAAAAAAAGTGTTAAGAAAATATTTAAAATACGTGAACATTTTAAATAATTTTTTTTTTTTATTTAATTTACAAAAATACATTTTTTATGATTAGTTTTTGCTTAATAATAGTAAAAACAAGGTGCGTCTTTTTAAAATATTTTAAATAATTTAATATGTCAATTTGTAGTCATAATAAAATTTTATAGAGAGTTTTTTAAAAAAAGAACTACTTACTGACCACATTAAAATGAGGTGAAAAAATGCCGTTTATAAACAAAGATTTATTTATCTCAATATAATATTTATTCATTAAGTAATACTTAGTAATAAGTAAATAGTCCTAAGATGAAAGCGAAATTGCAATGAAAGCGAAAAGCGTGAGCAAACGTAATTTAAAATAAAACTGTTAAAAAAACTCGTAGATTGATGTGGTTCATATACCTCAAGGGTATTAGGCTTAGCTGTTTTTATATTTGAAATAAAACAGTCAAATAATTTGGTTCTGAGATATGTCCAATATCAACTCTTAAAAACCCCAATGACTGCAATATTTTAAAATATTTTGAAGACTTGAAAGTAATTGTTTGAAAGCAAAGCTTATTAAAAACTTTCAAAATTTATTATTATTATTTTTTTTTTAATTTGCATAAAACATACATAAATTATTTATAATATAGGTAACTTAAACCCATAAATTGTTAACTATCAAACTTAAAACACATTAGCATTAATTTCAAATCCAAAAGATAACAAGAAGCCGCTTAATTTAAAATTATATATAATATCATTATAAGCCCTATTAAAAACACATGTAGACCTACTTAATACTTTTACTCTTGTGGTTTTGTGGTTTAACGCTCTAATTGTAATTCATTACTTGTTATCACCGCAACATTATGCACGTTTTTCTGTATTTTCTCCCTACGACAGTAATGAGTCAATAAAAATGTTTAACAACAATAATAATAATTCGTTTTGTGTTTTTATTTTTGTTGTTATTTCCAAAAACAACAACAAAATGAAGTTATTATTATTGTTGTTAAATAAAGCACTTTACAATAAATTTTATTAACGGTGTCTCTCGAAATAAACAAAAACATACAAAACAAAAAAGAGTGTTGTTAACAAAGAATAATAAATGTCAGTTAAAATTGTTTTGTTATTGTTAAACGAGTCGGGGCAGTGGGTTAATAAAAAAATATAGACACAAGATTTCAATAACTTAAAGGTCAGTTTTTAATTAACATTAATATCTGTATTATAGATTAAAACAAATAACACAGTAGGCGGGGGCCCTCACAAGTGCGTTAACATTTCAATATTTATTTGTTTATTTTGTTAATTATTTTAACAAATATTATTTTTTATTATTAATTTTTATTCTTCTCTTTTTAATAATTTTTTTTTAATACTTGTTTTTGTGTGTTGTTTCTTTTAAGTGAAAACTGTTGTTTAATTTTACCAAAACATTAATGAAAACAGTAACATGAACATGATTAATTATATTGTTTATTTTTTTATTTTAAGTATAAACAATACATTTTATGTTATGTATAAAACAAATTTTATACAAGAGGAAGTTATAAATTCTTATAATTAATTAGTTTGTTATTTAAAACCATGGAAATTTTAAAGCCAGAAAAAAGAAGAAAATTTATGTAATTAATTTAAAATTTAACAATAATTTAAAAAATAAATAAAATTAAATTTTAAATTGTGAGAAATACTTTTTAATAGATGTTGAAAACAAAGAAATTTGTAACAAAAAGTTATGTTCGTATTATTTGAAAAAAGAAAAAGAAGCTAATAAATATGTCTCTATTAATTTAAATTTGTTTTAAAATAACATTAATATTATAATTATGTAGCAGAACTTTTATTTTAAATAAACTTAAAATCAAGCTGTTTGAATATAGTTTTACAAGTCTTATTATAATAAATTAAGCTTTGCTGAAAAATGTTACATGTTTTTACAAGATAAAAAAACCTCAATAATTCTTGGCATTCTATTTGTAAGTTCAACTAAATTGATATGAAATCTTACAAGATATATACGGTTTTATTTATTTTATATAAAGGTGTCGATATAAAGATGTCTGCCTGTCTGTCCATACGTCTCTCTGTTTTAATCAAGACTTCTAGAGAAAAATATTTTCCCAGGCGGACGTTAGGACAGACATGATAAGGATATCACAATGGATATCCACAATCGAATGTTGTAATATTTTTGTATTCCTTGAATCCTCAATCAGTAGCAGATATGTTTATGTTGATCAATTACAAAACTACTTTCTGCCAGTAACAAAATATGCAGGTGAGCAACAATATTTATGTAATATATTAAGATTTTATTTGTTTAATTAAAAATAATAATAATAAAAATAATAATTTTCACAGTTTTGAAAAATTTGTATATTTTGCTTTTATTTAATTTTTTTTGCATATCTTTAGCCCAAAATTGGCTCAAAATTATTTAATTTAAAAGTATTTATATTGTCGTTGAAGCATTTATTAAAACATAATTTATCTTTTGTATATGAAAGCATATTTTAGGCTTAGCATAATATTTTCCTAAATACTAAACTTTTAAATGTAATAATATTTTATAAGTAAAGTAGCTATTATGCATTTGTATAACATATTTTGCTTTTATTTAGCCTTTTTTGCTTATTTTTTAAACAGAATTTTTTCTTAAAATCCTTATTTTAAAATTATTTTGTAAAATTCTTTCCTCTTAATTGTTTTTTTTTTTTTTTTATTTTATTTTACATTTATTAAAACATATTTAGCTTTTATTAAATCAAAATTTGTCTACAATTTATGTAAATATAATTTTGCATATTTTGCTTTTATTTAGCCATTTTGCATATTTCTTAGCACAAAATTGGTTCAAAATTATTTCATTTAAAATTGTTTATATTGTCGTTGAAGCGTAATTTTGCATATTTTATGCTTAGCATAACATTTTCCAAAATATTAAACTTGCAAATATATAAATTACTTATAGGTGAATAAGGTATTATGTATTTTTGCTAAACTATCCGATATCGAGAAAAATATTTCTATCCCCGTTCCATTTAGAATTAACGAAGAAATGTCCATCCTTCCTTCTATCGATTTAATTCTGTAGTAAAGCTACTGGTTGTAAATGAATCAATGAAATTTTCTACTCTTATAAGTATTATGCATTTGTATAGATTTTTAAGATATGCACAAAAATATGTTCTCAACAGCACGATTCAGAATTCTTTTCAGGGTCGTTTTAAAAATGTCCGTCCATCCGTCTTCCGTCCATCCATGTAATATTGAAATAAAATTACAAAGTAAACATTTTGAAGCTAATTGAATCTACAAAAATTGGTACTCTGATATAATAAATCTAAAGTGAGCTATGTGTTCATGTAATACTGTAATGAAACTAACTGAACTAAAGAAATTTGACGCTATTGAAAAAAAAAAACTATTTTTGTATTTTTAATTTTAAAGCCAATTTATTCATATTATTTGCTATTTTTGTTTTTAAATGATTTTTGAATTTAATTTATTGTAAAAAGAATTGAAGCAATAGAATTAAAAAGTTTTATTTATTACAATTTTTGTTCAGAAGCATAAATACACAATATGTCTGGACAACATCCTTTTGTGAAAAATTCTAAAAAACCCATTGCTATACATATTATTTAATATTTTTATTTTATTAAATTTTTGGAAATTTTGTTTATTTTTAGCTTAAAAACTTTCTAGGAAAAACATTGTAAGCATACTAAATAATTAAGCGCTTCTTTAGCGAACAATATTAAAAAACCCATTTGGAATTATAAATTAAAAACGCACAAATTGGCATTTTAATTAGCTAATAATAAAATCAATTTAATAAAGAAAGACAAACAATTCATAATTGCTGCATTATTAATTAATAATTTTAATTTCATTACAAAAAAAAAAAAAAATTACAATTTCAAGAGCAATAAACTAAGCTAGACAAGTGTTAATTTACAATATTAAAATTCTACACACAAGTTTAAATGATATTTATATTTTTTTATATTTTATTTATTTTAGCACATTTTTAATTTTTTTTATTTTTGCTTCCATAAACCTTAGTTTTAGTAAAAAATTTAATTTCCTATTAATTAAAACACTTTACACTTACCCAATAATTGGCCACGACAAGCACGGGCTGTATGTAAACATATTGTCAGTAAACATAAATTTAGTAAAAGTTGTTGTATTTTTAATTTAAACATTTTGCTTTTATTTTTGTATATTCTTTTAAACACTGAAGAATTTTATTAAATTTTTTTCCACTATTTGTTTTAACTTTATTATTTTTATTAAATATTTTCAATTATTTATAAGACAAAATTTTTTCTTTATTTGGTAAAAATTTTCAACAAATTATTTTCTTATAAATATATTTTTGCTTTTATTTATTTGAATTATTTTTTATATATATTTTTTTTAGTATTTAATATAAAACTTTATAATATTTTAAAACACTTTTTTATAATATTTAGTATTTTTTTTTATTTAAGCCGATTTTTTATTTTCTTATTTATTTTATTAAATTTTATTATTTTTAATAATATTTTTTAAATTTAAAAAAAATAAGTGACACTACTTCAATATCCACTCTCTTGTTGTGTTTAGCTAGACTTGAAGGCGTCTTATGGCTTGCCGGTGGCCGCTAACGCACGTTTATATACGACAATCTTTAAACAAATTTCTAAAGTCATTTAAAACTCAAAACGAATGTTTCTTTCGAAATGTATACAACAGATCTTCTTCACCTCCAAAACATTTTAAATTAAGAGAGAATCATGGGAGCAGCTAATAAATATTTACTCAAATAATTCATTGATTTTAAATAAATATTTATAATAGTTTTTTTTAGAGAGAACGAAATAAAACAACTTGAAATATTAGTAAACATAGAAATATTTACTGCAACTAAAATAAGTTGTAATACTTTTACAATATAAAAGAAATATGTTTCTAAACATTGTTGCATTATATGATATAAACAAAAAATTTCATTGATCTTTCTTTTATAAACATGTTTAATTAAAAAATAAAAAATAAAATAAAGCAATATTTTATCATTTAAACATGTTTCAGAGTCAAGCTACATGTTTCTTATTCAAGACAACAAATTTCCTCCATAGAGGGAGAGAGAGAGCGAGAGTTTTGTTGCTTTACGACAGGTTGTTGATAAACATTTATTTCCTCAACATTTTAAATTAAACTTGCATATTAGTTTTTCTTATCTCAAACGCACATTAAAAAAAGTTTTTTATTTTTAATCATTTACTTAGAGAGTCAAGTCAAGTTCAAGTTTTTTTTTTGTGATTTTTTCTTTTTATTTTGTTTTTTTTTTAAATATACTTTTTTGGTTTTATTCAATAACAGGTTTGAAATAAATAAAATTTTAAAATCGATTTTATTTTTTTGGAAGTTACTTTCATTTTATTAAAATTCAAAGAAATTAAGTATTTTTTGCTCATATTTTTTTTTTTTTTTTAATTTTAGCTCAATAATTATATAAAAAGCCTCATTTTTATCAATTCATTTAATACAATTTTAATTTAATTAAAAAATTAAATAGTATTTCTTTTAATAAAATATCAATTTTACAGTGAAATAAATTATGCCTTCTAAGCGAATTATCTTTAAAGTTCTAGCAATTTTTTGGTAACAAATAAGTTGGCTCAATTTTGTGGCCGATCTTTAAAACCAAAATTTAAAATTTTTTAATATTATAATACCTTGTCAAAATAAAAAATCGTTTCAAAAATTTAAATCATATTAAAAATAATGATGCAAGAAACTAACAATTTTACATTTTTAAAACTGATAAAATTTAAGCTAATATTCATATATTTTATTTTAGCAAATTTATAGGACAGACTTTCTCAACTTGTTCTATAGTTTTTGTGCTTATATATATATATATTTTTTTTTAAGATTTAATTTATTATAAAATCCCATATATTTATTTTAACTTATTAATATTAATATATACTTAAAGATCATAAAATACTTAATTAAACACTTTGTTTTTTATAATTTTAATAATATTAAAAAAATCATTTTAAAGTCTAATATCTAGTTAAGCTTAAACCATTTGAGAGAGCTAAAGACAGAAATGGCCAAAATATGTTAATTTTATTAGTGACATTAAAAACTAATAAGGCTGTGAACGCCACTGATAGAAAACTTTATATAAAATCAAGTTAATCTTTTTGATCTTTTTAACTTAGGCTTAAATCATTGATTATTTATTTGCTACGATAAGAAATCTTTTTTTAATTAACATATTGTTAAAATCGTTATATATTGATTTCTTAGAAAAAAACGAAAAAAAATCATCTTACCAACGTCAGCAAAAATTTATGCTAAAATAACATTTTGTTTCTACTTAACAAAAAAAAAAGTTTTTTTCTTTTGTTTTAAAATTAAAATATAAGTATTTAATTATCATTATATTATGGATAATAACCTAGTTTTGTCACATTATTAGCAAAAAACTGCTATATAAATGGTTTAAGCAACATTCTAGTTTCCTAAATGGTTGAGAAGGCAATTTGGAATGAAAAATATAATTTTTATTTTAATAAGACATTTATTGCTATCAGCACCTAATTTAATTGGAACAAATTACACAGATTCACAAAATGAGAAAAAATTATGGAGCTATTAAGCCCAACTTTTGAAAAAAATTTAAATTTTATACAAAATTTCAAAAAAAAACTTTTTTTCAAAAAATTATAGAAATTCGAAAGAGTAAACAATTCAAATTTTTACTCATTAATCATAAAAATAAAATTAATACAAATAAAACAAGATATTTTTCATTAAAATGAATGCATAAGATTTGATTTTATTCACAAATTAGTGAAAATACTCATTTACAAGTTACATGGAAAAATTAAAAAATCACAAAATCACAAAATAATTTTTTTATTTTTTAATTCTTCTATGTAACTTGTAAATGAGTATTTTCACTAATTTGTGAATAAAATCAAAATTTATGCATTGATTTTAATGAAATATATCTTGTTTTATTTGCAACTAATTTATCTCTATGCATTAATAATAAAAATTTTAATTTTTGACACTTTCGAATTTTTATGATATTTTGAAAATTCTTTTTCTTGAAATTTTGCATAAAATATAATTTTTTCTCAAAAGATGGGCTTAATATCTCCATAACTGTTGACCGTATTGAAAAGTTTCATAAGAACGAATGGGAAATAATTTTAATTCAAATTTTTTTAAATTTTTTTGAACAAAATCAGAAAAGTCGTTTTCGTTTAATTTTATAAATCGCGATTTATCGTGAGCACTAGAATCAATTCAAAAAAAGTGGATTAGAGGCTTAGTAGATATTAATACTATGTATCCGAATTAACTGAGAAACCCCATGCAGAATCAGTGTTTACCGGTGTTGTTAACAGATCACTTTTGAAAAAAAAACAAGTCAAAAAAATACTAAATATTAAAATACTAACGGGAACAAAATAATACTCCAAACACCTGTAGAAGTATAATTGCAGGTATCTATATATAAATATGAATCTGTGTTTTTTGATATGTTTATACCTTATAGGCAGCTAAATCGCTGGACCAATTTTCTTTAACTTTTTACAGATATCATCATTCTGAAGGGCCTGAAAGTAAAATAGGCTATTTTATTTATCGACAGGAGTCGATAAATAAAGAGATAAAAAAAGTTGTTTATATGTAAAAATATTAACATGTCAACTTTTACAATATTTGGTTAATCGACAACACCTAAATTTCGAACAACTGTTTAATTCGACAGCAATTTAAAAATACTCTCTGTAATGATTGAAAATTTCGTGATACACCCTACATTTAGTACCAATATTTGTATAATAAATAAAAAATTGATACGTCAAATTCAGATTTTGTTCAATCTACCCAAATATATTAAGCAAATGTGATAAAACTTATCGATTTATAAAAACTACAAAACCTGCTCTACAAAATAATAAAAACCGTTTCTAGCAGGCTAGGCCCATATTAAAACCAGGCCTTTAAAAAAAAAAAAAAAAAAATCATGAAAAAATGTCTACTTTGATTTCTTATAACATCACAACAAGTCATAGTAGGCTAAAAAATTATATGTCAACAATTTCTGCATTTTATTCTGAATAAAAAAGCTTCAATAGTATTTTATCGGAAAATGTTAAATTAAAGAGTTATAGCGCAATAAAGATATTTGTTACTTTTAAGCCTTGTTTTAGGACAAAGGTCAAAGTCGACTGGCCGGTTTACGACCGATCGACCCAATTTTTGCACACATATTATTTTTATAGCCCCATCTACCAGAAACTGCCGGTGGAGCAAGCAAAATCAAAACTTTTGTAAAATCCATACATTTTATGGGTAATCTAATAGATAACATATCAATCTTTAAAACAAAAAAAGATTCATAAAAATTTTGCTTAAAATAAAATAGTTACAACTATTCAAAATTAAACTTCTCACCAAAAAAAAAGTATTTTGTATTAAATTTATCTTAAGGTTCCGTTACTTAATAACGGTTTAAATTTTTTTTTAATATTTCCTTCATTTTTCAGTTACTTGGACGGTTTTTAAAGAGAATAACAAAATTTTTTTTTCAAAACGTGAAAAATTTTTTAGGGGTTTTGATTAGTTAAATTGTCAAAATCACACACTGTGCATTGGCTCAAAATCAGCCGCCGATGTCCGCATCCAAGAGAATCTGAAGGAGTGAATTTTTCCAACTTTAAATGGCTAAACAATGGCCAAGATCATTGCTGCAGTCCGTGAAATTATGTAAAAGAGTCTGAGGCAATCAATTGCGTAAGAACGTAGACTTTAGCCGATTTCAACAGAAACTCAAAGATAACGACCTTCTGTTTGCTAACTGGGGAAGAGGACTCTATTTTTAGCAGAAAATAATCACGGCACACATTTTTCTTTTATCGCTCGACCACATCCTAAAGGATGAGATTTAGTAGATGATTTACATCTATAAATAGCTGTAGTGCGATTTAGTAACTTATTTTAACGATAATCGAATCGTTTAAAAAAATTAAACAATAAAATTATCTATTTTATTATTTTGTAACACTTTTTAAAGGCATTCGTTGTCTACTTCTGTCGTTAACTAAACCACAATATTTTTTGTGTTGTTTATTTTATCAACGAAAACATATGTTTAACATACAAAAGCAGTGAGTATACATGTGCACTAGATTACCCATAAAATATATGGATTTTACAAAAGTTTGGATTTTGCTTGTTCCACCAGCAGTTTCTGGTAGATGGGGCAATAAAAATAATATGTGTGCAAAAATTGGGTCGATCGGTCGTAAACCGGCCAGTCGACTTTGACCTTTGTCCTAGAACAAGGCTTAAAAGTAACTAATATCTTTGTTGCGCTATAACTCTTTAATTTAACATTTTCCCATAAAATACTATATAAGCTTTTCGATTCAGAATAAAATGCAGACATTTTTGATATTTAATTTTTTAGCCTACTATGACTTGTTGTGATGTTATAAGCAATCAAATTAAAAATTTTTCATGAATTTTTTTTAAAAAAGCCCTAGTTTTAATAGATGTTTATATGTAAAAATATTAACATGTCAACTTATACAATTTTTGGTAAATCGGCAACACCTAAATTTCGAGTAGCAGATTAATTCGGTAACTATTTATAAATAATCTCTGAAATAATTCAAAATTTCATGCTACACCCTATATTTAGTACCAATATTTGTACAATAAGTAAAAAATTGATACCCCAAATTCAGATTTTGGTCCATCTACGCTAAAATAGTAAGCATATGTGCGAAAATGTATTGATTTATAAAAACTACAAATCCTGCTCTACAAAATAATAAAAACCGTTTCTAGCAGACTAAGCCCATATTAAAACTAGGGCTTTTTTAAAAAAAGTTCATGACAAAATTTTTACTTTGATTGCTTATAACATCACAACAAGTCATAGTAGGCTAAAAAATTAAATGTCAAAAATTTCTGCATTTTATTCTGAATCGAAAACCTTATATAGTATTTTATCGGAAAATTTTAAATTAAAGAGTTATAGCGCAATAAAGATATTAGTTACTTTTAAGCCTTGTTCTAGGACAAAGGTCAAAGTCGACTGGCCGGTTTACGACCGATCGACCCAATTTTTGCACACATATTATTTTTATTGCCCCATCTACCAGAAACTGCCGGTGGAGCAAGTAAAATCAAAAATTTTGTATTCATGGGTAATCTAATGTGCACAGTTTACAAATAATTCTCAAATTATTTTTTATTTCTACTCCTATTTAAGTCTTCTGTTTATTTTGACAGAGCTGCCATACGAAAATAAAAGTTATCAACTGTTGTTTAAATGTATGTAGTGAATCATATAATCGTTACAGCAAATAACAAAAGCCATCGACATATTTATCGATTGTCGAATCGTTTAAAGTTACTGAATTGCACTACTGGAGTGGATTTTGAGCTGATATAATTTTTGGTTAGTATTATTTAGCCACTAAGATCTAGCTATGTACGTCCGCTTGTCCGCCTGTCTGTATATCTGTTTGCTTAGATAATAGACACTTGCTAGAAGTCAAATGTTAGCTCAACTAAGAATGGAATACACTCCCCGAAATATTTATAAGACCAAAATAGTTTTTTATATTTCTATGGAACTACAAGTGCAATCCCAGAAATATTTGGCACACATATGAAGATAAGTAAGACATTTTTTTACATGTAAAAAAGTTGGTTCCGTTACTTCTGTGCAAAAATAACGGGACTTTTACTTCGAACGAAATAATTATAAGACCAAATATGACGAACTATTTTAAATATTTAAAGAAATGGAATATGTTTTCAAAATTTTTATATTTTTTGTTCGTACTATTAATAAAGGCTGTACAGAGTTAAATCAGAGTTCATTTTTGGTACAGTGGGTCAAATATATTTTTATGATATAATCAATAAGGAGCAAAAAATAAGCCTAAAAGCTCAATTAAATTATATTTTTGTTTATATATAAAAAAAATTAAATCTGGAGAAGCAATGGTGTTTATTATTGTTTTTGTGATTTTGGACTAGACTAAGATCAAAATATGTAAAATTAATTTAATTGTCTACTTAAAAAATGTATTTGTAGCCTAAACTGTTTGAGATATGGAATGTCTTGTTGAGAATAAATCAGAAAATATTAATCATAATTCAATACGCCTTGGACAATTAGGTAATCGCAAGATAGTTTATAATTATTAATAGCTAATTTGATTCTACTAATATAGTAAACTCATTTTAGTCTGAAAACAGGCATAATTTAATGAATTCCATAGTAGGAATTATACTTATTGTTATTGGACTTTTATCTCAATTATATTCTAATGAATACCCTTGATGATTAGTATTTACGCAATTTCTGATACAAACATTAAAAATTGGATATAATTTATTTCAAAATAACCATAAATAAAGGCTAGATATTGTATTGCGTATATGCAATAACTTTCGGTGCTATTAAAGCCACAAAAAAAGTATTTTTACAAGATATATTTACTAAATATCTTTAGTATAGTTAGCAATTATTATAAATTAGCTTACAACTGACATTCTGGCCAATTTTTATTAAGACATGATAAATATTTTCTGATTTATTCTGAACAAGACATTCTATATCTCAAAAACTTAGGGCTGTACATAGTTTTTTTTACTTAGAAAAAAAAAACATTCGTTTTACATATTATGATACAAATCTAGTCCATAATTACAAGAACTGCAATAAATAGTATTTTCCCCATAATGTTTTTTAATATACAAAGAAAAAAATAACTTAATTGACCCTTTGGGCTTATTTTTAAAATTTTATTGATTATATCACAAAAATATATTTGTCCCACTGTACCAAAAATTAACTCTGATCTAACTCTGTACAGCCTTTATTAATAATACGAACAAAAAATTTTAAAATTTTGAAAACATATTCCATTTCTTTAAATATTTATAATAGTTCGTCATATTTGGTCTGATAATTATTTCGTTCGAAGCTCAAGTAAAAGTTATATTTCGCATTTAAAATTTTGTTTACAATTTCTCAGTATAATATGCTTTCATTATTGCAAAAAATATAAAAATTATATTTTATTTTACTTAATATATATTTAGTTTCATTTTAATTAATTAAGTTATGCTTTAAATTTAAAGATTATATATTTTGTTCTGGAATAACATAAGATTTGATTCAGTTCCATATCAAATGCATAATTGAATTTTTTCACATGTTAACTTATTTTAAATATTATATTTTTTAATAAATTTGTTACAGCTAAACTTAGAAGAAAATTAAATAATTTTTCATACCGGAAATAATTTTATTTCTAAATATATAAATGAAAATATAATTGATTTACATCAGCCATAAAGTAGCGAAGAAGACCTTTATATTTTCAATAAATATCATTAATTTCAATTTTGAAATTTAAACTAACAAAACAAATTGTTAGTTAGAATAATATTCTATAGCTGTTATTGATTATATATAGGCATCACATCACATTTCATTTTATTTTATTTCCATTCCATTCAAATACACATTTTCTTAATTTAATGCGGGTGTTTTAATTTCATATTTATTTAAAATTTTATTTCCATATTTGTTAGCATTTCACTCATATAACATTTTGTACATATAAACAGTGTATAGACGAGATTTTCAATAGAAATTTATTATTTGCAATTTGGCAGGGTATCAAGTGGCCTAAAATCATATAAATGTACTATAGTTTCTGAAAAAAAAACAACAAATAAATAAATTATATAAATGTATATAGTCAATATTGCAAATGGAGGAAATGTTTTTGAAAAAATAAAAATGATGATTATTATTTCAATTTATTATTATTTACTTGGCTTATGGTGGTGTTGCAGGCAAAACAGCATCGCATATGAATAAGTATTATGTTTCATACAAAACGATTTCAATTTATTTATGTTTTTTTTTTTTTATTATTATTAAATAAAATCAATTAAAATGTTTAGTCAAAATCAAATGATATATGACGTATCAATTAAGTAAGTTGTGGGAAAAGTTATGCTGACACAATTTATTTAATGGATAAAAGGAGTGGCATTGTATAGTTTAGATTTTTTGAGTAATTTCTTAAGTGGTTAGTAATATGACAATAATATCACATAATCTTTTTCCAACAAGATTTGATGGAAGATGAAATGGAATTAAACACAACTTTTGAGACATTAAAAGAATTTTTAAACTATATACTTACATATGTGACTACATGAGTATTTTACCAACAAATTTATGGAATATAGAATATGAAAATAAGAGATCGTTTAGGTGTCCGTCGTAGTTTCTCATGATATAGTAGATCCTTCCGCCATGCATTATTATTATTTTTTATTAAATTACATTATATATTCATTTCTCCGATTTAAGCGTTGTAAATACTCAATGTTACCTAATACGGTGTCGATTGTGCAACGAAATTTTTCCCTAAATGTTGTTATTAACTTTGAACTTCTGGATCAGTTGGACTTCCTCAAGAATTTATCAATTAAACGTACAAGATTAAAGAAGATATAAAAGTTGTATCATATTAACATGCTGCTGAATCGAGTAACTTGTCAATGAAATGTATTTGGCATCTGTGTCTGAATAATAAATGCATAACAGTTTTGAAAGATACTTAGAAAAATGGCTTTCTGGTATTTAAAAAACCAGATCACACAACTCAGAAACTAAAACTTTTTAATTATTTTATTTGATAATTTTAATTAAGAATTATTTGATTTGTGTGGGGACTTAATTCATTAGGGCTTACTTCACACAGAAAAAAATAATTCAAATTATTTTTTAATAAAATTATTAATTAACTTTGTATTGGAATTTAATTGTATTATTTATTAATGTAATTAATTTTCTAATTGGTTTACAAAATTATTTTAATAAATTGTCAGTTCTTAATAAAATATAAGCAAAAATTAAAAATTTGTCTATAAAAATATAACAATAAGATAAATACAAGACAATTTCCAACAATTTTTAGTTCATCATATCTATTTAAGGAAAATCAGTAATAATAAAATTAATTATTCTAGTTATTAATATTATCATATTGATGATCAATTAAAAATTAATTATCAATTAAAAATTAATTAATATTAGCAATTTCGTAATTGAAGTCCATTATTACTTTTTTCTGTGCATTTGTTTTGGGATTTATTTCATTGGAGGTATTTCACTAAATGTGGCTCTTATTTCCTTTGTTGGGATAAAAGTTACAATTGTTGTGAATTATTTCATTTATCCCTTTGGAAGTTACTTAATTTTTGTTGGGACTTTTTTCATTTTAGAGTTATTTCATGGTGCCTAAGTTATCTGTTGTATTTTTTATATTAAAACTAAACAGAATCTAGTTTCTCTCTGACGAGAGCATAATGATCAAATGAGCCTCTCATCAGCGCACAGTCGTTCCAAACCGCTTTTTTGGAAATAATTCTGTAACTTTTGAACTGTTAGAGATATCTCAATTAAATTTCACATAGTCAGAGCTGAGAGCCCAAACACAAGCAAGTGAAGTTAGATGTTGTTTTCCGCTCTAAGAGAGAAATGCAAATTAACCCATTTCCAACCACTGTTGCGTTTTCGCATCAGTAACTTTACCTATACCGTAACTAATTTAGTTTAAAATTAATAATAATGTTTTATATGCGTATATTTAGCTTGGAATGTTAACTAAATAAATTGAGGGAAAAAAATTAATTCCGACGAATTTTTACCCCCGGTAGAGCGGATCAAAAAAAGGTCTATAAAATAGACCTTTTTTAAAATTTAAAAAGTCATTCGAAAAATTTTACAAAATATCTTAAATGACCTTTCAAACAATAGCCAAGATGTCAAAAAATATGAAACTTTTCACTTGTTGACAAATAATTTAGGGATATAGAAACACCAAGCCCCCAAAAAATTGGTGTTGCGAAAACGCATCAATGGTCAATTAGGGGTAGTGTGATTTAGCCACATTACGCAAGGTGGCGCACTGAAAATATAGACATTTTTAAGGTAATATTGTATTTTAAAATTATGCAAAATAATTGAGAAAATCATTATAGATGAACGAACATAGAATTTTTTGAATTAAGACTTCATGTGCAATCGAATTTTTTTACTCTAGCCTTATAAAAGTTGTATTCTACATTATTTTTGAATTATGTAGTAAAAAATAAGCAATTGTCAGCAAATTACAAATGTCTATATTTTTTACAATCATTGAGAACAAATATAAGTAAAAGAATTTCCAAATGATCGACGCTACCTGAATATGAAGTGTATTTTGTAAAGGATGCTATTATATAGAATATGATAACCTAAATTCAAGGAGTTACCTGAAAAATGTCGAAAACTGATAAATGATACTAATAAAATTATGCAATTTTTTGCTAAATTTTTTCAATTGTCTTAAAAAAGGGATAATAAATTTTCTTCAAAGTTCATAAAATTTGCTAAAACAAAACATAATATTTGCAATTTTTATGATTACACATTATTATTTTTTATTTAAAGTATTAAAAAATTTTAAAAACCAATGTGAATAGGTAAAATTTCGTAATTTTCGAAACAGCCTTTTTCTATAAAAGGATATGCTTTCTACTCAAAGTGATAGTTCATTTTGGGTTTTCAATTAAATGAGCTTAAGTGGATATCAAAATATAAACAAAATAAAATCTCCAAGGATATTCAAGGTATAATAAAAGAAAAATCTGTGAATATATTTGCACGGATAAATGAAAGCAAACTAATTTTTTTCTTAGTCATTTGAAGATTGGTACATTACCCCAATTTTCAAATCCTGTGTCAATTGGAATGCATCATGTTAAAAGTCATTGCATTTGGTACATTACCAGGATTTACGATTTTACAAATTCGGGAATATTGTGCAAGAATAACAGAATCGATTTACGTAATATTTGTGTTTGAGGCACAACGTGGTTAGGCAGCCTGTAGGAAGGACCAGAATGCTTTCCTGACCACCGTATTGAAATCCTAATCGAGATGCTGCGCAAACTGATAATTGAATGCAATGTACATTACATTCCAAATGCTTTAAAATGTAATATATTTTATTTAATATATAATCTATTTTATATATTATATGAAATTATTTAGTCTTACACCGTAAGTTATTTAACGTTTTTACGTCATTATTTAGTTGCCTTAAATTTCAATTGGAATGGTCCACCTCTAATTATTTTTGTTCATACTTAACATATTTAACATACTATTTGTAAAATAATCACAAAACTAAATTTAAATGACAAATAAAACTCATTTTGCCATTTTTTGTTTAAACGTCTTCTTCTTCTATGAGCGAAAAAACATACCCCTAATTGACCATTGATGCGTTTTCGCAACACCCGATATCTCAGAAACTAAAATAGCTAGGATCACAAATCTTTCAATTTTATGATCACAATCAATAAAATAGACCCCATACCAAATTTTATTAATTTATCTTAACGAGATCGGGTAGTGGTAAGAAATGGGTTAAATGAAGACGGCGTCCAACAGCGGATTTCACATACATTTTGTTTTTGCTTCTTTATATTTTTTGGGTCTGGCAACAACAAAATTACGTGTATAAAAAAGGTTTTTCTTCCTCTCTTAAATTCCATACATAAAAAATATAAATCAAACATTTCTATCTCTTTCCTTCTTATATAAATTTAATGTAAACCTATGTGATTCCTTTTGCAACAATAATACGCTTGGTTGTGTTTGGGCTCTGAGGTTGATTTCTTTTTGAGTTGATTTGGTAAAGTACATGTTTATAGCGGGTCAGGGGGGTAGTAGGTGGCCCACCAAAGTTGGCCATCTCGGGTATATTATAATTTTTTTTTTTTTTGAAAAATCGCCAAAAATTCATTTATGATATGACATAAAAGAAATCTTACATATAGATAGTTCTTGTAAATATCTACAAAAAATATGCTTACATGTTTAGGTTTTCTTTTTATGTTTAAGAATTATTCAGGTTGAAATAAATGTTTAACCCATTTTTTGCCTCGCTTTTTTAGTTTTTATACTCACCATCAAAAAGATGGAAGGTATATTGATTTTGTCATTCCATATGTAACATGTCGAAGGAATCATTTAAAACCCCAAAAGTATGTATTTTCTGGGTCCTGGTTGTATTCTGAGTCGATCTAGCTATGTCCGTCTGTTGAAAGCAGGATAGAGTTCGAACGGGACAACGTAGGTGGACGAAATTTGGCACAAATATTTATCTTGTATAAGGTTTGTTTGGTGGGCAAAATTGGTTAATAAACAAAAAAAGTTAGGGACTAAAAACTAGAAAGCAGGGTGTCCGTTTCATACTTTACTGCTGATATCTCTTAAACAAAAGCATGTATGACAACGAAATTTTGTAAAAATAGTTCAAGAATCAATGTAAACTCGGAAAAAATGGGCGTAGTCCGCCCACTTTACCGCCCACCTCCCATATAACGTTAAATTTAAAAAAAATTGATGGTGGGTATATAGATTCGGCAGAGCCGAATATAACATTTGCACTTGTTTTTTTTTAACTTCGCGTACTTAATATATCCCCTAAAATGTTTATTATATTATTTCCCAGATTTCTTACAAAAATTCTAAATAATTCTAAATAATATTGTAAGAATCGTATAAATATATTAATCCGTTAAAAAGTTATATATATTTGAAGTATGAACTTTATAAACTTAAAATTTTTTTTTTACCAAAAAGGTCGCTTCATTTATTCAATGATAAAATTTGTTTTTTGTTAACGTCCTTATCATTTTTTTAATGTTTTCAAAAGAAATCTTAATGCAATTGCGTGTAAAAAAAATCCGTAGGACTTCGGTCAAAGATCTGCCACAAGTCCTATCCCATAAAACTCATTGAAATGAATGAATATATTTTCATGTAAAGAAGTGGAAGTGTTTTTAATTCTCTGATTTATTTTTAGTTTATACATGTTGTACTGAAATTTAAATAAAATATCACTATTCGTTTAATTTCTTATGAAAGTTTAAATATTAAATTTATTATTATTATTATTATTTTTTTTTTAAATCCACAAAAATGCTAAATTTTAAGTCCTTTGTGAACTTCTGCGATTAAATTACATTCTACTAACTTTCTTTTATAAGTTCTACGAAGCCTTAAGTCCGCTTCTACTTCAGCAAGAAGTCTTGCTAGTGGGATGGGATGACTCATTTAGAGTTTAAGGTTGTATTTTAGAGATTGTGTTAGTTAAAGACGAGTTCAAAAAATTCGGAGAAAATGAAATTTAGTTAAAATCTACTTTTTTCTCTAAATTTGTCTTCGTTTATTTATTATTTAATTTTTTGGGCCCTAAAATTTTCATAAAATATTTATATCCTTATTCATAATGAAATTTGAAATTTATTAGTCCTTAATAAAATTAATTTTTTAAGCAAAATTCAAACTTATCGAACAGTAATAAATTTCAAATTTGATTATGAATAAGGCCTTTAATAGATTTCTTTACAATAAAATCGTAAATTATTTTTTGTAGATTTTTTTAAGGTGACAAATTTTGTAGGACCACCAACTTATTGAGAATGATATCTAAAATAAAACTTAAAGCTAACAGGAATTTTTTATTCCCAGAAGAATTGCTTATTCTAAAGTGATGGACTGACTAATACTCGTAAAGAAATGAATGTGTTTCATTATTGGAAATAACTATAAACAATTGAAAAAACCGCTACACGAAAAGGCAAATAAGTATCAATATGAATATTAAAAAGCACAATACGGAAAACTAAAACTGAATCACAAGATAACTGAATATTTTTGTTTTTCTTTTTAATTCATTCATTCAAAAGAACTATAGATGTGTAATCAAAGTACGAATGAAAAAAAAAAAAAAGAAAACAATGTTATCAATTATGACATTAAAAAACTTACAGATATATAGCTTCCAAAAAAAAAAAAAAAATATTGCAAAATCCCTAAAAAAAGAAACTTTAACGTAACACATAAAAAAACAATGATTAAGAAACTTTTAAACAGAATATAAAATTAAAGCTGCAAATGAATTTAACAACTGAAAACGTTTTTGAAATATATTATTAAAATAAAATTAAAGCCTGTGGTTAAATAAATAGTGACGTCTGAAATTGTACGAACACAAATTTTAGTTAACATATTATTTTAAATATTATTTTTTTATTTTATATACATATTTTTTGTGCTTTTAAGCAAAGTGCAAATTAAAATATTAAAAAAACGCAAAAAAAACCGAGAGAAAAAAATAAAGTCGGTCAAGCCCGACCATATGATACCCTACACCATTGTGTACGGTATAATTCGGGGAGGGGTTCTTTATTAGACTTGGAGTCAAAAGTGGGCCGATACTCATAAATGTAAAATAAAACATACGAATTCAGAATATTACGTTGATGCTGACATTTACATGAATTTATTCACTTTTGGGTGATTCCCGAAATGGGGCCTTATATGGGAGCTATGGTAAATTATGGACCAATCTTTATAAAATTTGGCACTATCATTTATGTTCATATAAAACTTATTTGTGTCGAATATTAACTTGATACTAACATTTTAATGGGATTAATGCCCGTTAAGTGATTTTCTGAAAAGGGGTTTATATGGGAACTATGGGTAATTATGGACCGATTTTTTTAAAAATCGCCACACTTATTTGAACTTATATGAAACTACATGTGCCAAATTTCATTAAAATATTGCTATATTTAAGGGATATATGATCGTTAAACTCTTTTCCGGGAGGACATTTGTATGGGGACTAGGTGATATAATGGGCCGATCATAACCAATTTCAATAAGCTTCGTCCCTGGACCAAAAGAAACCTGTGTATTTCATACATTTTGGTTTAAAATTACGACCTGTAGTTTGATTACAAAGTTTACATGGACGGACAGACGGACGGACATCGTTAAATCGACTCAGGAAGTGATTCTGAGCCGGTTGGTATAAATTAAGGTGGGTCTTAGACCAATATTTTTGACTGTTACAAACATCAGCACAAACGCATGATACCCTCCCCACCTATGGTGGTGTAGGGTATAAAAATAATAAAAATAAATAAATCTTGATGCAAACGGGTGCCGTTTCATGGACAGATAAGACAATAAATAAACCTTTTTGTTAAGTTTATTTGTATGATAAAAATATTATATATTTTCTTTTGGTTTTATAAAACGAAAAAAATCAACAAAATACGACAATTTTGAGATTGAAATATATACTGATGGTTTATAAATGTTTTATTGTCAGATGAATGAACAGACCTAGAGACAGAATTGTGAAGGCCAATTTTGTTTATATGTTTTTTTTTATTTTTTATTTTTTTATTTAGCAAACAATTCTACCAGGTGAAAATATAATGAATAAAATAAATAAGATAACAAACGTGATTTAAGACGACTTTTGGAAACCTTATTTTACAAATCACTTCCAATAAAAAA
This sequence comes from Protophormia terraenovae, assembly GCA_951394005.1. Taxonomy (NCBI): domain Eukaryota; kingdom Metazoa; phylum Arthropoda; class Insecta; order Diptera; family Calliphoridae; genus Protophormia; species Protophormia terraenovae. The sequence goes on from OX596073.1 coordinate 136,413,284, forward strand.
CGAGGGAGAAACTATAGTCGGTCAAGACCGACCATATGATACCCTACACCATTAGACCTGTGTCCAATTGTAAACTAACACTTTTATTTAATATAAAATAAATTATATAAATACAGAATAATGCATTTATACTAACATCTATATGATTGTTTGCCCTTTAGGGTGATTCCCGGAAGTGGGTTTATATTGGAGCTATGGTAAATTATAGGCCGATTTTCATAAATTTTGGCAATGTTGTTTCTACTTATATAAAACTTATTTGTGTTGAATATTAACTTGCCATTCGTATGGGATTTATGCACGTTAAAGTGATTTTTGGAAGAGGGGTTTATATGGGAGCTATGGTCAATGATGGACCGATCCTGATGAAATTTGGCACAAGGATTTGCACTTGTATAGAGTTTCATTGAAATATCGCTATATTTACGGCATTTATGATCGTTAAACCCCTATTCCGGAAGGACATTTGTATGGGGTCCAGGTGAAATAATGAACCGATCACAACCAATTTCAATAGGCTTTGTCTTTGTACCAAAATAATTATCTGTGCCAAATTTCATCAAGATATCTTTCAAATTGCGACCTGTACTTTGTTCACAAGGTTTACATGGACAGACACCCAGACGGACGGACGGACATCGTTAAATCTACTCAGAACACGGTATACTTAAAGGTGGTAGTCCGATAATTATTTCTGTGCGTTACAAATATCAGCACAAACGCATTATACCCTCCCCACCTATGGTGGTGTAGGGTATAATTAATTATAATAAATATTATTTAATAGTATAGTATATAGATGTACATAAGTATATTGAGCACTAACCGCGAAAATATCGTAAATGTAGAATACAAAATTTTACAGGAGAAGCATTTTTGTGATTATTTGCATATTGTTATATGTATGGAAAACTTCACTTAAGATAAAATTGCTTTAGCTAAAAATCTGAAATAGCACTTATTAAGTCGATACAAATTTTGAATGAATTTTGAAAATGTTGTTGTTAAAGATATTTTGGCGGTCAGGGCTTGATATACCAACAAACATTTTAAATATATTTTGCAAAAATTTCCTCTTCGCCAACTCAAAAGACTTACTAAAAAAATATACTAAATCATTATGTTATTATATGGCTATGAGCGTATAAGCCTCTTGCCTCCGTCAGGAAATATAATATTATAGAAATAATAATTTGCACAAAAAAATCAAAAGATCTTTAAAAAAATTTATGAAAAACATTTTGACGCTTTTCCTTTCCTTAATCGAAATTAAAGATTTAAAGCTGTCGGAATCTGATGGGATAATAGTGAATAGTGTGCTCCCTGCCCGAAATGTGAAATCAGTTTTCGATATGATTTCACATTTTGACATTGAGTAAATAAAAATATCTTAAAACCAAAACCAATCAAAAAAGAAAAAAATTGGGAATCTCCGCTCCCTGATAGAAAAATTTGGCTCTGTTAGGATTTGTAGAGTAAGTAAGTCCATTTTTATTTTTTTTATCACGTCTGGGGGCTTCAGAAAGCTTTGGAAAGATAATATAAATTCTTGGAAAAAGACATATATTTCCGATTATCTCCGCTCCCTGATTTGTAGAACAAAAAGTTTTATAAGTAAGCCAAATTTTAATTTTCTACCACGTCTGAGAGCTTCAGAAAGCTCTGGAAGGAGAAAAAAATGCTTAGAAAAAGACACATAAATCCCATTATCTCCACTCCCTAATATAAATTTAAAAATATGGCTCCATTAGAATTTGTAGAACAAAAAGTTTTATAAGTAAGCCAAATTTAAATTTTCTACGTCGTCTGTGAGCCTCAGAAAGCTTTAGAAAGTGAAAAAAAAAATGCCTAGAAAATTACATAAATATAACCAAAGTATTTCTAAAATTTTACGTAATATAAGAGGTGGGCGGTAAAGTGGGCGGACCACGCCCATTTTTTGTTTCTGAGTTTATATTGGTCCTTTGTACAAAATTTCGTTGACGTTTCACCTTATATGCCTTATTTTTGGTTTGCATGTTTATATCGACCCTCGAACTATCTGTACAAAATTTCGTTATCATACATGCATTTGTTTGAGAGATATCAGCAGAAAACTATGAAATGAAGCTACAAAGGACACCCTGTGTTTCTAGTATTTTGGCCATAACTTATATAAAATAAATATTTGAGCCAAATTTCGTCCACCTAGGTTGTCCCGTTAGAGCCCTATCCTGCTTTCAACATACGGACAGATGGACGGACATGTATAGATCGACTTAGAATCTAATCAGGACCCAGAAAATATATACCTCCTTCGACATGTTACACACGGAATGACAAAATCATCTTTTTGATGGTGGGTATAAAAATGATTAGCAAATTATATATATAGATATGCGTTTGTGCTGATGTTTGCCACACCCAAAAATATTGGTCTAAGATTCACCTTAATTTATACCAATCGGACCAGAATCACTTTCTGAACACAAGTTTCTTATAGTCCAAGGACAAAGCCTATTGAAATTGGTTATGATCGGTTCATTATTTCATCTAGCCCCCATACAAATGTCCTCCCCGAAAATGGGTTTAACGATCATAAATACCTTAAATAAAACAATATTTTAATGTATAAGTTCCATATAACTTTAAATCTTTGTGCCAAATTTCATGAAGATCGGTCCATGATTGACCATAGCTCCATATAAACCCCTCTCCAGAAAATCACTTTAATGGGCATTAATCCCATTAAAATGTTAGTATCAAGTTAATATTCGACACAAATAAGTTTTATATAAATATAAATGATAGTGACAAATTTTACGAATATCGGTCCATAATTTACCATTGCTCCCATATAAGGCCCATTTTCTGGAACTTGTGAACCATTTAATATATGTCAATAAAGATTATTAACCGTTTTGGGGGGGTTATTTTTTTTTTAACTTTTTTTTTTAAATTTAAAAACGAGCATAATAGGTATTCTAGCGATTTTAAACTTTTGTTTAAATTCGCAAACAAATAATTCCAACTTGGACTTATTTGAATATATGCAAAAATTCCTCTAAAGAGACTAATCCCAATTTAATGGTTTTTTTCTCCTATTTCTGCTCCTATCACTTTTGAAAAATTAATTTCATTTCAAAAATTAAATGCATATAAATCCGCCCCTTATTCATAACTTTTCATAACATTGCATGATGGCAGTTATGAAAAATACATGACAAATTTATCGATAAACACAAAATTCTTTAACACTTTTAACATTTTGGTAGGGTATTTTTTTTTTAAACTTTAGGAAGACTAAATATTTTAGATGTTTCTTTTCGATATTAAAATACAACGTTTATTTGTTTTATCTTGGCGATAAATGAACAATGGTTTAAGTGTTGAACAGCACTTGTGAGACAATCACTCGCATTCACAGGTCAAGCAACCAAAAAAAAAAATAATCACCATAAGATTAATAACATTTAAGCATACGCATGTTGAACAAGCATTTTCAATAAATGTTTATGTTAAAAGCAACGAGTGTCCCAGAATTATTGATCTTTTTTTTATATTAACGCTAACAAAAATTCAGTTTTTTACAAAACTCTTTTTAAATAGTACCTACTCATAAAAACAACCGATCGCTAGTAATCTTCTTAAAAGATCCCACCTTTTTTGTTATTTTAACATTTTTATCAGCAACATCGTTATTATTACATTTATGTACTCATTTTTGTTTCTTTTTTTTTATCTTTCACATTTTTGTTTTATGCCATACTTATGTTGCATTAACTGTTGCTAATGTGCGGCATGTTTATAGTGTTGTAAGTTTTTGTTGTTGTTTTAAGTGCTTATTTTAAAGAATACTTATACAGTCCGTTTGTATGAGTGAGTATAGTTATTATAATTTACGCATAATTCTTATTATTTATGTGCATTTTACAATAAAATAAATCAAGAAGTTTCGACGTCACTATCGACAACGCGTCATCAGCAACATGTGTGGTATATTATTTTTTCCCTCTTCTTCTTCTTAGCTGTTGTTATATCTCCCTGAATAAGAATTTTTGTATTGCACTTAGTTCCTCTTTGAGTAAATCGTTATAAACCGCTTGTTGGTTTGGTTTGATCAGCTTAAAATCTCATAAGCGTTATGTCGTCATTTGATTACGCTACATTAACGAGGATATTATACACAGAAAAAAATATTTCAAATAATTTTTTAATAAAATTATTAATTATCTTTATATTGGAATTTAATTATATGATTTATTAATATAATTAATTTTTTAATTGGTTTTCAGTTTTGTTTTTTAATAAATTGACAGCTGTTAATAAAATATAAAGAAAAATTAAATTTTTGTCTATAAAAGTACAGAAATAAAATAAATTTAAGTAAATTTTCAAAAATTTTCAGCTCATTGCATCTATTTAAGGAGAAGAAGTAATAATAATATCAATTATTCTAGTTATTAACCATTTTGATGATTGGAGCAAAATCAATTAACAATTAATTAATATTACAAATTTCGTAATTGAAGCAAATTTTTACTTTTTTCTGTGTATATACGTTTTTGGTGTGGTTTGTTATAATTAATTTCTAGTTTTATATCAATATTAATATGCTCTATTTAATACAATCTCCTTCAGTTCTATAAAAATTTTCTTTATAATACATTGCACAGTGGGAAAGAATCGACTAGTTGGATTTTCATAAAATTACACATAGTCGTAGCAAAGAAGTGTATAATTTTGAACTTTGAAGGAAGGCCCCACATAATCTTCCAAAAAGTTTCGATTCTGCCCCACTATGTAGTATGAATGTAGTATATGTATATTGGGGATACTTATAGGAAGGAAAGTCGAAATAACGAAATTTGTCTAAGGAATAAGATCCTATTCAAATGATATGGGATTATTAAACAAGTTCAATAAACACCCTAATATGTGGCTGTTGTAATTGATCCCTACTAAAATGACGATAATTTTACTATTTAAGATACACAGTGTCCCATTCAAAAAACGAAATGGAAATAAATCTGGAATTTCCGAACGGCTGGTCTGATTTCAATGAAATTTCACATAGTGGTAGCAAAGGTTTCAGACGAGTTTAATTTTCGACAGGGTCCGAAAGTTTGACACCTTGGGTGTTAGAAATATAAAAAACAATCGTGATAAGTTATATCTTTACTAGAGTATTCATTTTACTCGACTTTTTCATTGTTCGAATAATCAAATAACTCGAAAATGCAGTTTTTAAGTTACTCGAATAATCGAGTAAAACTTTTAAGTTACTCGAGTTATTCGAGTAAATTATACCTCAAAATTTTACTCGTTTTTTCAATGATTATTAAGAAATAAAACAAAAATATAGCTTAAAACATGAAATAGTCTTTCGTAAATATTTATGAATATTTGTCTTTTTGATTATTTCGATTCATTGATAGTAAAATAAATAGGTCTAACAATTTTTGTGTATTAATTCCAACAAAAATTTTATATTAAAGTGTGGTTCCAAGGATTTTTATCATTTTTGAAATGCTATAAAATGACTAGTTTTTACACTAATACCCGATTAAAGCTGATTATCTATACTTTCGATACAATTTAATGTAAAGTTTTTAACCACTTTTAAATGAATTAGCGATTTTGTCGCATAACCTCAATCACACATACTAATCAATGTGATACAAAGAGGTTTTCAGTTATATTCAAAATATTTGTACAATTTTTAAGTATCGGAAATCTACTAAACCCAGTTTTATTTTGAGAAAAAAATGTATTTAAATGGTTTAATTATAGCGAAAACATAACTCAACATCTTTTGTATCAAAACTACACAAATTGAAGTTTGGGACATAGCCAAAAATAAATTAAGTTTTTGACAGTCATTTAATATTGTAGAAATGTATATAGTTTTTAAGATAATTTACTCTTATTTGTATTATAGTGATCTCATGATTATGTTAGTTTTATTTTGTGGAAAAATGTTTTGCAACTCTTAATTTTCTATATAAATTATATAAACTTGTACAGTAAATTAGTCATTGTATAGTTAGTTAGAACAACTTTTCTCCATTTAATAGAAATTTAAAATATATAATTCTTTCTCGCAAATGTACACGTAAGTATTATAATTGGCTCTAATTTGAAATTAACCATAAATATTACCCAAAATGTTCAATATTTTATTTTTCCTTTCTTCCTATTTTTGATTTTATCTAAGCCATCACAATCATATCCTCCACACCAGACTGATAATTTATTGATATGTTTTTCTAAATCAAGTTTAAAATCCTTCAGTTTATTTCTTATAAAACATTTTATATAAAAAAGAGAATCCATTTTCTTTATCCTTCTCAAAGTATTAAAATTATAAAAAAAAATTATTTGAATTTTATATTATAACGAGCGTAACCCGGTGCGCTTCGCTACCCCCTAATAGGGAATATAAAACAATTGCTACTGTTTAGGGGTTTTAAAAAGTGGGCGTAAAATATGGGCGTGAACCCAGTTCTTACATAGCCTTAAACGACCACCGTTACTGGTGCTATCTGTGTGTTAAATTTCTTAAAAATCGGTACAGGCGTTTGAGAGTTATAAAAAGTGGGCGTGGCATACAACCCAGTTCATACATAGCCTATAATGTCCAGCGGTAATGGTACTATCTGTGTGTCAAATTTGGTGAACATAGGTGCAACAGTTTAAGAGTTTTAAAAAGTGGGCGTAAAATGTGGGCGTGGCATCCAACCAAGTTTATATATAGCCTATAATGACCACCGGAAATGATACTATCTGTGTGTCAAATTTCGTGAAAATCGGTACAACCATTTAAGAGTTATAAAAAGTGGGCGTAAACTGTGGGCGTGGCATCCAACACAGTTCATACATAGCCTATAATGATCAGTGGCCCTGATACTATCTGTGTGTCAAATTTCGTGAAAATCGGTCCAACCGTTTGGAAGTTATAAAAAGTGGGCGTAAAATGTGGGCGTGGCATCCAATCCAGTTCGTACATAGCCTATAATGATGAGCGGCACTAATACTATCTGTGTGTCAAATTTCGTGAAAATCGATCCAACCGTTTGGAAGTTATAAAAAGTGGGCGTAAAATAAGGGCGTGTCATCCAATCGAAATCTTACATAGCCCATAATGATCAGCGGCACTGATACTATCTGTGTGTCAAATTTCGTGAAAATCGGTCCAACCGTTTGGAAGTTATAAAAAGTGGGCGTAAAATGTGGGCGTGGCATCCAATCGAAATCTTATATAGCCTATAACCACCTCTGGCACTGGTATTATCTGTGTGTCAAATTTCGTGAAAATCGGTTCAGTCGTTTAGACGTGATTGACGCACAAACAAACAAACAAACAAACTTACACCTCATTTTTATAATATATATTAGGATTTTTAAAGGGACGTTTGTATTTTTGTTTAATTTTTGTTATCGAAAAACGACCTTTAATTAAGTGTTGTAATTTAGGTATATATTCTGTTCTTTTTAGTAAATACATTTTTTAATAAACTTACGAATTATGGTGCTACTTTCTACTTTGAAATTTTTGAAACATTGTTTTCAAGCTAAATTTTTTTAAAAACTAATATTTAATCATCCTAAAAAATAGTTAAGAAAGGAACTATTTAAAATATTTTTTACCCGAATTATTCAATTAATCGGCATAATTTGCTCGAATAAATTTTTACTCGAAGTTCTTGATTTTAATTTAGTCGAACCAATATTTGATTTTAATTTGTCGATTAATCGAGCAAACAATATTCGAGTGAATACCCTAATCTTTACCCAGGGGTTTTTGTTTCTTCGCCTACCCCTTGTCACATTATAGTAGAAATAAAAAATAATAAGAACTAGGGGCCGTAACGGTTATAAGTGATATTAAAAAAAGTTCTTTTATAACAGTTATTTTGTAAAAAAGAAAAAATCCATCTAAAACAGTTATTTTTCAACGTAAAAATAAAAGGTTGGATGAAACTCTTAAAAAGAGAGTTTTATTGAGTGACCTGCGTTCAAATCTTTCCACAGAAAATTTTTAAAAATTTATATTTATTAAATTAAACAAATTAATTACTATAAAAAAATATATCAGATATACTCCTTAAAAGAGTTTTATTTTATGACGTTAGTTTTGAGATCATTTTCTAAGATCACCATAGATTCTGGATGAGCATTGCAACATCCAAACTTTATCTACATTTGGATTTTTTTTCGCATAAATATGTAGATACAAATTTAAGCGAAAGTTTAAAGGCATTTTTGACCACTAAACCCCTATTCCGGGAGGATATTTGAATGGGGGCTAGGTGGAATAATGGACCGATCATAACCAATTTTAATTGTGACCTATACTTTGTTCACAAGGTTGACATGAACAGGCAGCCAGCCAGGTGGACGGACATTGTTATATCGACTCAGAAAGTGTTTCGAGCGTAAGTCGAACGGTATACTTAAAGGTGGCAGTCCGATAATTTTTTCGGTGCATCAGCACAAACGCATAATACCCCAACCACCTATGGTGGTGTAGGGTATAAATATTCAACCAACATAGATTCAAGGTAAGTCTTGGCACACGAATTATTTGTATACCCTAGACCACCATAGGTGGTTGCGGTATTATGCGTTTGTACTAATACTTGTAACCCATAGAAAAAGTTACCCAACGCCCACCTTTTTAAATCGATTTAACGATATGTGTCCATCCGTCTGGCTGGCTGACTGTCCAGGTAAACCTAGTGCACAAAGTACATGTCGCAATTTTGAAGACATTCCAATGAAATTTGACACGTGGGACTTTTATAATACATGGACGAAGCCTATTGAAACTGGTTATGATTGCCCCCATACAAATGTCCCCTCGGAATAGAATTTCAACACTCAAAAACGCTTTAAAAATAAACATATTTTAATGAAATTCAGTGCAAGAGAATTTTGTGTAAGTATCTATCTTTGTACCAAATTTTATGTAGATTGGTCCACAATTGACTATAGCTCCCATATAAACCCCTCTTCCGAAAAATACTTTAAGGTGCATAAATCCCATACAAATGTTAGTATAAAGTTAATATTCAACACGAATAAATTATATATAAGCATAAATCATTGTGCAAAATTTTATGAATATCGGTCCATATTTTATCATAGCTCCCATATAAGGCCCACTTCGGAAATCGTCCAAAAGTGCATAAAATCATATAAATGTTAGTATCAGCGTAATATTATGTATTACTATATTTTACACTTAGTAAAAGTATAGTTCTATAATTGGACTATGGTGTAATATAAGGTCTCTCTCGTGGACCCCTTAGAATGTGGCTACAGACATATTGGGTCACGCGGACTTCCATTTGGGAAACCTTGTCATAACCTATTTAAAAGATTTTTATACGAATCGATTCTGCTAGTCAAGATCTACAAAAAACATTGTCGTATGTGTAAATTATCTTTTTTAGTTTAAGAAATATTCGGCTTCAAAGATTAAAATTTTTTACTTTTTAACCTAAAATTGAAAAATTTCTCAAATCGCAAAGTTGGAATTAAAAGAATATTAAATATATTACATGGTTTAATGTGTTTTTTGTTTCTGGTATTAGAAATTTTTTCTCCACGCTATTGGTCGGAAAGATATAACAAAAAAAAATCCCATTTGTGCAAATCTTTTTTTTTTTTTTTTTTTGGGAATTGCAGGCTTTTTGTTAATAAATATAAAAAAATTAAAAATACTTTAAATTAAGAATCAAAAATTCTACTTAGGTGTAAAATTTCATTCAAAACTATTCACTAACAACAATTTTATAAATTGGTTAAAATATAACGCATCAGGATTGCCTTTAATTTTTTTAATACTCGAGGCGCCTAACCCTCTAGCGCTGAAAAATTGTAAATGGTGCAAATGGAAAACAGCAAACATTACCATATACATATTTGTAGTGTATTAAAATATCGGTCTTTATGCTTTATTTTTGTACTTGCTTAAATATATAAAAGTTCTTTAATTTTGCTTCTTGCAACATTTAAATCTAAAAACGACCCACCAACAACTTGTAACAGTACCTGTTTCTTATTTATTGCCTTTGTAATGTAATTCACTTGTAGTTGTTGTCTTTTAACAAAATATTTTGTTAAAACACTATTGTTTTATTAATGTGGCTTATTGTTGACGGTTGGTTGATGATGTTGGCTGACTAGATTTGAATGCCTGTTTGGCTGGCTAGTTGGTGGGTTGTATTTTTTTTAACGTATGGTGTGATTGGTTTTCACGTCTTCAATTCTTGGTTTACGAAGTCCTGCTGGGGCTGCTTGCATGTGCATCCAATTTGCAATTTAAACTCATTTTTTTCGTTGGTTTAGTCGGTATATTTTTCTTTAAGAATAAATATATTATATATTTGTATTGTAGCGGCTTATTAATGCTGCACAAGAACACTTTATGCGGTAGTTGAGTATTAAAAACAAAAGAATGCATTTTGTGTGTTGGTGATGATTTTTATAATTATAATTTTTATTCGTAGTTCTTGTAGACCACTTTATGTTTTTTTTTTTTTAAACCATGAGAGTAAAAAATATATATATTTAATTAAAGGGTAAATATATTTGTATAGGGCTATTGTCATAATTACATATATGAGATTTTAAGCAGAATTTGCCTTGATATTAATTTTGAATATTTATAATGAGCTTATATTTAATAAAATATAAATTTATTTTATTAATGAGAATGGAATTTATGTTAAATTTAAAATTGATATGCTTTTGAAAAAACAACTTGTTTAATATTTCAAAATTTGCAGGAAAATTGTTTATACCCACCATCAAAAAGACGGAGGGGTATATTGAGTTTGTCATTCCATGTGTAATATGTCAAAAAAAAAAAAAAAATCATTAAAGACCCCATAAAGTATAAATATTCGGTGTCTTGGTAAGATTCTGAATCGGTCCAAGTAGCTATGCCCATCCGTCTGTTTGTCTGTTGAAAGAAGTATAGGGCTCGGAGGGGACCACAAAGGTTCAAATCTATATACAATATAAAATAACGTCTGAGTGATTGTCTGATGACTTACTTGGTGATTCATGATCGCACAGCCCAAACGGTTAAAGCTAGAAAGATAAAATATGGACTGTAGATTGGTCTCCTATAGAAAAGATCCACTAAGATGGGATTTTTGGAAATTGGAATGTTTAGGGGGGTAAAATCGATAACCTTATTTTACTTAACTAATAGAGATACAAAAAAGGTTAAATCGTTATCGTTATTCATTTGAAAAAATTTGAAATTCATTGGAAAACAATCTTTGTTACATCTAGGAGGAATAAAAAAGTACCAAAAAGGCGATAAAATTGGGAAAATTAAATTTTATTTAAATTAAATAATGCATTTGATATTATACTAAACCTAGAAATATCAAAAAAATTCCACGTAGTTCTAAGTGATTGAGAATTTACAAAAGGGGACTTTGTGGTACTTTTTATACCCACCATCAAAAAGATAGGGGTATATTGATTTTGTCATTCCGTGTATAACATGTCGAAGGAATCATTTAAGACCCCACAAAGTATATATTTTCTGGGTCCTGGTTAGATTCTGAATCGATCCAGCTATGTCCGTCCGTCTGTCCGTCTGTTGAAAGCAGGATAGGGCTCGAAAGGGACAACGTAGGGGGATGAAATTTGGCACAGAAACTAATTTGGCACAGAACTATACGTACAAAATTTCGTTGTCGTACGTGCTATTATTGAAGAAATATCAGCAGAAAAGTATGAAACGGACACCCTTTGTTTCTAGTTTTTAGCCCATAACCTTATATAAGATAAATATTTGTGCCAAATTTCGTACCCCTACGTTGCCCCGTTCGAGCCCTATCCTGCTTTCATCAGACAGACAGACGGACGGACGGACATAGCTAGATCGACTAAGAATCTAACCAGGACCCAGAAAATATATACTTTGTGGGGTCTTAGATGATTCCTTCGACATATTACACACGGAATGACAAAATCAATATATCCCCATCTTTTTGATGGTGGTTATAAAAACATGAAATTAAAAATACATGGGAACTTTGTGGTACTTTTCCGTTTTTCTAATGGTACTTTTTAAATTTTCTATAATATTGGACCAACAAATATGAAATTTAAAATATATTATCCTAAGTGAATAAGAACCCAGAAAATAGAATTTGTGGTAATTTTTCGTTCTTCTAATGTTGCTTCTTGAATTTTCAAAATACTAAACCTAGAAACTTGAAATTATTTACCATATGTGGTTAAAAATTCAAGAGGGGGAATTTTTGGTATTTTTTTTTTTTTTTGTTCTTCTAATGGTACTTTTTGAATTTTCTATAATATTTAAGCTAAAATCATGAAATTAAAGATATATGGTCCTAAGTGAATGAGAATCCATAAGAGATTACTTTTCGTTATTATAATATTATTTTTTAATTTTTTTTTTGTAATAATAATTAACTTTCAAACATGAAATTAAAGATATATGGTTCTGTGTTGAGAATCCACAAGCGCATTAGCACATTTCTCTCCACTAAAATATTTTGTTCTTAATGCCGACAGAACTACACAGGAGTTAGAAATCATAGTTTAAATTTACGGGCTTTTTAACTTTTGGTATTTTGTTTTTTTTTTTTTTTCTTCTAAATTAAAAGGCTACCGTTTTTATCTGGGGTATTTAGGAATGCTGCATCAGGTTAAATGCTATTTATATTAAAGTGAATCTGTATTTGTTAGTCTGTCTATTTTTTAATTTTATTCGTTGTTTTTAGTTTATATCAATATAATGGGGTAGCGAAGAACACTGTGATTAAGCTATTGGAAATATTATTCAAAATTTTATAGTCATAAAATTATAACTTAATAAAACACAATTTGAATTAATAACATAGTATGGTTTTTATTCAAAAAAATATACGTCAACGAAGTAATGGGTATACTGCTTGTATTTATATAAGGCTTGTTTGCATTAAAAATGACCAAAATCGGCTAATAAAAGGAACTAAGAACACAGAGTATCCATTTGTTAATTCAGTTTATACTTTTCTGCTGATATCTATTAAACAAAAGCATCTACGACAACGAAATTTTAAACAGATAATTGATGTAAAATGGATGTGATTCGCCCACTTCTCCGCTTATCTCCCATATGACGAAAAATTTTAAAACGTTGCTGATGGTGGGTATATAGTTTCGGTCAAGCCTAGTATAACATTTTCACTTGTTTTATTATAACAATATAATATAATAGTTCTATTTTTTAATTTATACTAGCAGTAATAATTTCTTAGTTTTAGAACCAGGAAAAATCTTATAAAATTCCATGCTAAATAAAGTTATTGACATTTTAAGTTTTATACAAAAGAATAAATATTACTAACAAAACCCATAACTTCCGCTTATCTAAGAAATAATGAATAGAATAGATTTTAATCTTTAAATAACAATTTGTTATCGATTTTTAACAGAAGTCATATTAAATAAATTTCTATTTTAACACAAAAAACATAATACAACTACTACAAGAATAAAAAAATATTAAAAATATAAAAAAAAAACACTAAAAAAATAGAACTAAAAATAAATTCTAAACTCACATATGACACTAATTTAAAACTATAAAACAAACTTAACTAGAGAGTTCATTATTCAAGGTTATATCGAAAAATAAAGCAAAAGAGATGTGTCTTATTTTTATTATAAAAACTCATAAAAAATATAAAAATAAAACGAGTATTTTTTTTTTAATAAAAAAACATAAAAAAAGAATTGAATGGAGTAGTTAACAAGTTTAATCACAACTTTTTTTATGTATGAAAACAGGTAAGACCACACACTACTAACACCGTTATGTTTTTTTTTTAAAGCCATGTGTTGTGAATTTGTTATTTTTGTTGTTGAATTTTCTTTTGTTAAATCTAAAAATATTAATTTAATAGTTTGTTGTTATCTTTATAATAATTTAATGTTATTTATGTCTTTTTTATTTAATTTTTTTTATAGATATATAAATGTACAAGTTTATCAGATTGGACTGGTCCATGCTTATTGTCACCAGATTAAGTTGTCAATTGACTGATTGTTTGGGCAGTTCATTTTAGAGAATTACTATTTAACAAGTTTATCTTTTTTTATTATGATTTTATATATAATTTTTTTATTTTTTTGAAGTTAATTAAGAATTATAGTTTTTTATTTAATTCATTCATATGTATATGTTTAAAATAAAATGATTACCTTTATTGCAACATTTGTTACCATTTGTTGGAATATAAAAATACTTAGATTGGTGACATAGGGTTTCATAATGTGTTTAGCATATAGGGATAGCAATTTCCCGGGATAGCGGTACAAATTTTTCGACTTCCCGCAATTCCCGGGATCCCAGATTAAAAACTATAAGTAATATTACTCTCATTAGTTGAATAACTTACACTATATAGCAAAAGTGAACACTTTTTTGTAACTGATTATGTATTTAGGTGAGATCTTCTTATCATCTAAAGTATAACAAAAATTAATTAATAGTATTAATTCATGATGAATTTATTTAATGTAATGAAGAATAAAAAGTGTTAAAACAAATTTAGTTTTTGCAAAAAATAAAAAGTGTTTATCCCATAGTGTCATTACAGTTCCCGGCTGATGATCTAGGATTTTTAATTTCACTTTTATGTATATATTTAATATTTTTAAGTATGTTTTAGTATGGGTTTCTCCAAAACTATCAAACACAGAAAAAAATATTTCAAATAATTTTTTAATAAAATTATTAATTAACTTTATATTGGAATTTAATTATATGATTTATTAATATAATTAATTTTCTAATTGGTTTTCAGTTTTGTTTTTTAATAAATTGACAGCTGTTAAGAAAATATAAAGAAAAAATATATATTTGTCTACAAAAGTACAGAAATGAAATAAATTTAAGTAAATTTTCAAAAAATTTCAGCTCATTGCATCTATTTAAGGAAAAGAAGTAATAATAATATCAATTATTCTAGTTATTAATACTATCATTTTGATGATTGGAGCAAAATCAATTAAAAATTAATTAATATTATTAATATCAATTTCGTAATTGAAGTCCATTTTTACTTTTTTCTGTGTAATTTCACTAATTAGTCTAATCGCAAGCAATGATTTTTTATAAATAATGTAATTTTTTCTATTCAGTACTATAAAACAATATTATAAATCAAATTTATAATTAGTTAAAGTGATTTTACACTATAATACTTTGTATTAATGCCATTAAAAACGAAAAATTGAGTTGACTACAAATAAAACAATGTGCCGAAATTTGCTTTAAGAGATGCAATTACATTTAAAAAATTTAAAGACTTCAACATACAAAGTATTGAAGGTATTTACAGCATAATACATTTGAAAATATTTTTGGTATTAATACAAAGTATTATAGTGTAAAACCAATTAAAACTTTAAACAATCTTAAATATTTCACAAAAAATATTTCCAAAGGCTTAATTGTTTAATTCACTTTTGAAAATCGAATTAAATTTATTTTCCCAGTAATTTCTTTAAAGCTTTCATATTTAATTCATAGACTTAAATTCTTTAACTTCACAAGAATTAATTGCTTGAAGAATCCACTACTAATATTACAATTCAAGCTTAAAAAATATTTTGAATCATTCAAATTTTTTTCTATTCAAATCTATTACAAATTAGATTTAGAAAATATTTTTTGGTTCATTTTGTAAAATATTAATCATCAATAACTCTAAAAGTTGTTAACGGATTTTAATGATTTATACTGCATGTAGAAGATGAATATGTCCTCTTTTAATATAGTGGTTAAGAAATAATATTACAATTTAAAAATGCATTCATAATGCAAATGCAATCTTAGGATGCATTTTTGAAAAATGTCTACCCTTTTCACCCATTCACTTTTTTGAATGGTGTTATGGAATGAAAAATTAGTATTTAAATGAAATTTTAAAATCGTACATCATCATTAAATGTTTAAAAGATTGTAGAAATATAAAGTTAAAAACTTGTGTATGAAATGATTGGACAAAATAAAACGTTTTTTTCCTAGTGAAAAGTAGTCAAATAGGACTTTTCATCAGCGCACCGATGAAAAATATCACTTGTATCTAATTTTATTTATATTTCGTATTAGCATCTAAAAATTCCTTTAGTAAATGTACAATTTTCACTTAGGCGATACAAACAGTAACATTTTTTTTCCTATAGGATTATAAAACTACATGATATTAAATTTCCCGTTTTTCCCGGGAAAATTTAAAAAAAATTCCCGGGAATTCCCGACGAAGGATTTCCGGGAATTCCCGCCCGGGAATTCTCGGACCCCAAACCCTAGTAGCAATACAAGTCGAACATTTATTTTGAAACCTTAAATAATCATTATTTTCTAACTTATTTAGTTTACGATTGTCCATTTACTATTAAAATGCGTTTCCAGTTTACAATGACCGAAGATTAATAGATTTCAAGATATTGAAAAGGGTCATAAACTTTCATTTAAGGAGTGAGTTCGAAAAATTCTTAACATACATAATATTCAATACCTTGGAAACGGTTGATCTTAGAGTTTTCATTATTTTTTTAATCATTTAATAATTTAGCACAGATCACAGAAATATATAGTTTTTATGGTTCTAACCACTAATTATAAAATTGTGGACCATTTTTGAAAATCCTTTCTTTGGAGATTTGATAGTTGCTTCAGTCACTTTTTTGGAACAGTGTGCACATCTTCTGTTAAAATCTTCGGTATTTTGGGACACCTTTTTTGTGCTCTTGAATTCACTTTTCACAAGAACTCAATATCTCTCCACTGGTCTAAGCTATGGACAATTTTGAAAATTGACCTCTCTTGGTACTAAAACTATGTTATTGATTTGGTACCACTCCAGAGCTTTCTTACCGTAGTGACATGATACCAAATGGGTCCAAAAATATGTGAATACGTTGTGCTTTCTTAAGAAAAGAAGAAGTCTTTTTTGCAAATATTCCTTTATGCATATTTTGGTATTTATAGATCCGAATGTATCAAATGACTTTCCTGTTTTGCCGCAACTGCAAAAAGCTTGTCATACCATGAATTTTGTAAGAAATTTTTGCTGCTTTTGGGTCTTAAACTTATCTCCAACATTGCTTCGAGCATTAGCAATAAAAATTTTTGAGACACAAGCTGCGAAGATTCTGTCAGCACCTACGTTTCTTCGTCAATTATACAGCTTGAGTATTTTTGTGTGAAATTTGGTTTTAAATTCCGAGTCCTATTTTTGGCTTGTAATTATACCCTACACCACCAAAGGTGGTTGGGGTATTATGTGTTTGTGCAGAAGTTGTAACGCAGAGAAAAAATCTTCGGACCCCCACCTTAAAGTATACCGTTTGACTCAGAATCACTTTCTGAGTCGATTTAACGATGTCCGTCCGTCCGTCTGGTCGGCTGGCTGGCTTGTGCGCAAAGTACAGGTCGCAATTTTGAAGATAATTTGATGAAATTTAGTACATATGTTTTTTTCAACATAAGGACGAAGCCTATTGAATTTGGTTATGATCGGCCCATTATTTCACCTAGCCCCCATACAAATGTCCTCCCGGAATAGAGTTGTAACAATTATAGATGCCTTAAAAATAGGAATATTTTAATGAAATTCAGTACAAATATATATCAGCAAAAATCTGTCTGCCAAATTTCATGAAGTTCGGTCAATAACTAACCATAGCTCCCATATAAACTCCTCTCCCGAAAATCACTAACATGCATAAATCCCATACAAATGTTAGTATTATGTTAATATTTAACACAAGTAAGTTGTATACATATATTATGTGGATTGAAATGGTGTAGGGTATCATATAGTCGGGCTTGACTGACTATATCTTCTTCTCTCGTTTTTTTTTTGCAGAATTCCAGTTTGGAATTGTTTGAACTTTATATGTTATCAACTTTCCCATTAGCTTTAAATTTTCGCACCAAATAGTCGAAGCACTGAAGAAACTGACCTGATTTTCTACCAGATGTGTTTGGAGTTCCTTTCAATATGCCTTCAATTTTCTGGCCTTCCCAATATCATGTGGTCCTTTTTTCTTACCGAACTAGGTTCCACATCAATAGTTATGACGCAAAATGTGTGTTAAGATTTTTTCGATCTCACTCCTTAATAGATAGTTACAGATGTTGTGTTTTTTGTCAAATATTTTCATGTTTCTTATGTTATTTGTAAACAGTTTGAAAACTAGCTCAACTATTAAAGAATTTGAAAGGTTTTAATGAAATCTCATATTCCCCGATCTTAGTTATTTTCAAAAAAAAAATTTCAGCATCTCTATTAATGAATTAACATAATCGATGATTTCGCCTAATAAAAAATATTTTTTTACATCTTTTTGAACATAGTCATCAAGGTTTGAGATAGTTTTAAGTCCTTGCGATTTTTTTGTTAATTATAATCTTTGCAAAATTCTATATTTTCTTAGTTTTTTATTTCCACTACTACAGGATTTTATCAAGGTTATTACATATTAAATAACTTTTGCAGAACTCTAACAAGTTTGAATTTGCACTGAACATTCATTATTTTCCAATTTTTTTTTTTTTTCATTTGCAAATTTAAACCACAGAATAAATCACGATTATATATCCAATCAGAAAATGGTGCAAAATTGAACACTCTTATATTTTAAAGTTTTCTTTACTTTTTTATGTTACACAAATATTTTAATAGTTATTACACATATATTTCAAATTGGACCTTGACGACTATATTCTACTATTTATATTTTATTTTCTATGCGTCGTTAAAAAGATACGGTCGAAAGAAGTAAATTTCACCGAAAAAGTGTTCACTTTTGCTCTGTAGTGTAGATCCAAAGGGATATGTTTTTTTGTACTAAGAAAAAGAAATTTGATCAATTGCTTAATTTACTAATTAATTAACTCGAGTGAATGTTGTCGTGAAAGAGCTTTGTGGATATCGACATAATATTAAGCAGATAGTCTTTTCCGAAAACCCTTAGGGTAATTCAAATGGGTGTTAAAACTTTATTAAATTGTTTGTAGATTCAATGGGTGATCCAACACTATATGAAAATATCAAAAATATGTTGCAAATTTTAACGTATCTTCATAAAGTTTTCAACATCATATATAATATATAGAACTAATTTCAATTTCCTGCACGATCATCGAAAGGATGGTCCGAAGTAAAATTTGTTATTTTGAAAATGGAATAACTCAAATAATAAACATATTATCACAGTTCTTTCACAGCCTAACTGACACAAGTCCATATAATATTTGTGTAAAATATTACACTGGACGGAAGTACTATGTAAAATGAAATTGAAAAATTGATACCCTTCACCATGTTACTTAATACCTTATTACCATCTTACCCACAAATAATAAAATTTGAATAGTTATATATTTTTATTTTTGTATGTATGTATGTGTGTATGTATGCATGTATGTATGCTTAATATAATTCTGTGTATTTACTTATTAAATTTTTTTTTTAGTTTTTGATCCATAACTCTGTTGTTTATGAACGAATTGGCTTTCTGTAAAAAATTTAAATTTTATAAAAATATTTATGACCAACCCGGAAGTGGAAGCCGTAGCTTATATAGGAGCTTCAAAAAGTCAATAAAACGCGTTTTGGCCGATATCTGAAATATAGTGGACCGATTTTTTTTCACAAAAAAAAAACTAAGAAAGGTTTTGAATTTTTCGTGCAAAAACGAAATCGCTATATTTTATAGGAGCCGAGAAAATCCGCCAGCAAACACGATTTTTCGGCAGTATCTCCGGTTTTTTTCCGATATTATTTATCAACCGATTTTGCTCGTTTTTATTAGCGATTTTCTAAGGAATATTTCTAACAATTTGATATATAAAACATATATATCCGATAACTGGGGCTTTCTAAAAACTGATTTCAACAGACAGACGGTCAGACGGACAGACGGACATCTTTATATCGACTTCCCTATCAATAAGGATCCAGAATATATATACTTTTTGGGGTTCATAGAGTTCATGTAGAATTTCTTCTATTTTTTCGCCGACATTGCTAGAAAATTTAGAGTTGCGAAATATTTTCGCACAAAATTAATTAAGCATAATAACGAGATCATTATAATACAAATTAAATTATCAAATTATCTTATAAATTGTATATATTTTTATAATAATAAATGATCATCTGAATGCCTTCTTAATATTGAACATAATTAAACAATGAATTAAAATTTGATTCTTAATGTGTTGAGATATATTTTCGCTTTAACTAAAGCGAAAACATATCTCAATTTATATAATTTTTTGTTCAGTTAATATTTCCGTAGTTATTCGGTAATTATTATTTTTTTTTTTTTTTTTTGAAAAATGATGAAAATTTTGATCCATAACTCTGAAATTCTTGAGCTAATAAAAAATATTGCTGACATACCTTGAAGACAATTTTCGTATGCATCTTTTGATGTATCATTTGTCAAAATCGTGTAAACGGTTCTTGAGTTATAGTCTAAATTTGACAAACCATTCTCGAACGCTGAATAAGGTGATGATATTAGTCATGCCCATACAACAAAAATCATTACATGATAGAAAAAAAGTAAAAGGAGATTCTTGTTTAACTCGTCAAAATCCACCTATTTTTGTTTCAAGAAAAAATAAAAAAAAAAAAAATTGTTTTGAACACCACTGTATTTCCACTCAATTGTATGTAACTTGGGTATTTTTACTTAACTGTAAATAAAATCAAGATTTATTTATAAATTTTAAAGATACATGCCTTATTTTATTCGCAGCATTACCAGCTTTAAGATAAAGATGATAAAGATGATTTGATGTTTTCATTTATAAAAAGAAATTTTAGTAACAAAAAAATCTAAAATATTGCATGGTTTTTTTTTTTTTTTTTTGACACTTATTTCAAAATATCTTCGAAACAATTGAGCACGTAAAAAAATTAAGTTTGGGAGATTTGAAGATATTTTTAGTCCGCATCTTTTGGTGTATCACTTTGGACAATCGTACACACCGTTCTTGAGTTATGAGCAAATATACTAGAGTAATGGCCTTACTGTGGGCGAGATATTAGACATGCCCATAAAAAAATCCAGACCGGATGGAAAAAAACTGAAAACAGATTCATGTTTATCACATCAAAATACATCAAGTCCAACTATTCGTCTATGGTGGAGGATTTTTTGTCGACCAGTGTTTTTATAATCCAAAAGAATATTTAGCAAGGATATAGTTAGTTTTTTTTTCAGTTTAATTCCATAAAGATTTGGCGGCACCACAAAAAGAAATTGTATCTGATTGTATAAAAGCATGATCCATATAATGTTTATAGCTTTCAAAGATTTTTACGTCATCTGCATATATTAAAATCTTGCAAAAATTTTTAGTTTTTGGAAGATCATTGATGAGTAGAGAGAAGAGAATTGGGCCTAGATGACTACCTTGAGGAACTTCAGAATATTGCGTTCGGTACAAAAGAAAAGATTTTAACCAATTCAGGCTGCGTGATTCACTTTATCAAAAGCTAAAATCAGTATAAATGGCATCAGTAAGTTTTCTTTGTAAAAAGTCTTTATTTATTTATGTTTTGAAAGTTTACTTATACTAAGTTTAGCAATAGCACAAAAATTAGTAATTCGAATTTAATTTCAGATTTGTGTAGAGGAATAATAAAAGATGTCCTCATGTTTAATCAAATTTTGTGGGAACCACTTTCTTATCATGTTGCATTGATGAAATGAAAATTGAACGGATAGGGCCAGCGAGAGGGTTAGACCTCAATATAAAGAAAATTATATTTTTCACTTACCTGAAGGTTTTAAACATGAAAATTAGAAACTTATTTTCATATCAAGTTTGAATAGCCCATATATTTTAATACTTTTCTGTTAAGGTATTTTGAAAAGACAAATTTTTACAGTGTCATTTACATCATTGTTCAATGAGACAAATTGTAGTCAACAAAATCCAAATCACCAAACGATTGATTACAAACTATTTTCATGTACATTTGTTGTTTCGGAGATTATAATTAACTGTTTTAATTCTTTTATATTTTAACCTCATACCAAAAATTTACTAAAAGATGTACTCTTCTGAAATCTATGCGATTCATGGAATATAAGATAAGATCATATATTTTAACAGTTTCTCTTTTAGAGCGATAGGTACTCTTAGTTAATGATTTCCTCAAAGAAACGGCTGACTGATATTGTGATATTGAAGAAGTTAGCTCAGTTATACCTATGTAGTACTAACCCATTTTGGACCACTACCCGATTTCGTTGAGATACGAAATTTAGCACAAATTTGTTTTTGTGATTGTGATAACATTTTGGTTCCGAATTACAGGGTCTGGAAAATTTCACAAAATCGGTCCATTTTTGGACCCGAAAAATTTTTCTGAACAACATTTTGAAAATTTTAACTTAAATTTATAGTTATTTACCTCTAGAATGGACCAACAGCATAAAAAACTTTTTCGGGAAGAAGATTTAAAAATATCGCCGAAATGACCATTGATGCGTTTTTGCAACATTAAGCTTTTAGTCGATCCGAGTGACTTTAGCACCCAATTTTGGACACAATAGTTATAAAAAGCTTGATTTGTTTCTCTTAGATTTAAAACAACATGTTAATCTAATAATAATTATAAAAAAGTCATCATTAACTTCATAAATACTTAATAATTTTGTTAATTTTTTCAGACTTGCCAATTCAAAATTGGTAAACTCAAAATGTCTGCACTTAAGCTATTTATACCCTACACCACCATAGGTTTTTGGGGTATAATGCGTTTGTGCTGATGTTTGTAACGCACAGAAAAAATTATCGGATCCACATCTTAAAGTATACCGTTCGACTCAGAATCACTTTTCGATTTAACGATGTCCGTCCGCCTGGTCGGCTGGCTGGCTGTCTGTCTGTCTGTCTGTTCATGTAAACCTTGTGAACAAAGTACAGATCACAATTTTACAGATACCTTGATGAAATTTGGCACAAATGATTTCTTTGATACAAAGACGAAGCTTATTGAAATTGGTTATGATCGGTTCATTATTCCACCTAGCCCCCATACAAATGTCCTCCCGGAATAGGGGTTTAACGATCATAAATGCCTTAAATATAGCAATTCAATGAAACTCGGTACAAAGGAGTTTTTTATAAATACTAATCTTTGTGCCAAATTTCATCAAGATCGGTTTATAATTGATCATAGCTCCCCTATAAAACGCCTCTTCCGAAAATCACTTATAAATAAATCCCATACGAATGATAGCATCAAGTTAATATTAGACACAAATAGGTTTTATGAGAATCGGTCCATAATTTACCATAGCTCCCATATAAACCCACTTCCAGGAATCGGCCTAAAAGGCATAAAATCATATAGACGTTAGTATCAATGCATTGTTCTGTATTTGTATAATTTATTTTACATTGAATAAAAGTGTTGGTCTACAATTAGCCACAGGTCTAATTTTTAGCTCATACAGAATGGTGTAGGGTATCATATGGTCGGTCTTGATCAACTATAGTTTCTCTCTCGTTTTTGTATGCAACCTACAGGAGTTTTTTTTTCGAAAAAAAAAAAAAATAAATAAATAAATAAAAAAAAATCTCAAATTGGCTACACATGCGCACGATTTTATAGTATTAAAGTGGACAATATGTACAATTTTTCAGAACCAACATCGTGTAACATTTTAAGTTGCATTCCATGAATGTTGAAAATTAGTGCATTTTAGGACAATTTTCAAAAAAATAACAAAAATATTAGGAAGAAATATAATTTAGTAATACTTAAAGAAAATTACACTCAAATATCTGAAGTTGATGATTCCATTTAAAATTTTTACTTTAAAAAACATTTCATGTAAAATAAATACACTAAAAGTTGATGAAAATAGAATTTTTTACTCTTTTTCAAGAATGTAAAAATATTTTTAACTTTGACAGCTCCTTATAAAAAAACGACATAACTTAGCTTGAAAATTTTAATTGATATTGATACATAATTTTGTTTTTTTTTTTTTTTTATTCGGTATTCAATTTTATTACAAAAATTTAAATTTAAAAACTCAATAAACGCCACTTTTGACACATTTTACTCCAATGTGCAGCGGTCCAAAATGGGCTAATGACATGTAATGTAAGATAAATTTAAACATAAGAAAATATACTTGTTGTTTCGTTTCTCTAATAAACGTGAGCAATGTGATCTGCTAATTATTTATAATTTATTCATCTATACGAAAGGGTTAAAAATTTAATTTGACATCGTAATCGGTGAGATTATATCTGGGAATATTCCGATGATTTTAATGATCACTTGTACTAGTATTTTTATTTTCGCAATACTTGCAACTATATTTGCATATGTTTATTTGGAATTTTAAATATGGTATTCAAAACACTAACCTGGAGCGTATATCTAATATTTTTTGATAACAGCTTCAGTGTGGTCACTCAGTTGAGAGACATTCAAAGCTTAAAAAAACAAATTTTATATTCTGAATATTCAAAGTTATAGTAATTAAAAACTGTTTTTAATTATAGGCTAGTCATGCACAAAGGCAGTCATTCAAAATTGTCCCCTGAATCAAAACTAATCACAATATTGTGTAGTTCTTAAAATCTATCAATGAATACGTTGCTTTGTAACTATCAACGTTCACACCTGTTTGTAACCATTATCACTAACTGATAGGTAACTCATAAAAAAGATAAAAAAAGCAATAAAATAACAATAAAGCAAACATTTAAACATACATACATACACATAATCAATCAAAACTCACCAATCTGCTGTTAGATTTTATTAGATCTTTTGATTATAATCATTAGCAAGAAAAAAAGAAAACATGAGAAAGCATTAAAAAGGCAATAGATACATAAATCATCAACCAATTTGAAAACGTGTAGCGATAGTTAATTGTCTTTTTTTCTAAACAAAATTTTTAACACACATTTATGTTTTTAGCAGCAACGCTGTCACTAGTTCTTGAAGAAATAAAAACAAAAAACAAATAAATGTTGCTGCCCATTTAATTAAATTAAAATGTTGTTTTGGAAATTGTTTGTTAATTTATTGTTGTACAAACACGATTAGATTTTTAATAAGAACAAACAAGCATTCACAGCAACTGCGATCATAAGCTACCAACAAAATTTTTGAATAAATTATAAATTATTGTTTAAATCGTTTATTTCCAATATTCACTAGTCTAAACAGATATCGTGGTGTTTTTGTGGGCTATTTCACATACTATTTAAGTATGACAAAAAACAAAGAATCATATAATAGAAAAAAGGTGAACAAAATATAATAATACGTTGTTGATTAGATGAAATCCCAGTAAACTTTTTTTGTTAGTTTTAAAAATATATATTCGGAAACTTTTTTAAATATATTTGTGTGTACAACACTGAAACTAGAAATTAATTACTTGATTGCTGCAAAAGGTACGAAGTAGCTTTTTAAATTATTTCCCATGTTGTTTGCTGGGTTAAAGCTGTCATAAAGATCGTGTTAGTACACGTGTATCAGGTTAATATCTTCACCGTTTTGTTTGTTTCTACCACAAAAATAGTTCATTATTGAATGAATAAAATAATAAATAGAATTTATATGTTCAAAACATACATACAAACATACAATTTATGTATAAGTATGTATATGATTAGTTTGCCCCTCCTCCTTGCACACTGTATGTCCGTCTGTACGCTTACACGCGCCAATGTTTTGATTTGGTTTTGGTTTTGATTTTTTTTTTTTAATTCGATATTATTTTAGTGCTGATTTTAATCGAAATTTAAATGATAGAAATAAATTTCACACACGAGAAACTAGAAATTTTATTTAAAATTTATAATCAAATGATTTATGTGATTTTTTAATGAAACCACAACGTTAGAGTATTAATTGCACTAGAAATTAAGAAATATTATAAAGAGTTTTGGGGGCAAACACAAAAATTTGTATACATATACATATGACTATGTAGATTCATATAAGTATAGTCAGAAAAAGTATTTATATCATTAACATATTACAGTTATAAATAGAAAATTAAAATATTTAAAATAAGTTTTGCATAATCAGAGAAATAAAATGCAAATTAAAATATTTCTCTAGGCTTAGTTTTGATTTATTACTCCAATTAATTAATACACAAACTTATGATCTTGTGATATCAGTTGCATTTATTAAGTTATTAGAATTATTATGATTATATTTAAATAAGTGTAATTATGATATTTGTAGTTTAATTATTTGCACAAAGTTGTAGTTTGCAAAAAAAAATAAAAAATTGTTAATTAAGCAGAAAATCTGGCAGAATCGACTGCCATTAACCCTTAATAAAGGTTAAAAATTAGATTTAAAAAACACATATTAGTTTTATGAAATTAAGTTAAATTTAAACTAATTTAATGTTTCTAGGTTTTTTAACGTTTTATTTTTTTTATGGAATCTGTCTTTTAGAATTTACAATAAGTACACACAGAAAAAAGATTTGTTGAAATTCAGTCCCTGTGTTAAAATATTAATATAATGAAGCGAAATTTTAGTGAATTTGTTAAAAAGTTATAAGTGTAACAGTCTTTCTTTGTTTGGGATAAGAAATGTATAAATTAAACTGAATTACGGTTGTTACAACCGAAAAATATATAGATTTAAAAGGTTTGTGCCTCCACTTTAACTTATTTAAATAATTTTGAGACAACAAAATTCAGCATTTCATGCTTAAATA
This sequence comes from Protophormia terraenovae, assembly GCA_951394005.1. Lineage (NCBI taxonomy): Eukaryota > Metazoa > Arthropoda > Insecta > Diptera > Calliphoridae > Protophormia > Protophormia terraenovae. The sequence continues at coordinate 136,440,062 of OX596073.1, forward strand.
CAGTTAATGCCAAAAGTCATTATATGGACTTTTTCATTAACACCTAAGGTGAACACAGTTTTTCACCTTAGTCTATTCATATGTATATCATAGCTGAATGTTACCCAGATAGTTCTATCTCTTTCCTACAAAACGCCTCAAACTATCTGTCACCTTGGTTCAAAATGTCTACCGTGTTGTTTCCGTTTAAGGCTAAAAATTTATTCCTTCTTATTCTTCTTATAGTGTAATATACCTTTCAGTGTAATATTCTTAAAAATCCAATAAAGTGACTCTCCAAAATCCTAATTTCTTGCTTTTTATTTCTTATTTCTTTTCATTTGCATTATATTTCCTACTGGGGTTTTGCGAGTTCTATAAATAAACAAAATAAATAAACATTATTTTGTTTAATCGGCTCAGAGATTAATAAAATTGTTTCCAGATCCAGACTCTTTATTTCATCCCATCAAATACCAAATATTGGTAGCAATAATCGAAAATTTTATTACTACAATTATTTTACTGTATCGAGTTTCCAACAAAAAGATAAAATGTCATTTGAAAATAAAATACACATTTTAAAAACAATAAAATTAACTATAATATTTACATAACTCCACAATTAACAAAATAATATTTCTCCAAAAAACCATTTGATTTTTAAAGATATTTGGAAAGATAAATGGAAATAAAATTCACTTAAATATAGAAGAAAACCATGGAATCTTAAATTTGCAGAGATAAAAATAAATAGTTTTTATATAAATTGTATACGAAATAAATAACAATGTTCTCTAAACCTGTCCTCTGAAATAGGTGATGGTCTTATTGAATTAAAGTCTTGTTGATTCTCGGGCTTAAGCTACATCTCTTGAACGAATATATAAAAATTCTGCTGGATGTTATTGTGATATACATACGTTTCAGTTTGTATTTTTTTGTATCCATCTGAAAATGGCTGTAACGTAGCGGGAACAGAAAATAATGAAGGATGTATTCCTGTTATCTGTCTAATTTCATATTTTATTTTTAAATATATCATTTAGATAATAAAACAAAAAGTAAAATGAAAAACTAAATTTTAAGAATATAATAAAAAAATATATATATAATTATACCAACTGATTCATTTAATTCCATTGACTGAATTGATTTTTCAAACCAGTTGTACCTTCCATTAATTCAGCAATAGAAAAGTGCTCGTAACCGAATTTGAAATAATACTTGTAACCGACAAAATTCGATCGGCAAAAAATTCGGTTGCCACAACGAATCTGTTTTCTCTGTGTAGTATTTAATTATTAAAACTAAAGCTAAATATGATTACTCTCTAACGAGAGCAGAGATAGATCCTTATATTAAATGGGTGATAGATTATTTCTTGAGTATGTTAGGGCAAGGTGTCTTGCGAGTGGGTTTGAATGAGTCTGCAATTTTGATATGTATTTTTCTTGGAATTTTCTGAACTCATCCTTTACAAGTGGTACATCATACATAAGGATTTATAGATGTTCTTATTTCTTATATACCATGGTGCACTTGTCATGATTCTAAACATTCTTGATTGATCCCTCTATATAAGATGAATGCTCGTATTGCTGACCGTTCCCAAAAATTGGATACCATATGTCCAAATTAATTTTAATACGGATTGATTTTAACAGGTGGACAGTTTTATCTCCTCAGTGTAAAAGTAACATATTAACTTTTTAACTCGTTCACTTGTATTCTAGTTGACTGTGAGTTTTCATGTCAACTCAGTATAACAGTATCATCAGCAAATGTGAAAATTGTCAGTTTGTCGCATATGTAGATTAAATATACAGTAAGCCCCAGAACACTACTCTGTGGAACATCTGCTTTTACCTCAAATTACCCTGTCATAAAGTTATCACTGTTCACTCTAAATGATCGATAAGATAGATATGACTAGAGCAATTTATGGGTACAAGGTGGCAATTAACAAGCGACTTTAGTCGCCATTTGCCCCTTTTTCAAAACCTGGCCACTTTTTGGGCCCCTTTTTAAAATGGCGACTTTTTAAGACTATGTACTAAATGACGAGAAAATAAGATGTTTGAAATATATCGACCATTATATATTAAATTCAACAAATAAATTAATCATTTTGAGGTTATTTTATACTATAGTGATATAAAAAATCGCGGAGTATTTATAAATGAGCTGAAACTATTAGTAGCTAAAAAAAATAAGGTTTATGAACAGCTATTTACGTATACCCTCATATGCCGAATCTTTTTGGACTGAACTAAAAAACAAACAAAAATGGTTCGATGAATACTTATATCCTAATTTATACTTTTACATTCTTCAAAGCACTCGTACAAAAGTACAGAAGTTTAATTAATTAAAAGAGGATTGTATGTTAACTATTTTTGTGAATAAATATTTATTTTTACAATAATAAAAATTTTTGTAAAATGATTATAAATTATTTTATTATTGATAAAACTGAGTTTTGTTTTTAAAATTGATTGTTCTTATCAAATAAGCAAGCAGTTGGCTCCTTTTTTTCAAAAAATCCCCTTTCTTTGGCGACTTTTTATTTTGAAATCCCCTGTTTTGGACACTTTTTAAAAATTCTCAACGGTAGCGCTGCCCACCATCAACTTTTTCAAATTTTTCGTTATATGGGAGATGGACGGTAGAGTGGGAGGATCACGCCTATCTTTTGTTTCCGTGTTTACATTGGTCCTTGAACTATTTGTACAAAATTTGTGTGTAACATGTCGAAGGAATCATCTAAGACCCCAAAAAGTATATATTTTCTGGGTCCTGGTTCGATTCTGAGTCGATCTAGCTATTTTCGTCCGTCTGTTGGAAGTAGGATAGGGACGAAATTTGGCACAAATATTTGCCTTATATAAGATTTGTTATGCTTAAAAACTAGAAGCACAGGTTGTCCGTTTTATAGTTTTCTGCTGATATAGTTCAGGGATCAATATAAACTCTAAAACAAAAAATGGGCGTGGTCCGCCCACTTTACCGCCCACCTCCCATATAAGGTGAAAATCAACGAAATTGTGTTCAAATAGTTTAAGGACCAATGTAAACTCGGAAACAAAAAATGGGCGTGGTCCGCCCATTTTACCACCCCCTCCCATATAACGTAAATGTTGAAAAAGTTGATGGTGTGTATATAGATTCGGCCGGGCTGAATATAATTCGCGGTTGTTTCATTTTTATTTGATTTTGTATCTGAAGAATAATGGCTCCGCTAATGAATGTATTTCCGAATTGGGGAATTATTTCACGGTACCTGTTAACAATTAATTCCTTATAGATATTGCAAACTGAACAATTTGAGATTAAAACGAGAGAAAAAGGTATAGTCGGTCCAGACCGACCATATGATGCCATACACCATTGCCTATGTGTACTAAAATTCGGGGAGGTGTAAATTATGGACCGATACTTGTATTAAATGTAAAATAAAAATACTAATACAGAATATTACATCGATACTAAGATTTACATGTATTTATGCACTTTTGGATGATTCCAGAAATTGGGTCTTATATGGGAACTAATGGTGAATTATGAACCGATTTTAATAAAATTTTGCACTGTCATTTATACTAATAAAAATGTTGTTTGTGTAGAAACGTTAAAATGATTTTCGAAAGAAAGATTCATATGCTATGGGTTCATATGGAGCTATGGTGAATTATTGACCGATCTTCACGAAATTTGGTATACGGATTTATGCTTACATAAAACTTATTTTTGCTAATAAATATTTTACAAAATGAAAAATTTTTTGGAAAATGTTTAAACATGTTGTTCGTATTATGAAAGAAGGCTCCACAAAGTTACATCAGAGGTAATAACTTAACAAATAAAATAAGTAAAAAAAAAAATAATAATAATAATAATAAAATAAGCCTACTTGGATATATAGTTCCAGGGGGAGAAGAAGCCCTCATACAAAGTAAATATTGATTTTCGCATATCTAAAAAGTTGTAAAAATAATTTGTTTGTGAATTGCAAATAGGCCGTATAGGTCCAGGTGCAATAATTGATCTCATATAAAGTAAATATTAGTTATCGCACCTGGAAAAGCTGGTCGTAATTATAATGGTATAGAAATTTTATAATTGAACCATTCTGTACTATAGACAAATAAATTAAAACAATTCGATAGAGCAACTACGTTAAATTATGATTTTTGTTCTAACTTAAAAGTTGGTTGACAGTAACTGCAATCAACTATAAATATTCGAGAATGGTAAATGGATCACTAAAAATTATATACCAATTTCAAACTTTTATATGGAGGGGTCAAACTTTTATAATGGAGTAGACTCTACGTACATTTTAGCAGCGAGAAATTCGTTCTCGAATGTTATAATGCCCATATTTATTTCAACTTTAAACTAAATATATATTTGTCTAATTCAGCTACAAGAAGTTATATTTGTGTTAAAAATTAAATAAATTAAACAGCTTTCTAGACTCGTATTACTAACTTACAAAATGAATGAAAAAAATAATATATTTTTCTGGAACGTAAGGCATAAAATAAACGATTATGCATTTTAGTTGCTAGTCTTGCTGACGTTTATTTATCAATATGTAGGCCTACATGATAGCAGTTCTACTTAAATGAACTAAAAGCTATACATTGTATATGTACAAGTTTAAAATAGAACTGATGTCGGCGAATTGTCATAAACAAGGTGACAGTATGATTTATGAAGTATTTTCAAATTAATGATTTCACACGCAGTACAGTGAAAAATGTATTTAATTTTTTTGTTTATTTTCTGTTTAACATATTAATCATTTGCATTTATTATAAGCAGGAGTAAAGGCAACAAAAATAATAAAAAGCAAAAGTAAAATACATATAAATATATTGTTAAAAATGTTTATACAATATATATGATGATCTCAAACACATACTTAATATCAGTTAAAAAAATAATATAATTAAAACATATGTTTAAACGGATTTGAACATTTGAAAATTTAACTTGGACATCTTGTAATATATGTATAATGTTTAATTAAATAAATTAAATACAAAACATTTATTTAAAATGACGATGTAAAATATTTTTAGCTCTAGGTAAATCGAAAAGAAAATATCCCCTTAAAAAGGTAGCCTTAAGGTTTCAAGAATATTTAAAAACTAATATATATATTTTTTTTTTATTTTGCAAAACTATAGACATTGAAGTAGACATTTGCTGCGGGGTTTACTTAAATTAATAGTGTAAGTATTATAAAACATAATTTTGATTAATGATTTATATAAAAATTAAATATTGAAGTATCGATAACAAAAATTAATCGTTAAATTTCTATAAACTAGTTAAGCAAAAACATCCTGGTTATTTGAGCCAAAATTTAAAACTTAGACTAATGATTACAATTAGTTGTTTCAATATAACTTAGAGGACCATAATTCTATGCAAAAACCAAAACGCAATTTTCTACTATTCAAGGTGAGGATTTTAGAAATATTAATAGCTATTTTCAATAAACTTTCTATATAAATTAAAAACAAAACATCCTTGTTTAAAGTTAGCCACATAAAAAAAAAAACAAAACAATTTTATAATTGATTAATTTTTACAGTTAACTCTTCGAACATCAATTTTAACACTTCACACAATGAATACTAAATATTACGAGGAATCAATAACAACCATAATTGAAATGACAAATTAATTACTTACAAATGAAAAGTAATGTTCGATTTTTTATCTCTCACACAGAATCTTATAAACAAAAAAAAACTTGATGATCATTGATTTGAATTATTTCCGGTGCGTTAGAAGTTGGAGTGTGAGTATGTGATTTTTTATTTCTTAATAAATTACTGGGTGTTCGTCATTATTATCAGTCAACTCAAACAACATTATTATTAACATTTAGACAAATTACGGTAATAGTTTTCATTTTTTTTTTTTTTATTATTTCTCTAAACTTGCACTTGATTTGTTGGTTGTTATTAAATTTCATTTGATTTTAATTAATTGATGCTGCTATAGTATAAATAAATAGTTATGAATAAATTATTTGATTACGTTTTTGTGAGCTTTTGACAGCATATATTTTTAGTTAATTGCGATTTATGTATAAAGCTGCGGTTAAAATATTATATGTATTTATGATGTACACTCAAAAATTTAAAGTTAGTAGGACAAGATATAGTAATACTTTTTTAAATAATTGTACGTTTAATAAAAGCAAAATGTCTATTTAACCTAAACTAATATAAATTTTGTTAATTTTCAATTAACCCCACAAACGTCTTGTAGCTCATTTAAGTAATGAAAAATCTTATTGAATCAAACACTTATTAAATCTTTAATCAATTTAAATTATAACTGCCTGTTTCTCTAAATGCGAACAAAAGTTTCGTTCGAGTAAATGTATTGAAAACAACAAATAATTTTTGAATTTATTTGATGTTTTCAATACATTTAGTCGAACAAAACATTCGTTCGCATTTAGAGAAACAGGCAGTAAATTAAAAGTTTTGTATTTTCTATATGCAATAACACTGTTTATACCCTACACTTCCATAGGTGGTTGGGCTATTATGCGTTTGTGCTAATATTTGTAATGCACAGAAAAACTCATCGGACCCCCACCTTAAGGCCTAACCAGTCAACTTTGCGACGCAACGTAGAATGAAGAAAAGTAGCGTGAAACAGTTTTATGCAAACAATCAACAAAAATAAACGTAACATATATTTTTGAACAATCATTGTGTAAACAACCCTGTAGTTTCGTTATTTTGTAAAGAAAATAAATTACAAGCTTGTAAAAAAGCCACGTAGCTACGTAAAAATCTATTTTCAATATATTTCTGCGATAAGCTACCTAGATTTTTTTTTTTTTTGTCAATTGCTACTTAACCCATTTCCGACCGCTGTGGCGTTTTCGCATCAGTAGCTTTAACATCGCCTAATTAACTAATTATGCAGTTAATGCTAATTTTTTTTACAGTTATTATTACATTAATATGTTGTCTTAGAGATAAGAGAAAAAATTAGGTTTTAAAGTTACACGGATCGCCTAAAGCGTTAGTGTTGCGAAAACGCATCAATGGTCATTTCGGCGATATTTTTAAATCCGCTTTCCGAAAAAGTGCTTTTATCCTATGGAGGTATTCTAAAGGTAAATAGCTTTAAGTTTGAGGTAAAAAATTTTCAAAATGTTGTTCAGAAAAATTTTCAGGGTCCAAAAATGGTACGATTTCTGAAACTTTCAAGGCTCTGTATTTCGGAATGAAAAATATCTAGGCGTTCAAATCTTCTTAATTTGTTATCACAATCACAACAACAAACTTTGTGCTAAATTTCGTAAAGTTATCTTAATGGAATCGGGTAGTGGTCGGAAATGGGTTAAGGCCCAACCAGTCAACTTTGCGACGCAACGTAGAATGAAGAAAAGTAGCGTAAAACATTTTGTACAACCAGTCAACAAAAATAAACGTATCATATGTTTTTGAAATTCATTGTGTAAATAACCCTGTTTTTCGGTTATTTTGTAAACAAAATAAACTACAGGGTTGCTAAAAACTCACGCAGCTACGCAAAAATCTATTTTCTGTAGATTTCTGCTATACGCTACCTAGAATTTTTGTATCAATAGCTACATACACACATCTGCATAAAGCAGGTTGAAACAGCTGATTGCGATACGATGATTTTTTGTTGAGTCTGCATAAAACGGGTTGAAACAGCTGATTGAATTTTTGTTTACCGGTTGGGCCTTTAAAGCATACCGTTTCACTCAGCATCACTTTCTGAGTAGATTTAATGGTGTCCGTCTGGATGACTGGCTGTCTGTCTGTCCATGTAAACCTTGTGAACAAAGAAGATATCTTCATATTGGCCCGAATAGTTATTTCGACACAAGGACGAAACTTAATAAAATTGATTATGATAGGCCCATTATTTCACCTAACCCCCATACAAGTGTCCTCTCGGAATAGGGGTTTAGTGGCCATAAATACCTTATATATTGGGTATTTATGGCAAAGAAGTTTAGTATGTATTAATCTTTGTGCCAAATTTCATGAAGATCGGTCCGTAATTAACCTTAGCTCCCATATAAACCACTCTTCTGGAAATTATATTAACGTGCATAAATCCCATACGAATGTTAGTATCAAGTTAATATTCGACACATATAAGTTGTATATAAGTAGAAACAAGATTGAAAAATTTTATCAGAATCGGTCTATAATTTACCATGGCACCCATATAAACCCACTTACGGGAATCGCCCTGAAGTGTATAAAATCATTATTCTGTATTTGTATGTTTTATTTTACATTTAATAAAAGTGTTGGTCTGCAATTGGCCACAAATCTAAGTTCCGTTCCTGAATTTGTAAGCTCATACACAATGGTGTAGAGTATCATATGGTCAGTCTTGGCCGACTATATCTTTCTTTTTCGTTTTTTTTTTTTTTTAAGTCTCTCATTTTTTTTTTGAAGCATCATCAACACTTTCATTAAATATACACAATAATTTAAACAATTTACTTTCCTAAATTTATTATTCTTTTTTATTAATGATTTATATTGTTGTTTTATTTCTCAAATTACTAGTAGTTAATTTTTATTATTAAACATAAAATACAACAATTTCCCAATGCAAGAAATTAAAAACCGGCATTTTAAATATTAATTTTTAACAAATTTTCTGCGCTAACACAAAAAGAAGAATATACTAGTAGTAATTATGAACAAATGAGACAGACACACCTTTTTAATGGTAATTAAATAAATCAAGCGTAAAACAATAATAAATGACAGAATGAAAAGTAAATAAACAAAGGTAAAAATAAATAAACAATATACAAATTTTTATTTATTATTATTTATATATTTTTTTTTAATGAAAGTTTTAAGCACTCTACTGGAGGCATAAGATCGAAAAAATAGTGGGAATGCTATATTTGGTTGTCCGGAATCTAGGAATGTTTCTCATAGACATACGGACAGTCAAGAATGTATTTATATATACTAAGCTACTTCAAATTTCGAAGTTAATTCCTTCTCGAATTGTTCTTTTTTAAGAAAAAATATAGTGCGCAAAAGATTAGAGTGAAAAAACACACAGAAAGTAAAAATGAAAAATAATTAGTTCAACATCTCTTAAAATTTCACCGTACCTTGTTTTAGTGGTTAGCATTGTTTAAATGCATTAAAATTGCTGAAATATATTCTTTACAATATATTACCTTGTTAGGTTATAATTAAAAAAAAATAAATCTGTATGTTAGTACAAAAAAAGTTACTTTTCGACACAAAAATCAACAAAAAATACATTTTTGCCGAAATCTACAAAATTAAAATCTAAGGTACAGCGAATTTGCAAGAGAAATTTGTTTTCCTTTTACTTTCTGTGATGTGGTATAAAAAATATCATTTGTGGAAAAATAAAAATAAAAATTTTTCTGTATGTTGTTTAAAAAGTATTAGAAAACACTTTAATGGTCATGAGAACTTTTAGTAAATTTATTTTCTAACTTATTTTAACTATATTTTTTCTTATTCGAAAGATAATTATATCTAGATTACGATTCTTTTACATTAAATTAAGAAAAAAATATAGTTGAAAATAGCAACATTCCTTAACCCTGCAAGGCTATACTACATCGAATCGACAATGCATAACTGTTTTTAGGCGATTTTCCATGGTAGTTCTTATTATATTTATTTAATTTTTTGTGTAATTCACATATTTGAGGAGATGTTTCTATATTCGTTTGTACAGCTCAATTTGAAATGTCTAAGCAGGGTTTTTAAAGAGTTGCGTTGTCGAAACGACGAAGTGTAGCCTTTTTTTCGTTTTTGCGAATTTCTTTGGAATGTTACATTTTGCCTTTTATTTTTATTCGCTTATTTTCACAGTTTTAAATAAACTTGTTATGTTTTTCATAAATTTATCAATATTTAAGCGTAATAAGTACTTCCATGCCACTTATTTGCAAAAATTCCAAATTTAACCTTTTAGGAACTAAAGCATAAAATTGCCCCCCTAGCTCTTAATGGGTTAATTACGTGTTATCTTCAATAGTAACAGGATAGACCATTCCTATGGTACTTAAAAACCTAATATATTTTGAAAAATGTCCGAAATATATAAAATTACAAGTTTGATCGAAGAAAATATGATAAAAAATGTAAGTAAAATCTTAATATTTCGAGACAGAAAAGAGACATAATAATAATTTAAATGAATATTGATGAACATAGTATGCCTCTTTTATAATTTGAAGTAAATTTTCTTATAACAAAAATTTTGATAATGATATGAACAAAATTCGTAATTTTAGAGGTGTTTTGAAAATGGTCCAGCTCACGTAAATTTAAAGATTGAGACGTAATATTTTGTGAATCATATAAAAACATACTAATCTTTATTTCTAGAGGGGTACATTTGCAACTTTTTTTCATAAGGCACTTTATTGTGCATCACTCTTCGTTAGGATGAATATGAATGTGTACACTAAGGAAAAAAATTCAATTCAAAATCAACAACGGTTGTGCTCACATTGGTAATTTACGGTAACAGCTTTTTAATACCTTACGTTAACAAATTTAATAGAAAACATATGTAATTTAACAATTTGATACCGAAATGGTTTCAACTTGGTGCCAATTAGGTATCGATTTTTAATAAGAATTGAACACGCAGTGTTTAATTTAAACACATACGGTCTAGATTCACTATTGACACAGAATGGTATCGTTTTCAATACGTATGTGATTGATATTTCTCTGGGTGTAAGTAGTTTGGAGAACCGACAGAAGCGAATTCAGAAAACTAAGTATAAAATACAAAATGTGCTTGCTAAACATTGCTTGTTTTTCTATATGGGCATTATCAAAAAATTTTAACCTGACAGAAACTTAAGTCATATGAATAACTCAGTAGAATTATCCACAAACTTCTAGTTTGCAAATATAACTAGAAGAAGGGGGTGCGATATAACCTTCGCACCCCCTGAATGAAATGATTAATGCGAACTTCTTCTACGTGCATTTGATTTACTTGATAGTTTTACAAATGGATTTTAATGTGGAATAAATTCTTTTTTTTTTTTATAATGGCCCATATACTATCCGATTGCCATGATTTTCGATCATGAAAGACAAAATTTATTGGAAATACCTAACGGCCTGTTCCACAAAGTCGAACGGAAATTTGTTTCGACAATAACATTATTGATTATTGCATATCTAAATAACTATTGAAGCAAAGGACTCAAGATTTTGTGAAAAGAAAACTACCATCCTGAGATAATTTTCTATTGGCAAAGGCAGTAATACATACATATTTACTTGGCGAACTAAAAAATACTAGCTAAACTGTTTTCTTACACAATGTATACAAATATTATCTTTAATTTAAAATGATATCGACTTGAATTTATTAAATTTAACGGTATAATAAATGGCAATTGCTCATTTGTTAAAATAAATATTTTGCAATAAAAATAATACAACTCATACGTTTTTTTTTATCTTTAATTTCTTCAAATTATACAGAAATTTTATATATTCGGCAAATAAAACGTCATAAATTAAACAATATTTCTAACTAAAATAACGTCAATTGAAGCACCGCTATATACATTTTGTAATAACTAATTAACAAAAACTGTCAAACAGCTTAAACAAATATTTTGATGAATATTATTATCAAACAAAAGACATAAAATTTGTATTAACTATAAGCACAAGATAATAATAACACCCACGTTTTGAAATTTTAATAATTTTTGGTGACAATGGCCAAAATGTTTTCTTTTTATGCTTTCAAAATTATCATTAATCATTTAAAATTTATAAATACTTATTTTTGATAATATTTATAGATTTCTTGAATGGTTAGTCGTATTTTTTAACAAAAAGCTTCAAGTTTATTTCCGCTTGTATTGAAATAATTAATAAAAAATTTTACTAAATAAAAAATATAATAGTTTTTAACACTTGCAATTGTCACCTAAATCATTTACAAAATCTTATTTATTTAATTTGTTTAAAATCTCTAACAATCTTCAAGGTTGATTTATCTTCTAAATTTATTAATACAAATTTTAACCTTTATTTTAGTTTTTGGTTAAAAAAAAAAAAATGGCAAACAATATTTACTGAAATATGGTTTAATTGGTTTATGACTTTAAAAGTATAATTATGTATGTATATACAAAAGAATTAACACAATTTTTATTCAATGAAGCGTTTTTAATAAAAATTTATTTCTTAAAATGGTATTCAAAGTCAAGGTAATTGAAATTAATCGCTACAGATGTTAAAATAATTCATTTATTTTAGTTTTTATCTATTCATTTTTTAATAATATTGTGAGTTATTTTTAATTCCTGCCAATTATGGTAATATGTTCAATGAAAGTTTAACAACTTTTTATATCTATAGTTTTTTATTTTATTATAATTATTATTTTTTTTTTTTTTTTGTGGTTAATAAAATGTAGCACGTGTTGGTAAATTATTGACTAGATTTTTTTGTATTTTTTTATAAGTTTATGTGGTTAAATTAATAATTTATCTTTGTTTTATATCAAAAGATGAATTATGTACTATGGTAAAAAAAAATATTCGACCCAAAACTTCAAATTGATTGAGAATACTCATACAGAAACAAAAGAATTAGGAAACAAACATGATTTTATTAGTCAAAATATATTAGAAAAAAGTCGATAAATTGTTGTCTATTCTTTATTTTGCGCACAAAAAATAATAATAATAATAAAAACGAGACAGTCATTATTTTTAGTTGTTTTTAAATTAATGCAATCAATTTTTTATCGGTGGCACGAGATTGTTTTTATTATATTGATATAATGGTTACGTAAAAAAACTTTATAAATAAGTACTTTGATCTCTTGATAATTTAAATCTTATACTTTCACAGAAATTAGAATATTTTTTTTTTTTGCATTTTATCAATCAATTGTCTTTTATATTTGTTTATACTTCAATAAATAATGGTTTAAAACAGAATTCTAACAAGTAAGAATTTTATATTCGTTTTGACTAAATCTGATATACCCACCATCCGAAAATTGTTGGCGCCACCATAATTTAAAATTTCACTTTATATGGGAGGTGGTAAAATGAGTAGATCATGCTTTTGTGATTACTAATCGATTTTGTTTATTTTCAATAATAAACCTTATATAAAAGAAATATTGGAGCAAAATTTCATTCCCCTAGGAGATCTACCCTGAGTAGGGTTGCCAGACGGCCTCGAATGACCCTTTTTGTCAAGATATTTTAGAAGTTGTCAAGTTACTAGTCCAAAGTTGAAAATAATTTGTAGCTATTAAAAATAGTTTATATTTTGATAGAGATAAGACCAAAACATATTTTTATATTTTACAGTATACAAAGTCTTACTTTATTACACCCTGAAAGTGAAACTTGTACAGAACTACACAATATAATGATTGAAATTTAAATTATATTAAAATCATTTAAATATGAGATATACGTATCATTTTACAAAAGAGGACTGTTTTAAGTTTAAATAGAACAAACTGATTACGATATTTTATACATCCATTACTATTTTTTCCAGACTAAATTGAAAACTTCCATACGATGTAGTAATATTTTTTTATGCTGTGAATAAATGTTCCAATTAATGAATATTGAAATATTTGTATTGACTCAATATAAGAAGCTTGGCTTATTATTACCTACACTACCATTGGTGGTTAGGGTATTATGCGTTTGTGCTGATGTTTGTAACGCACAGAAAACATTATCAAACCACAACCTGAAAGTATACCAATCAACTCAGAATCACTTTCTGAATCGAATTAACGATGTCCGTCCGTATGTCCGTCTAGTCGGATGGCTGACCATGTAAACCTTGTGAAAAAAGTACAGGTCATAATTTTAAAGATATCTTTATGAAATTTAACACGAATAATTATTTTGGTACAGGGACGAAGCCTATTGAAATAGGTTATGATCGGTTCATTATTCCACCTAGCCCCCATATAAATGTCCCCCCGGAATAGAGGTTTAACGATCATAAATGCCTTATATAGCAATATTTTAATGAAATTCGGTACAAAGAAATTTTGTATAACGATAGCTCCCATATAAACCGAAAATCACTTTAACCTCCTTAAATCCCATACAAGTGTTAGTATCAAGTTAATATTCGATTCAAATAAGTTTTGTTTAAGTAGGAATCACAGTGCAAAATTTTATGAGGTTCAGTGCATAATTTATAATAGCTCCCTTATAAACCCACTTTCGGGAATCAAACAAAAGTGAATAAATTCATATAAATGTTAGTATTAATATTCTGTATTTGTATATATTACAAATACAAAATACTTTTACAGTTAATAAAAGTATCTATCCACAATTATTGTAGCGTATCATATGGTCGCGCTTGACCGACTGTCAAATAACAATTGCAAAAATCTAATACCGCATTTCTTAAAATTTTTCTATGTCCTAAGGGTATATGCTTCTAAATAAACTCTTATTTTCGCAAAAAATTTAAAAGCTATATTCCTATTATACCGACAATATGTATTTACTTCTTCTATATGGTTTCATATAAAAAGTAAAAGATTACTGGCGAAGTCGATTGTCAAGTTCTTTTTTGGAAATCAAGCTCGTTTTTCAGGAATGTCAAGTTAGATGACAATTTGAATCTGGCGAAACTAATCCTGAGCCATATTGTGTTTCCAAAATACAGACATAAGTAGCTAGATCTACTCAAAATCATACGAGAACCCAGAATATATAAACCTTACGACGAATATTTCGCGTAACATACACGGAATTACAAACCCAATGGACAACCCCTATCTTCTTTAATAGTTGGTATAAGAATATAAAATGTTTTTCCATAAAAGATCCTTTTATATACATACTTTATATTTTCCAATCTTTACTTTATATTTTCCAATCATCACTTTTTACCATTAAGTCCTCCGATATTCTTGAAATTAATCAGATATTTACGCTAGGGAATAAAATATTTTAATTTTAATGGTTATTGCTAAAGTTCGACAAAAATCTCTGAGGAGCTTGAGTTGTAATAACAAATCATGAAGTGTTTATTAGAGCCATTTAACTGATCATTATTAAGCTAATTTCACATTACACTAACATTTGACGTTTTTTACAAAAAATTTTATTTGCCTAATGTGAACACCAAATATTTTTACGAACCAAACAAAAAATAGCTGATTTTGGTCAAACAAAAATATTTTCCTTAAGTCAAAAATGTGACAAGTGTGAACACAAGATATAAAATATTTGTCATTATTTTGGTTGAATTTTTGTATGATCTTACTTTATATTAAACCTTACAAAAGTAAGGTTTAATATAAGTTTATTAGCCTAGAAAGACATTTCCCTTTACTTGAATTGGATTAAGTAAATTAATAAAAAAAATAAGTAATAATTAGTGTTAATTATTACTTTTTAGTAGCTGGGTAAAAATCAACATTGATCGCATGTGACTTGCCAACATTTTTTTACGCATAAGCTTTATTAAATAATTAAAGCTTATCCGTTTTTAATATTTTAGTACATATTGTTGTTAATATCCATTAACAAATATTGGAAAAAGTGGAATTAAAATAAAATAATCGAATATAAATATCAGCCGATAAAAGTCGCATGAGGCGGCATCGGTTCGCTTACAACCAAAAACAGTACGACGGTGGCTATACGACAGGTCGAATTCGCCAAAACAGTGTTGTTTTGTAAATGACATGAAGTGGAAACAGAGTTATTATTTTGTATAAATATAAATTATTTATAAATGCACAACACACACACATATATTTTAAAGTAATCTTAATTGATGCGTACTGAATTTTTAAATTGATAGTAGTTATAATTTCCCATTTATTATCCAAATATTTTACTTTATTGTAAATTTCGTAACTATTTTTCTAAAATAAACAGCATTTACCTAATATAAATTAAAGCCGGTACAAAAATTATCTTAACATCCACAATTTTCGAAATTCTCTTAAAAAATTTTTATAAATCCATTAAAGCAAAATATAAAGTATTATTTTGTTATAAATTTATTTAATTATTGGCGTCAAATAAATTTGTAGTAGTTGTGTGTTTAATCAAATAATTTTGAGTAAATAATTTGAATCTAATCTGAACAGGCTTAAAATATTTTCCCCCTTCTTGTGTTTTACGATATTTGATAGCTGTTTCATGAAACAAAAAACGTCAAACAAATGCGCATAATGTCAACAGAAAATCAACTCTGTATTTAGTTGTTGTTTTAGTTGCAAATTTTGTTTTTCTGTTCATAACTTGTTTAATTACAATCCAATTAAACTGAAATAAAAAGCTAACGAGTAGAAATTATGTCCTCTCTGAATTCTTCTTAGATTAATAAATTACCCATAGATATTATGCTTTATAAGAGTATATGAGCAATTCTCTTTTTACATTTACATTTATAAAACCGACCTTTAACCTCAAATATCTTTTTCTCTTCTGATTTTTTAAATAACTTTTGATACAATTATGTTAACAACACTTGGTAGAGTAACACAACAAAAATTCAAGAGCTGAAATGGTTCCATGTGGTACCGACAAGCACTCAATGTTAAAAAATGCAAGTTTTTTTCTCTTTCTTTTGATTGCTGTAATCGCGGATTTTAGTGTCAAATTCTTCTAATATAAGTTATAAACACTTGTAAAGAAAGACCAGCATAGATTTAATTAGCGTCCCATTAACTAGTCTGAAATTATGTTGTGCAAAAGTCATGAAAACAAAACTTTTTAAAAGTTTGTATTTTTTACTTGTGATTTTACTCCATTTCGGGTATTACAAAATTCAAAATGGAGCCTAAGATCTCTTGTAATTATGAGTGTTGTGCAAGTATTGAGTATTAGTATCGAGTACAGAGTATTCGCACGCTTTTTTTGGGTACTCAATACTGTAAATTTCTTAATGATATCATGTTAAAAATATAATGGCTAAAATACAACTCTGTATAAAGATATAAGTAAATTTTTAAATAAATGAAAAGGTTAACGTTTTTATTTATTTTGTATTTTGTATAAACAAATTTACAAAATTTCATAATAATTGGTTAAATATATTTGTTTTAATTATAAATAAAATAACATTTATTAAAAATTATATTTCAGATTAAAAAATCCGTTAAGTATCGAGTACCCAAATGAAAAGGTATTGAGTAGTATCGAGTATTCAAAAGTAGTAGAATTTACCAACACTAAGTAATTATGCATCATTTGACTCGTTAATGTGCCCTCAACAGAAATGTTGTACGAGGTACTCAAACTTAGAGAGAATAAATGTGAAAGGCTCCATGAGGTGCCTTTTTCACTATGCACACTCGCACTGATTTCAATGAAGGTAGCACGTCGCGTGATCAAAGAGGGTTTCCAAACAGAATTACCGTTGAAAACTTTTTAAAAGTGTCCAAAAAAAGGGGATTTAAAAATAAAAAGTCACCATAAAAGTGGATTTCGAAAAAACAAGGGCCAACTACTTTAAAACCTAAAAAAACCTCTTAAAATTTGTTTATTTGATAACAACAAAAACAAAAAATTTTGTATTTTAAGAAAAACTACAAAATTTAGTTTTATTAATAACAAAATAATTTATAATTATTTTTCAACAATTTTTATTATTGCAAAAATAAAGATTTATTCACAAAAATCGTTAACATTCAGTACCCTTTTAATTAATTAAACTTCTGTACTTTTGTACGAGTTCTACACTCGTACTACAGTCATTCAAATCCCCGTTGGACAAATTTAGGACGGAACAAATGGATCTACAAATATTGACTTAAGTCTGTTAGATAAACTATTTTTTATTATTGATAATTTAGTAAAAAACACGCTCCCCGAGTGATTACTATGAGGAATGTAAAAATATAAATTAAGATATAAAAAAACATTGGTCGACAAAAAAATCCTCCTCCAAAGACGAATAGTTGAACTTAATGCATTTTGATGTGCTAAATACGAAAAGTTTTTTTTCCATCAGATCTGGATTTTTTTATGGGCATGCCTAATATTTCGCTCATAGTAAGGCCATTACTCTCGTATATTTCTTCATAACTCAAAAACGGTGTGTACGATTGACATAAGTGATACACCAGAAGAAACGTACTAAAAATATCTAAATATCATCCCAACTTAATTTCTCTATGTGCTCAATAGCTTCGAAGTTATTTTGAAATAATTGCCCAAAATAAATTATTTTCATGCAAAATTTTAAATTTTTTTTTGTTACTAAAATTTCTTTTAATAAATGAAAACATCAAAAAAGTTTCAGTTTATCATCTTTATGTTAAAGCTAGTAATGCTGCGAACAAAATAAGGCATGTATCTTCAAAATTGATGCACACATCGTGATTTACAGTGGTAGCCAAAAAAATATATTTTTTTTATTTTTTATTGAAACAAAAATATGTTGACGAGTTAAACAAGGAAATGCATTTAAGTTTTTTCTATCGCGCACTGTTTTTTGATGGACATGATTAATATCATCACCTTATTCAGTGGTCACACTATAAAATTCGAGAATGGTTTGTCAAATTTAGGTTGTAACTCAAGAACCGTTTATACGATTTTGACATATGGTACACCAAAAGACGCATACAAAAATTGTCTTCAAGATGTGTCAACAATATTTTTTATTCGCTCAAGAATTTCAGAGTTATGGACCAACATTTTCACTACGGAACTACGGAAACTATGGAAATATTAACTGGACAAAAAAATTATGTAAAATCAGCTCAAAGACAATTTAAATCACTATATGTTGGAGTTTAATTTATCGTAATTGAACAAACCGTTCTCGAGTTATACAAGTGTGACTGCCTAAAGGCGGTGTCATAGTAGTCATGCCCATAAAAAAATCGATACGTGATAGAAAAAAAAGTAAAAGCTGATTCTTATTTAGCACATTAAATTTCATCTAATCCACCTATTTTTTTATTTAAGAAAAAAGTAAAAAATAAAAGTTTTTTTTGGCCACTAGTGTATTTCCACTTAACTGTAGATATGCATGGGTATCCCAACTTAACTGTGAATCCAATGAAGATTTGTGCATCAATTTTTATGATTCGTGGCTTTATTTACTCGTATTTTTGGCCAGCTTTGAAATAAAGATGATAAACTGAAACATTTTTGATGTTTTCACTTTTAAAAAGAAATTTTAGTAAAAAAAGAAATCTTGAATTTAGCATGCAAAAATTTTATTCGAACATTTATTTCGAAATATTTTCAAAACTGTTGAGCGGATAAAAATTTGAACGACTTAAAGCCAATTTTATTAGACATATTTTGGTGTACTATTAATATAAATCGTGCATACAGTTCTCGGGTTATAGTGATATATACTCGAGTAATCGGCTTATTAAAAAAAATATCGACCTGATGAAAAAGAACTGAAAGCAGATTCAAGTTTAGCATGCGGAATTCCTTCTAGTCCACATATTTTTTAAAGGAGCACGAACTATTTTTTTTGTGTATTCATCGAATCTTTTTTTATTTTTCCAATCCCGTCCAGAAAGATTCGGAAAATGATGATATAAAAATAGCTGTTTAGCTATTTATTATTACGGGAGTACACTTGGGGTGCTCCTCTACCCCTATATTAGTTATTAAAAACTGTTTTCTATTTTGTGTTTATAACGCAAGTAATTAATTTTACATAAAAATTTGTATTTGTTGAAAATAAAAATAAACAGTAAAAGAAAAAAACAAAACACTTTTAAAAGCAAATTGTTTACATTTTTTACTTTGTTTCTCATAATTCATTTGGCTCCAAAAATAAAAAAAAGCAATTCAAGTATTAAATTTTTTTTTATTTTGTTTATCTCGCTCTTCTTTCAACTCTCGCAATTAAAAGTGTAAAAGAAAACACTGTTGTTATTTCATTACAACTTTTCCAGTTTTTTTTTTTTATATAAATTACAACAATGAGAGAGTTGTATACATGAGTAATAAAATAAAGTTAAAAAAATTTGAGAGGTCTTTTCTTTGTTTTGTTTATACAAATGTATATGTATATGTAAATGTAAATTGATCTTCAGTTCCCTACCAGCGATTGAATTGAGTTTAGTCTTGAAATGGGTTGTAGGAACACCCCTTAAACGATGCGTAAAAATTAGCTGAATGAGGGAAAAATATTAAAAAAAATTTTTAAATTGATCTTCAGTTCCCTACCAGCGATTGAATGTCACGGGTCTAGAACATTTCGTACAAAAATTAGTATTGAGTTTAGTCTTGAAATGGGTATCAAAAAATTCGTAATTCAAAAGCCAATTATAGAAAAAATATTTAAAAAAATGTTCGCAAAAATTTTGGTCCATAAACCGTCATTTTAGTACATAATGCAAAAAAAAAAATTTCGATATTATTTCTTAAAAAAATAGATAAGAATTTTATAATTTTGTTCTTTTTAAGGATAAAATTTTAAAAAATTGCATTGTAGTAAGAACTGTTGATAATATGTAATTTTCCAGATTTTTTAAAAAAAATTGTTCATCTAAATACTTAAAAAATCCCATTGGAAAAATTTTTTAAATATTTTTTCCATAACTAGCATAAAATTACGAATTTTTTGATACGCATTTCAATTAAAAAATCTAAACATTTTTTTTAACCAATAAAATTTTTTTTTAATATTTTTCCTATATTTAGCAAATTTTTACGCATTGTTTGAGGGGTGTTCGTACATCGAAATCTCGAAAAACGCTATTCTCGGGACACTCTAATGTACATACATGTGAGTTTTGGTATACGTATTAGTAGTAACTTTTACCGCTTATACCTTCTTAAATACTGAACGGATTTTAATAAAATTTATATTGTGCACATCCATGAGAAAATATATTTTTAATGGATTACAGGAAATGTGTTTTTTATATCCATATACTGTGAAAAAATCTCAAAATTATTAATTTATTTGTTGAAATTTATATATATAATGGATCGATATATTTCAAACAACTTATTTACTCGCCATTTAGCACATAGTCTTAAAAAGTCGCCATTTACAAAAAGGGTCAAAAAAGTGGCCAGGTGGTTGAAAAAGGGGCAATTGGCGACTAAAGTTGCCAAACGGTAACACTGTTTCCAAGTTACTTTTTAAAATTATTGTGGCATTTTAAAATATTAAATTTCTAAACGTGTATAATTATTTTAAAAATATCAGAAATTTTGCATATTTTGTTATAGCGCATTATGTTTAAATAATTTTCTATCACTTCACTGTTTCATTATGTCACTATCGAATGGAATTTGACTTAATGATGTGCAAGACATTTAAAAAAAGTTTGTGTCTTAAATCTTTTATTTTTAATTTTTAAAGCAATAAATTTAAAGAATTTATGAGAGCGTTATTAGAATTTTAATTAAACAAGTAAAAGAAATACCGTTTTGTTTTTTAAAAATAAATAAATTCTATTAACACAAATACGTACTAAGGTTATTTCCGAATTTCAAGGTAAACTTTTAAAATTATAGAATATTCAGAAATATTATTGTAATATAGAGCATTGAAGAGATATGAATGAGTTTAAAATATTTTTTAAAACCAGTAAAGCCGAGGAAATTATTGTTAACAATAAAGCTGAATTTGAAAAAAGTTGGAAGCAAATTTAAATAATAAAATAAGATGCTTAAAATTTAGCTTCAAAAAGATGTGATAAAGTTCATATGTTTTTACAGATACCCCATCTCTGTTTATTTAACAAGAAAAGGTACCTTCAATAAATATTTATTTATTTCAGTCAATTTTTTTGTTACCCAAAACAAATAATCATAATTCTTAATAACGTTTAATTATTTTTTGATACATTTTGCTTAAAATCCAAAACCCGTCTTGATTAATTAAAATTTTAAATTATTAGATCTGTAGCAATTTGATGTATATTGACCTTAAAATTGCCTCTGTGCTGCTGGCACTGTCACATTAAATGAATGAATAAATGTATTAAAACAACAAATGGTTGTCAACACGAAAATCCTTTGAAAAAATAATATTCTAACTCATGACAGTTGTTTATTTCTTTGGCAAATTGTTCAACGACCTAAAAACAAATTTTGGATTATTCAACTGATTTAAAATGTTAATTTTTGTTTTGTTAACAACAGCAACAGCAGCAGCCTCATGAAACGTGAAAAGTTTAAAACGAAATTATTTTAAAACAAGAAATCATTCTTGATTATTTTTTTAAGATTTTTTCGGTAACATATTCAATTTGGTGAAATCATAGACAACAAGTCACCAAATGTCATAAATTATCTTTTATATGAGTTGTCGTTTTTATTTGAATGTTTATTATATATTTATATTTTAAATTAGTTGTATGAAATACAAGACACCAGTTAGTTAGTTAGTTAGTTAGTTGATTCCAACAAAAGTTTCCAGACTTTATGGAAATTAAATATGTTAAAGATATCAAAGGTATCACTTTTAAGCTGGTTTATTAATCAACAGCAAATCGAAAATAAATTTAAATGTTTTATATTTTATATTTAAATAATCATTAAGCAAAAGTTTATGTTTGTTCTTGGAGCTGTTTTTTGTTCATTATTATCATTTTTTTATTTTGTTTTTTGCCAGGGGAATAAAAATCACCTGAAATTTAAAAACTGGTTTTCTATAGTTTGCAATTTAGCAAAAATTAAAAAAATCATCTACAAGATTCATTTAAAATTCTATTGTTGTCCTCATATTGTTATCGTTGTCATATATGTTAATTTCTAATTTTTTTTCTTTCTTTCAACTTATTCGTATTCATTGTAGAGTTCTTAAGGTCTTTGTCTACTAAAACATTTAATTGTGTCTTTATTTTTTATTTTACTTTTAGCAAAAGTTTTCTGGATTTGCTGATTTGTTTAAGTGACAGGCTTTTGTCACAGTCTTGTTTTCTTTTATATTCCTATCATTTGACATCATTAACCAGGCGACTGTTTATATTATTTATTTTCTTGGTTTATTATAAGAAAAATATATTTTTTTTTTTTTTATTAATCATTAACATAATTTAAATTAATTTTATTATAATTTGTGATGTATTTAATCTCGAAAGTTTTTGTTTTATTCTTGTTAATTGAAAAATAAACAAAATAATAATAATAAAACACAAATTTATGTCTTAAGTCTTTTGTTTTTAGTGTTGCAGTGCAAGTTTATGAATAGAGTTATTGTTTTAAATCTTTTGTTTAAATAGAAAATTTTACAAAATTTATTCAATAGTATATTAATAATTTTTAATAGTAGATGTTTTTTAAGTAAACATTTTTAAACTTAAATCAAAGTAATTTGTGTCTTATGTTTTTTATTTCTACAACTAATTAATTAAAGTTGACGACAAATTTTAGAAATATATAATTATTTTTATTTATTTTTAGATTAGCTATTTATAGTACTAATAGAATTCTTTACTGGAATCATTAATTTTTTAATAAAAGTTAAACTATAAATATATGAATCTTGGTGTTTAGCTTTTAAGAGCAAGTTAAACAAATTAATGGATTTTTAATGAATTTTTTTAAAAATCAATAATTTTTAATATATTCCCCTACACAAGTTTATCCTCTTTAAAAAAAAGCTAGTCCAAAATAATTATTTTCTTTTAAACCGTTTTATTTTTTTTTTTTTTTTAACAAAATAATTAATGAACCTGCGAAATTTTTTTTTTACTAATTTCTAACATTTTTGATTTTATGACTAAATAAATACGCAGTTTTTATTTTCAATAGTATTGTTTTTTTTTTTTTTTTTTTTTTTTTGTAAAAGGCACGCGTTCAGTGTTCTTAAAATAAAAGCAAGAGAGAAACTATAGTCGGTCAAGACCGACAATATGATACCCTACATCATTGTGTATGTACTAAATATTAGACCTGTGGCCAATTGTAGACCAACACTTTTACTAAATGCAAAATAAATTATATAAATACAGAACTAAATAATATTTATATGATTTTATGCCCTTTAGGGCGATTCCCGGAAGTGGGTTTATATGGAGCTATGGTAAATTATGGACCAGTGTTGCCAGTTTAGCCTTCTTAAGGCTAAATCTAGCCTTTTTATTTTGCTTTTAGCCTCAAAATTTTCGTTTTAGCTTCTTGCTTATTTGTTAGCCTTTTTTATTCTTAGCATTGCCTTAAAAAAGCTAAAAATTTACTCATTTTATTTTTACAGAATCATCAATTTAAGCATTTTTGTGTATTAATTCGCACAAAAAAATCAAAAGTATTTATATTTGACAAAAATTTTCGCCTGCGGGCTTCATTCTATAAAAATATTATAATTATTTTTTAACAAACTTTATTACCCATAGAAACTTTTTATGTTATAGTTACAAATTCACTAAAATATCTTTAAAAAATACCAAAATCTTATGAGGACCTACAAATAAATGCGTTTTTAAATAAAACAATATATTAGCTTTTTTCTGGCTTTATTTTTTGGGGCATTTAGCCTTTTCTGACCTTTTTTAAAGTCTAATTTAGCTTTTTTTTCTCAAGTCCTGGCAACACTGTTATGGACCGATGTAATGTTGTTTCCACTTATATAAAACTTATTTGTGTCGAATATTAACTTGATAATCAAAGCATTTATGATGGTTAAACCCATATTCCGCGAGGACATTTGTATGGGGTCTAGGTGAAATAATAGGCTGATCATAACCAATTTCAATAGGCTTCGTCCTTGTGTCAAAGTAATTATTCTTGCCAAATTGATATCGTTAAATCGACTCAGAAAGTGATTCTGAGTCGAACGGTATACTTTAAGGTGGGGATCCGATAATTTTTTCTGTGCGTTACAAACATCAGCACAAACGCATAATACCCCAACCACCTATGGTGGTGTAGGGTATAAATAAAAAAAAATAGTTTTTAGAATATTAATAAACAATTTTTTATTGCGTAGACTGAAAAAATAAATTCAATACTCTTAAGGAATTTTAATAAAAAAATAAAAAATGCAAATATCATTAAATGAAATTAATTAAACATCAACAAAAATATTTGCAAATAAAATCTTTTTTTACGGAAAAAAATCACGAAAATTCAAGAACGGATCTTAAGGTTTATTACTTTGTTATTGACAACAATAACCTAGTAAAATTGACAAATTGTGGTGGAGAATACTTAAGTGATAATTTGGCTTTTAAAATAGTAAATTAAAAAAATAATTTGAAAGCTAAATTTCTCTTGAAATAAATTGTCATTATATGATTATTAAGTCTAAGAGAAATATATGCCAAATGAATTTTTCCCACGATAAATTCTCACATTTTTATTTTTTTTTAGTTAAGTGTAGTTTCAGTTTGTATTTTTTTATTTTTATTTGTTAATATAGTATCATTTTGTTGTACAGTGTTTTCTTATGAAATATAATTTTACTTTCAGAATATTCCTGATCCATTGTGCAGTTGAACACAATTCAACCAGACTTAAATGTACAACTTGCAAAGCCTTTAATTAGCACCAACATTTTATATCCGAAAATCACTTATATTTTGTCATGTGACTATAATGTTACTGAAAAGTCTGTAGTTATAACATCTATCTTCATAACATAAACCATATTATTCTATAAGTGCATTAATATATTACCAGACACGAAATTTTAGTCAGATAGTTTTTTGCCCTTCTCAGAGCGACGACAAAAATAAAAGCATATTAATTTAAGTAATTATTTTCGCATTTATTAGTAAACATACACAGAGAGTATGGTTTCATTGTGATAACCGATTTTTTGCCAATCGAATTTGGATAGTTGCACCAACTATTAAAGAAATCGATTGGGATTGCTAAATATTTCAGTTCCTATTACCAAGTAATTAGTAGAAATACCCATTTTTGGAACAACAATTCAGTTGGAATGATAGAAAATAACAATAGAAGTAACTGAAGTTTGCTTAAAAAATTTGGTTCTAGCAATCGAATTATTCGATTGGAAAGAATATAAATAAAACTGTATATATTGGTACTTACTTCAAATTGATTTATTATAATATTATGTAACACACATACAATAACAAATATCCTAGGATTCTTCTGGGAACAATATTGATTTGATGTTTTATATGATATAAATTCCGTTAACGTTTTACATATTTAGATTTTTGTATAATTTTTGGCATGATTTACAAAATGATTAGATATTTAAGTATCTGATTCCAATCACTTCTGCTATAAACCGGCTCTAGGTTGATTTTAATTCAATAGAGTCTCTGAAAGGAAAAAATATGTTGTCACTCACAACTTTCCTAAAGTCGGTTCAAAACTAACTTTAATTGTTTGCTAATCAATATTACTTACTATTTATTCCTTTCTTAATAAATTACTTTTCCTTTATACAATTTATTGCTTCCTATGGGCCCAAGCAATGTATGTTTCTTTGGTTTTGGGTGATTGAATTTTGTTTTTAAACAATTTTTATTTTCATACAATTTATTTTTATATTACTTTTTTAAAAATGTCAAAACCAATTTGACCAACTTTTTCTTTTAAGGCAACCGAAATGATTTTCAACAATAAATGTTTGTAATAAATTATTACCTACTGCAACTAAACATTCAGTATTTGTTTCACATATCTATTTTTTAACGTTTTATTGATTGTTACAATTAAAATATTAGATATAATGTACTAAATATGATTACCGTTCCCGAATTGTTATTTTAATTTTAAAAAGGGCACGCATTGGTTGCATTAACCAATTATATTATTGCAGGAACGTTAATTTAAATATTAGTACGTTCATATCTATATAAGAGCATACATAGTTTTCTATTTGCAAAATTATAATAAGTCTAATAGAAAATTGGTTCATATTATTAAATTTATATGGTGGTAAGCGATATCCAACCAATCTTTTTTCTGTGTGTATATATTATGGAAAATATACTTACAGTATTGATAAGTGTCTATAACGTGAATTATGGATTTTCAAATTTGCTACTTTTAAAAATATTTTAATTTTATTTAAAATTTTTGTAAAGAAGTATGTTAATTATAATTCCAAATATCTCAGTAAATACTGCAGATATTGATACGATTTTTTGTTATGTAATAATAAATGTATTCAAATTATTTCATTTTAATTTGCGATGTTAAAAAGTTACAACGAGTTCCAATTTAAAAATACGATTGTTATATAAAAGAACATCTATAAAATTATATTTGAGAATATTGGCTGCGACTTTTTGCAATTATTTAAAAGATTGGTGTGATTAGTTGTTGCTACGCATACTTTTAAAACATAATTTATTTTAAAAAATATTACAAAAATATATCCGAAATTCATACAAATAAAGTAATTTTTTCAGTGATTCTACCTGACCATTTTTAGTGGGAATGTTTATGGCCATATCTAATAACAGAATATACAATTTCAGATCAATATCTCCAAAACTAGATTTTTGTCGTTCTAAAACTGTCAAATATGATACTGTGCAGAGGAGACGCTCATAGGTTTTAAGTTGCAATTTAGGAGGAAAAAATATTTAATGATCATTTCATGATTTCGATAAAAATATTTAAATAATTATTGGTCTCGATTTATTAGTCATTATATATTAAATATGTATCTTATTGAATGATTAATGTTCATACGTATTTATTTTAATAGAAACTTTAAATATTGGACATAGAGGTTTCACTCCATTGAAGTATATAAACAAGAACGCATTTTTTGTACCAGACAGACGGACGGACAATTATTATCGTTGTATCATTTTTATATTATTTATGCACTTTATGCCGTAAAGTTTAGCGTTATTCCTGGAAGTGGGGCTTATATGGAGGCAATGGTAAATCATGGGTGATTTATATACATTTATAAATCTATTAATATGAACTAACTTAATTAAAGAAATTAAGAACAATAAAGAGATTTTTGAAAGAAGAGTTTATATGGAGTACTTGTAAATTAAGCACCGATCTTCATTAAATTTGGCAAATAAATTTATTATAATAGTTATCGTTCCAAATTTCATTAAAATTGCTACATTAAAGGCATTTATGATCATTAAGATGATATTTGTATAGGGACTAGGTGAAATAGTGGACCGATTATAACCAATTTCAATGGAATTCATCCCTGTATCATAAAAGTTCCGCGTGCAAAATTTCATTGAATTATCTTATCAAATTTAAGACCTTTGCTTTATGCACAAGGTTTACATGGACGGCTACCCAGCCAGACAGACGGACGGCAACCGTTAGATCGACTTAAAAAGTAGGTCTGAGTCAATTGGTATTGGTATACTTTAAGGAGCGTGTTAGATAATTCTTTCTGTGTATTATAAACATCAGTAGAAATGCATTTTACCCCAACAAATAAGTTAAATAATTTGATTCCTTTTCGCTTTTATTAAAAAAAAATATATATATATAAGGAGTTTTTTTAGGTTTTGAAGTAGTCAGCCCTTTTTTAAAAAAAATTCCCTTTTTAATGGATTTTTATTCTGAAATCCCCTTTTATAGACGCTTTTTAAAAATTCTCAATGGTATCGTTAAATTAGTTAAATTGGTGAATGATCCTCTTTTGCCATACTTAAAGGTGTAGAGTATCTTTCTTACTTTTTATTGATAATTTATGTAGGAACTGGAGGGAAAGAGATGAGAAGATCACCAAGGTTTTGCTGGACGGAGACGTTAGTTTATATTTTAAGGGTTGGGTTTAGACGGAATGGGAACGTGGGTATATAAGACCGACAGTTTGGACAAAGGGGGAGAGTTACTCAGTGTGAGTTGAGTGGAAGTTATTTTTAAGTTTTGTAAATATGTTGTGTAAATAAAAGTAAATATTGAATATGAATTTGAAAGTGTTATATATATTATTTAAAATAGAGGAGATAGAGTGTGACAGAGGGAAGTCACAAAAACAAAACCACAAAGTATTCATTAAACTGCTTTTAAAATCTACATATATATTTTACACGACTAATTATTTTAATACTAGCTTTACACGGCACACTACGCCAGCTCATTTTATGCATTTATAACTAATATTTATTTTATATGAGGGCTACTTTCCCCCTGGACCTAATAGTCCAATTCGAAATTTTATATGGAAATTACTTCTACAACTTCTAGACTTTCACTGTAATACTCCTTTAGATGTGCGAAAATTATTATTTTCTTTCTGTGGGAGCTAACTCTTCCCCTGAACCTATCCGTGATATTTTTATTTTATCAGTACAATATGATAAGCTAGATGTCATAACGAAGTTTGAGGACTTTCACTATAATATTTTCTTAATTAATATTTTCTTTGTATGTATGGGGGTACCACTCCCCTGTTCCGATCGAAAACTAAATTATCATATTTGAGTTTAGGGCTACACAGGCTTATATTGTAAAAATTTAAGTAAAAACGATTCAGCCGTTTTAAATTTTTAAAAAAGTGGCCGTAACATTAGATCAAGAACCAACATAGTCTCAAAAAAACTATTTCAAATTGGAATTTAATTATATGGTTTATTAATATAATTAATTTTCTAATTGGTTTGCAATTCAGTTTTTAAATAAATTGGCAGCTGTTAATAAAATATAAAGAAAAATGAGGGATTTGTCTATAACAATAAAGAAATAAAATAAATGCAAGTCAATTTCCAAAGATTTTCACCTCATTACACCTATTTAATAAAAAAAAAAAACAGAAATAATAAAATCAATTATTCTAGTTATTAATATTATCATTTTGGTGATTGGAATAAAATCAATTAAAAATTAATTAATATAAGCAATTTCGTAATTGAAGTCCATTTTTACTTTTTTCTGTGCAATAACCACCTTTGGTTATTGACAAACTATCTGTTTGTCAAATTTCGTGAAAATCGGTTTAGCCGTTTGAGATTTTTAAAAAAGTGGGTGAGTCGTCCGGCCAAAATCCAACATAGTCTATACAATTTTCCAGCACAAGTACTACCTTTATGTCGAATTTCATGTAAATTCAATTTTGAACTTTATTAATGTAGCTGATAACGTTCGAAATTGAATTTTTTAAGTAGGCGTAAAATGTGGGCATGCCATCCTATCGAGATCTAACATAGCCTATGCACACCTATTTTTACTATCTGTGTGTCAAATCCGTTTAGATATGATTGATACACAAACACCTCATTTTTTTGTAATATGTAGTATAAGGATTAAGTATACCTAGTATAGCCCAAAAACTTATATCCAATATGAGCCCAGAACTTACCTTAAATTCATTCAATGCAAGAAGGAGTGTCTTAGCTTTTTAAATAAATTTATTTTAAATTTTATTTATTAATAGTGAGCCATTTTAAAATAAACATAGTTTCTTTAAGATATTTTTAGTGATTAGTATGAGTCCATTTCATTAAAATAATATTTGGAAAACATTAAATATAATTTCATTATAATTTTCTTTTCAGTTTAATATCACAACAATTAATAATAATAATAATATTTTATAACAACACTTCTTGTATACATATATTTTTATTTAAATCTATTAATATAAATTCACATTTATTTAAATATTTAACTAATTTCTTTTAAAAATATTCCTCTTAATAATTTTATAACTTAAATCAAAAGTGTTAAAAAAATATTTTACTTAATACATAAATACTTTAAAATAATTTAAATAATTACATTTAACCACAAGCCATTTAAATATGATATGGAAGTAGTTTATGTTTATTTAAATGAAATATAACTATCAAAGGTTTTCGAATAATTTCTTTGCTTATTTATAAAAAGCCCCAAACTATATTTATTATTACAAATTAATAAAAATAAATATAAACGTACCTAAGTTTTTTAATATTTATTTTGATTAAGAGCTTATTTACACATCACTTGTAGTTTGTCATCAGAGTCATCATCATCTTCGTTGTTATCATCATAATCATTTTGATTGAAGTCTTTAATGCCCAATGACAATATTAATGTAGACCAGAGTCTTTTACAATTTTATAAAATTATTCTAGCAGTTCATTTTTCATATAAAAATATAAATTTTATTAACATATCTAGAGTGTGTACAGTTAGTGACAAAAAATATATAAAGTAATTTATATTTTTATTACGTTAGAGTTACATATATTAACTCTTATTCAGCAGACAATATTTGGTCACAGTGGTTAAAAAAAAAAAAAAAAATAAAAATTTAGTGGAACAAATTCCGTAACTTTTGATCCGCTAAATAGAATTTGATGTGGCAACAGCTTAAGTGCTTTCGAGTTGATTTGGAGGAACACAGATCCATAGTGCTAGAAGTAGAGTGTAGACCTCCAAAGCTGATCACTTCGGGTATATGATACAAAATTTTTTCAAAAATGCATTTATGATTTCAATGTAAAAAATAAATTTTACACAGATATTCCTTGTTGGGTTAGGTAGGTTAGGTTATAAGGGTCGCCCGCTATTGCGAGTGCACTCAGAGGCCCTTAGGCCCATTGTGATGTCCTATATGGTAAGAAAGCTCCTCTCCCTTTCTATAAACAAAAAACTAACGTTCCATTGGTCCACCTAGAAACCAACACGTACTCCTAACAAACCTAATCAGGTTTGACAGTGACATGTCATTGAGACAATCCAGATCGTGGAAGAGTTGTCTACCGAGGTGTCTCAGTCTACGCCCTTTCAGTGCTGGACATTCGCATAACAAGTGTTATACGGATTCTTCCTCTTCCTCATCTAAACAACTTCTACAAAAACTATTTCCTGGGTTCCGACATACGCCCGATCACACGGTGCCCTGTGATAATGCCAACAAGAAGCCTTATCGATTACCTGTCAAGAGATAGTAATGCTCTAGTTCTGCTCCGGGACCGGAGTGGCCAGAGAGTCTTTGACAGTTTTTTCTCTGTGTTACAATATTTGTCCAAACATATCATACCCCAACCACGTATGGTGGTTTAGGGTATAAAAAGTGGGAGTATTTTAATTCACTGACTAAAGCAATCTCGTCAATCTAGTCAAAATTCCAAAATAATATTTTTTTAGTTCTTGTAGTAGCTAAGAATAATAATAAAGTTTATGAACAGCTATTCATATCATCATATGTCGAATCTTTTTGGAGTGGATTGAGAAAATAAAATAAAAAAGATTCGATTATATCCCAATTTATATTTTTACATTCCTCATAAAAATTTCTCGGGGTAACTTGTTTTTGTACTAAATTATCAATAAAGAAATAGCTTGTTCAACAGACTTAAGTCATTACTTGTGGATCCACTCATTCAGTCCTAAATTGGTACGACGAGAATTTGAAAGACTGGAGTACGAGTAAAGAACTCGTACAAAAGTACAGAAGTTTAATTAATTAAAAGGGGACGTAATGTAAATTATTTTTTTGAAAAAATCTTTATTTTTGAAATAATTGTTGTAAAATAATTATAATTTTTTTGTCACTAAAAAAAACTAAATTTTGTAGTTTTTCTTAAAATTAAAAACTCTTTGTTTTTGTTGTTATCAAATAAACAAATTTTAAGGAGTTTTTTTTTAGGTTTAAAGCAAAATCACCTTTTTTGCCGACTTTTTATTTTGAAAAATTCTCAATGGTAACGCTGTTCCGACAAATCTTCTTTGTCGCACTTTTTTGAAATGTACGCCAAAACATTTCTTCGTATTGTCCACTTATTCTTTGTATCTGCAGTATAAACTCGATAATCTGGACTTCTATAATCCGGATTATTCGGTAATCCGGACGGTCTTTCCCAACTCATTATGAACTCTATAATCCGGATTGATTGCAACTAAATAATCCGGATTGAATAAATAAAGTACATTTTCTATTTAAATTTTAGTTAAATTTAGAAAATACAATAAGAATTATGAATTAAGAGTTGATTATAATTTAATTCCGTCATTTTCAGTTAAGTATATGTCCTAAAAGTTTTTCAGTAAATGAAGTTTGTATTTTTTGGTATAAATGAAAATTTTTTTAAATACTTCAAATATAGAAAGTTTTTAGACGAAGAATTTGGATTTGATATTTTAACTCATTCTGATATTAAATATATAATTAATTTTAATACTTTTTTCTACAAAAAGTGACCAAGAAGGAACCTCGATAGTCCGGATAATTCGACAATCCGGATAGGGGTCTGCAATAAAATATCCGGATTATCGAGTTTATACTGTATTTCCTTTTTGCTTCATTTTCAACTTTATAATGTGATATAGGAATTTGAATGTCTGTATAGTACTAAGTAAATTCCAAGATGGTCTGAAAAATGTTTCTGAAGCTTTGATTGTTCATTTGACCAGTATATGTGCTCATTGAAGCTTAAAATGCATCTACATCCATTTTTTCATCAGAATTAGTGTCACATATGGGTCAAGTTTGCAATAAACAAGAAATTCAATTTAGTTTCGAAACAAAACGGATTTATTTGAATGAGAAAAACTGAAAGGTGCTTAAAAACAATACATAGCCCTTTAATAACTTTGTGCTTGTACTTTTAATATCATTCAGTCAAGATTTAGGTAAAAAACGGTTATATTATTAGCAGAAAATCATAAAAATTTACAAGCGCGAATGTTATATTCGGCTCGGCCGAATCTATATACAGTGGTGGCCACGAATTTAAGACACGACATGTAACGAACTAAGTTGTGATAATTATTACAACCCTGCAATATAAAATTAGATTTTGTTAATTTTTCAGTGTACCCTGTAATGTTAAGATCAATTACCGTTATTTGGTTTTGTTTGTGTATACATTTTGTTGCTGTTTTTATTATATTTTCGTAAAAACGTGCTTTTGAAGCTGGTCACGAATTTAAAACATATAAGAAATATTTGGTTTTTAAGTGATTTTTTGGTGTTTTTTGAAGCTAAAAGGTAAGTAATGAATGTTTTATTCCATTTAATGTTAGAATACATCAAAATATTTAGTTAGAAATGGCCAGAGGTACTTGGAGTTCGGATGCCGAGCGAAAATTGATCCAACAAATGAATACTGATGGAAAAACAGTAATGGAAATTTCCAAGCTACTAAAATGTTCCAGATCCAAGATTTACAATGCACTGGAACACATCAAGCAACATGGCACTACCAAAAATGTCAAACAGCACCCTAGAGCCCGAAAAACTACACCCAGGGAGGATAGCTTAATTTATAAATCAGCTGCTAAAGATCCTTTCAAGAGCTCAAGTAAAATTAAAAATGAGATTTCATCGGATTTTGGTATTAATATATCGTCCAGGACAATAAGAAGACGTCTGAATGAGAAGAACTTACGTGGGTGTATTGCACAACGTAAACCACTTGTGTCAAAAAAAAATATTAAATCCCGACTAGCGTTTTCAAGAGAAAATCTCAATAAGCCGATGACATTTTGGAAAAATATACTTTGGAGCGACGAGTCGAAGTTTTGTCGCTTTGGTTCTGATGGAAAACAGTACGTATGACGTCCTCCAAACCTGGAGCATCACCCAAAGTACACCCTTAAAACGGTTAAGCATGGTGGTGGAAATGTCATGGTGTGGGCAGCATTTTCCTGGCATGGTGTAGGTCCCATTCAGAAGATTATCAATAAAATGGACCAGCATATTTACAAAAACATACTGACAAGCATCATGATACCATTCGCTGAAGACAACATGCCTCTAATGTGGAAATTTATGCATGATAATGACCCTAAGCACACTTCACGCCTAGTGAAGAGTTGCTTAGAGGAAAATAATATCACAGTTCTGAAATGGCCAGCTCAATCCCCGGATCTCAATCCAATTGAGAACTTGTGGAATGATGTTGAGGAGCATGTACGAGCAGTAAAGCCAAAAAATTTGACTGATTTATGGGAAGAAATTCAAAAGGCTTGGTATGCCATTCCAAAGGAGCGCTGTATGGCCTTAGTTGAAAGTTTACCCAGGAGATGCGCTGCTGTGATTCAAAATAAAGGATTTCCCACCAAATACTAATATTGTTTTATGAAGCTGAGCTTTACTTTTGTGAATTAACTTTTATTTTGCCTATGTCCTAAATTCATGACCAGGCTTAAACTTGTATTAATCTGTATAATATATAAATAAAAATTGGAAAATAAATATAGGTAACAAACTATTGTTGATTTTTTTTCATAACATTACTAGGATCTTTAAAAAATAACATGGATCTAAAATTTGTTCGATAAGATGTAAAAATTATCAGAAATATATAAGTGAAATGTCGTGTCTTAAATTCGTGGCCACCACTGTACGCACCATCAAATTTTTAAAATTTTACATTATATGGGAGGAGGGCGGACCGCGCCCGTTTTTGATTTCCAAGTTTATATCAACCCTCGAACCATTTGTACAAAATTTTGCTATCGTACATGCTTTTGTTTAAGAGATATCAGCAGAAAAGTATGAAATGAAGCTACAACGGACACCCTCTGCTTCTAGTATTTAGCCCAGAATTTTTTTGTTTATTAACCGATTTTGCTCACAAACAATACCAAATCCAAACAAATCTTATATGATACAAATATTTTAGCCAAATTTCGACAGACAGATGGAAAGACGGGCAGACAGACGGACATAGCTAGATCGACTCAGAATAAAACCAGGGCCCAGAAAATATACACACAGAAAAAAGTAAAAATGGACTTTTATGGACAATTACGAAATTTGTAATATTAATTAATTTTTAATTGATTTTGCTCCAATCATCAAAATGATAATATTAATAACTAGAATAATTGATATTAGTATTACTTCTTTTACTTAAATAGATGCAATGAGCTGAAAATTTACTTAAATTTATTTTATTTCTGTACTTTTATAGACAAATATTTAATTTTTCTTTTTATTTTATTAACAGCTGTCAATTTATTAAAAAACAAAACTGAAAACCAATAAGAAAATTAATTATATTAATAAATCATATAATTAAATTCCAATATAAAGTTAATTAATAATTTTATTAAAAAATTATTTGAAATATTTTTTTCTGTGCTAAATGACAAAATCAATATACCCCCCCCCCCCCCATCTTTTCAATGGTGGGTATAAAAACTTCCTTTTAGATAAACATTGTTATCAAATGCCACTTTTTTTCTTTCTATCATAAAGAGGAAGAGTTACTTTTTTGATGGGCAATGAATGGGAAACCCAATTTATAATTTACAACACAAGGATCAAATAAATACGTCATTTGAATGAAAGGAAAGAAAAATTAAAAGTAAGATTTTATTTGAATGGGAAAAACTTAAAGGTGCTTAAAAAATTTATGAATGAAAACTCCTATCTTCTTAAAATATTCTAAAACAGTTATATTATTAGCAAGTAATAACAAAAATTGCTTTCAGGTAAACAACATTATTATATGCTACGAGTTTTACTCTCTATCGTAAAAATATTTGAAAACGTTAAAGTGTCAAATATTTTATACAAAATGTGAGACATACCCCCAGGTATGTTGGTTGTGTGAATACGTATAAATTTTTGATTGTAAACATAAAGGTTAGAAAACTTTAAATAAACGAAGCAAAAAATTAGCGTGAAATTTGCTTAACTTAAATATCTTGAAAGCACTTTAGCTCTGGCCACGTCAAATTTTATTGAGACAACTTTAACGGAACAAAATCTACAGAATTATTTCCAAAAATTTTATTAAGCTACCATTTTTTGTTCATATATTTTTTTTTTTTTTGTCACTTACTGTATATTACCCCCACTTTAAACTTAACAATACAATTAACATTTTTTTTAAATACTATTTTCAACAGACACAAAATAACACTAAAAAACAAAGACATTAAACAATCAGTCAGTCCATTCATATATTTAATCATAACTTTACAGACAGTAGATACAAATATCAAAAAAATATATGTATATATTTATATAGTAAGTATATCCAATGAATACAATTACAAGCTACATCACTTTCGTATAAATATGGTCCTTTATTATTTTTTCAATCCACAATTATTTATTTCAATTTTCTTTGTTTCTTTTAGTATGAGTATTTGTTCGTTCATTTGTTTGTTTGTTTTAATAATTTATAAGCACGAAAATTCTTTATGTTGCATGCAATTCGATTTGCATTTCAAAACAAATAAACCTTCTTCCACTATACATGTTCCATTTTTTGTGCTTCACTTTATAGACACATTAAGTTGAAATACGCAGGTTGCTTTAACATTGTTTTTATTTGGCTTGGGAAAGAAGTTTGTGTTTATATACATATGTATGTATATAGGTATGTGTATATATTGATTTATTTACACTTTGTCTCAATTACCTGTCATCGTATGATATTATTTTTATTTTACACTGGAACAACTTTCAGCCAGTTAGCTATAAATTATTATTGGCATTTCATTTCTTTTCTTTTGGTGTGAGTTTAAAAAACAAAAATAACTTAGCTGGAAAATTAATTTATGGAAGCTTGTAGTTTTAAATTTATAACGGCTTTTATGTGAATACATTTTGTTACACATACATACATAGATATATAGTGATATATTTAACTGTTTCATATTTGGACGTTATTATAACTGAGCCAAGATTTAGTTAATGTTAAAGGTACATTGAGTAATATATTTGAGTTTTAGGTATATTTTTTTTACTTAATTGTTAACCTCAGAAAGAAATTTGTTATTTATTTTAATTTGACTATCGATATTTAGCCACTTGTTAACCAATTTCTTAGGTGTATAAATAGATATTCGGCCACTTCGGAAATGTATGCCAAAAATGCTGAAAAGATAAAGAAATGTAAAGAAAATTATTAGAGAAAATTATTTTAGCTAATAAAAAATAAATATTTACATAATAAGATAGACTTATAAAGAAATAATCAGAATATTTGAGATGTTCGAAGTTGTATACAACTTTGAGTAAAATATTGAACTTTTTTTGCAAAAAATTCTACTAAAATTTTTCGGACATTTCTTCGCAATACATTGAAAGCACTTTTAACGAACAAAAAGCAATACCTTAGTGTTTAAAATCCTTTTGAGTAATTCGCTTTTGCGAATTTTTGATTTGATTTAGAGAACTCACTTGCCAACCACAATACCATCCTGTAAGAATTTGTATTCTATGAATTTTTAGGATGTTGTTTGATGAAACTTCTACACATTAAACGTGGCTTTCTTTTAAACTATTTTCAGATTAAAATATAATAAAATAATAGGAAATTTTTTAAATCATTCAAAAATTTGTTTTAAAGAAGATTTTAGAACATTTCACAATAAACTGTCTAGTAAAATAAGGTAAAAAAAGTGTTTAGAATTTAATTAATAAATTTGCATCAAATAATAGCTAACACTTTCAGAATTTAAGATATGTTTAGCCTTTTGCTATGCACTTAGTCTGAATAAAATACATAAAGGGACTTTTCAAGTACAGTGAACTCTCGATAATGTGAACTAATTAATGTCGGGGTAGTTCATATTTTCGAATTTGTTCACATTTTCGATTGTGATTTTTTTTTATATATAAGTTATTCTTTCTAAAAATCATTTCTGCAAGGAATGAAAATGCAAAGATTACTAAAAAAAACTTTTTGTAATTTATTTGGAACATAAAAAGTTTTTAAAAATCCATTTTATAAAGAGCACATACGTAGTATGTACATAAAAAACAAACAAAATATTACGACAAAATAATAAATAAAATTTACAATGAAAAAAGATAGGTACATACATATATAATTAAATATGGAAATAATCGGTTATTATTTTCTGTTTTTTCTTTTGTTCGACCAGCTTATTTACCGCCAATTCCCTGATTTTTTTCAAGACTTTAATGTCAGTTTGATCGACCATTTGAAATTCAGCCCATTGGACAACTTTGTTAAAAATCTCGACAGCTTCTTTGGCTTTAATGTTGTTTTCAGGCGCTTCAATAAAACAGTCGTCATCATCGTCGGACTCTTCAATTAAATCATTTTCATCAAATGGCGTGATGTCCTCACAAGGATTATTGATCCAATCTCTAATGTTTACAGCAGTAAATACTTCCTGAGGGCACAATGTCTGTAGAAGATCTGCAGCAATATTTTCTAAAGATCTAACCTCTGATTGCCACTTTTCTTTTAAAACGCTCAAAGGAACATTAAGTTCAGGATCGTCTTCATCATTTACCATATTCAAAATATTTTTCCAACAGTTAGATAAAGTTTCTTTACCAACTCGGTTCCAGGATGCCTCTAGAATAGAAACTCCTTCTTTAAGTGTGATTTTTTTCATCGATTCAAGCAAATCCCCCTCTTTTGCAATAATTGTTGCCAGAAGACTGTTCCTATAATGAAGTTTGGTGATTCTAATTGCATTTTGATCCATTGGCTGGATCAGAGCCGTTACATTTTGAGGCATGAACATAGCTTCTATGGAACCATCCTCGGATTTAAGGTCGGATTCTGGTGGATGGGATGGGGCATTATCTATTAGGAGTAAAGCTTTTACTGGTAATCCTTTCTTCGTTAAAAAATCTGTCACCTTAATGAAAAATAAAACAGTAAGAATCCCAATTGAACTATTTTTACATGTTTGCTTACCTCTGGCACAAAACAGTTGTGAAACCATTCTTTAAAAATGGAAGAAGTCATCCAAGCAGACTTTGAATTTCTGTAGTTTACGTGACAGATAAAATTTTTAAAACTGCGAGGATTTTTCGATTTTCCTATTACTAAAAGTTTTATTTTATGAGATCCTGACGCATTTGCACAGCATAAAAATGATATCCTTTGCTTTTCCATTTTTGCACCTGGAGCGCTTTTCTCCAATAACGTTACATATGTCTTTTGTGGGAGAAGTTTCCAATATAGACCAGACTCATCGGCATTATACAACTGATCATTGGATAAACCCAAATCTTCTATCTTTGCTTTCAATTTAATTTTAAAAAGATTTACGAACTGAGATTGCGCAGAAAGTTTTTCACCGCTTATCTGAAGGAGCCGAATTCCGTATCTCTTTTTAAATTTTTGTAGCCACCC
Source organism: Protophormia terraenovae (assembly GCA_951394005.1). Lineage (NCBI taxonomy): Eukaryota > Metazoa > Arthropoda > Insecta > Diptera > Calliphoridae > Protophormia > Protophormia terraenovae. The sequence goes on from OX596073.1 coordinate 136,480,004, forward strand.
ATCGCTAGCATTGAAGTCATTTCCGTTTTCTCTTATGTTTTTGTGAATTTGTTTGGCTTTCTCTTTCAACATCAACCCACTTACAGGGAGGTTTTTATTCCGCATGCAAATAAACCACTTATTGAGCTATTTTTCAATTTTTGGAAGCTCTGAAGATCGTAATGTTTTGCGTTTTCCAGGTCCATAAAACGTATTGTTTACACATTTTAAAATATTGTCTTTTTTATTTTTTATTGAACATATCGTTGATTTTGCAACTTTATACTTTTTACTTAACACTGTAACACTCGATCCTTTTTTTAAATATTCCAAAATTTCGCATTTTTCATTTAAGGATAAAAACTTTCGACTGTTTTTAGACATTACTAATTTTAAAAATAAATTCACGAACATACCGCAACAAGTTACATAAAGCGACTAGCATTAAATACCTTTAAATAATGGCATACTATGGTATTTATTAATTCGGGGATTCCCAACATTAAAAATAAATGCTTCTACAAATTAAAAAATCCCCAAAAATTAAAAAAAATTGTTCACTATTTAGAGCTCCCATATACAAAACTGAGTGTTCACATTAGTGGATAGTTCATTATATTAGATGTTCACATTACTGCGAGTTCACTGTATTTTTAAATCTTAGGTAACAAAAAACTGATTTGGAAACAAAAAAAATCACATCAGTTCTGGATATTTAGGTGTTTTTATAAACTAAACATTGTATAGGTTTTTGATTTATCATTTAATGAATAAATTTAATAAAATTTTGTATATAGTTGAATACAAAAATTGTATGTTTATAAATAATTTTACCAGAAATGTAATTTTAATTAATATGAAAAAAAAAAAAAAATCATTATTTCTACAATCATTCAATATTATCAATCAATATTATTATTTTGCAAAATGCCAAAAAAAAAGTACTTTTTCATTTTCAAGCTATGAATGCCAAATGATTTTTAATGCTTCGGGGGTAGAGTCAGCTACCTTAATATCTAATTAGAATGTCCCTCACTTGTCCTAAAACGGAAATATAGGATGGACTTTAAAACTTTTACTTTTTATGAATTTTACGCATTATTTATGTTAACAGCTACAAATCCAATGTTTTTCTTAATTGGATAGTTAGTCTGGGTAGTAGTCTTTCACGTTCGGATATTGTTGCAATAATACACTGAGAAAAACAAAATGGCAACAACAAAACATGGAAGTAAGAAAATACTACTGCTAACATTTAACGCGGCACAAATTGGACCGAATGTTATGACTTGAAAGTCAACAAAGTAGTTGATGACAATAATATCTAAAATTCTGCGGTGGTGCTTGACGATCTCGTTTACAAGAAAATTTGGAAAATGTAAAAAAAAAATGGAAAAAATTGAAAAAAAATGCGTTTTTTTTTTCAGCTTCATTCATATATAACTTATGAAGTAGGAATATAATCTTCAAGCACCATCGCAGAATTTTAGATATAATTGTCATCAACAACTATGTTGACTTTCAAGGTATAACACTGAGTCCAATTTGTGCAAAAAACAATAAAGCCTATTTTCGGAAAATTTTACTCAATCATTTAAAAAAAATACAGTGCATATTTAAAAAAAAAACAGGAGTTTATGTTTCTGTAATGAATTATACTTTAGTAATTAATACCATACACACTATTTTTAAATTAAAATCCCATAAATTATATGTTTTTTGGGTCCTGGTTAGATTCTGAGTCGATCTATGTCCGTCTGTTGAAAGCAGGATAGGGATCGAACGGCACAACGAAGGGGGCCCAAATATTTATCTTATATGAGGTTTGTTTGATATTGAAAATGAGAAAAATCTGTAAATAAATACAAAAGTTATGAGCAAAATACTAAAAACACAGGGTGTCCGTTGTAGCTTAATTTCATACTTTCCTGTATATCTCACTTAAATAAAAGTATGTACTATAACAACATTTTCATAGGTCGATATAAACTTGGAAACAAAAAATGGGCTTGGTTCGCCCATTTTACCGCCCACCTCCCATATAAGGTGAAAGGCCAAAGAAATTTTGTACAAATACTTCATGGACAAATGAAAAAACACAGAAACAAAAATAGGCGTGGTTCGCCCACTTTATCGCCCACCTCTTATACAACATTCGCGCTTGTTTACATTTGTAATGTTATTGTCTTTTATTGTTTTTATACCCTTCACCACAGATGTAAAGGGTATATATAAGTTTGTCATTCCGTTTGTAATTCCCACAATTTTCGTCGGAGAGCAAAAAAGTTTACATTTTCGGGATCCTTGTAAGAAATGATGACAATAGGACCATGTCCGTCCGTCCGTGCGTCCTTCCGTGTGTCGGTTGAAATGGCGTTTATGAAGCCCACCGATAACTGACATATATAATATATATATCAAACGATCGGAAATGCTTTCGAGAATTTTGCTATTGGAATTCAGCAAGATCGGTTCATACAATGCGGAGATATGTTAAAAAACCGGTTTTTAGAACCGGTTTTCCAGTTTCTGAAGCCTCTGTATATACTAGGGACTTCGTTTTTACAAAGAAGTCTCGGACATTTTTTTTCTGAATTTTTGTTCTGAATAAATTAAATAAATCGGTTCAATAATAACTGAGATATCGGACAAAACGCATTTTTTATTTTTTAAAGCCCTGGTTTAAGCTATAGATTTTTATTTTTATACAAATCGGTCACAAATATTTTTATAAAATTTCAGTTTTTTGAATCAGCAGGATCAGTTTATAAATGGCGGAGATATGCTTTAAAAACCGGTTTTTGGAACCGGTTTTTCTGTTTCTGAAGCCTCTGCATATACCAGGGACTTCGAATTTTTAAAGGGGGCTCGGAAATTATTTTCTGAATTTTTGTTCTGAAAAAATTAAATAAATCGATTCAGTAATAACTGAGATATCGGGGAAAACGAATTTTTTATTTTTGAAGCCCTTGTTCAAGCTATAGATTTTTATTTTTATATAGATCAGTCATAAATGTTTTTATAAAATTTCGTTTTTTTTAACAAACCAAATTCGTTTATAATCAACAGAGTTATGGTCCAAAAACAAATCTGTTAAGAATATAAATACACATACAAACATGTATATTAAGTATTGTAATAACTATTAGTGACGTTTTTTGTATAGACAAGTAGTTTAGTTAGAAACAGCAGTAATATAATGAATAACAGTGTTGTTGTTGTTCTTTGTATATGCAGTCTGTACAAAAATAAATAGATATGGAATTGTTGTTGTTTATTTTTAAAAACTAAAACATATCTGTTAAGAATATACATAAATACATACACAAACATTTATATTAAGCATTGTAATGACTATTAGTTACGTTTTTGCTTGTAAGACAAGTAGTTTAGTTAGCAACAGAAGTAATATAATGAATAACAGTGTTGTTGTTGTTCTTTGTATATGCAGTCAGTTTGTATATACACACATACAAAAATAAATAAATATGGAATTGTTGTTGTTTATTTTTTAAAAGCAAAGCCTGCTAGGATTGTTTTTTTTTTTTCATATTCAAATTTTCGTAGTTTGAAAAAAATTTAGATTTATATATGTGAAAATATGCAAGCATACGTTAAGGCGAAAATTTTATTAATTGTCGGTAATATGGTAATATGATGTCGATAAGATAGTAAGATGATAATATGGTAATATGGTGAAGGGTATCAAAGATTCGGCACAGCCGAATCTTTTTTCAATTTCATTCTTTATATCACTGTTTTTGTTTTGTTATTTTTTACTGATTTCCGGTTATTTTTCAACCGATTTTCAAAACAAAGCTCTTTTTGGAAAGGTATTCAAATTACCTTTCTAATTGCTGAGCAAAGTTAGTACAAATTATTGCCGCTAGATGGCGCAAAATTCATTTTTTATTAAAATTACATCAAAACCTGTATTTGCAAATATTATGAGTTCATATGTTCAGCAAAAATACTCGCCAAAGGATTTTGTACAATGTTGCCAAACACCATTTGGTCGAATTCTGGAAATTTAAAGGTCAAAATTTATATTTTCTTCAATAACCTTAAAATAACGGTAATTTTGTAAATAACGGAATTATGAAAAAGTCGCGGAACAAAAGTTGCTGCTGAAGCACTAAAGAACCATTTTCAACAATAAAAAAGTTCTTTGTCGCAAAAATCCTTTTTTGGCATATTGCTACTTATTTTTAAAAAGAATCAAATAAAACCATGAAGCAGCTTATGTAACGAAATCATTTTATGTTCTCGTACACAAATGCTAATAAAAATCAAAACAAATTAAGTCATATTCAGCTTCACAATATGTATAAAAAATTTTATACTTATAATGAAAAAGTTTTGGGAATAAATTTGTATGTAAAAATCACACAGTTTATGTAAAAATTCGTTTCAGATATGTAAAAATGTTTTCTGTATAGTATTCTCAACATACATTTTACAAATTTTTCGTAATTTTTTCTTTACCTTTTTTACTTTGTAGTAAACTTATGTATTTTCAAATCAATATAACTTTTTATATAGTTCAACGACTTAAAGAACTGTCATCACAAAAAATGTTACCTGAAATGTCACCTTTCAAATATGTGTTCTATATTTGATAAATATAACAACAAAAAAGGGGGACCATTTACCACCTTTTTAAAGTGCTTTGTTCTTATAAATGTAAAAGATATTATACTTTCTTTTGTTCCAAAGAATAATTTATATTTCATTTTAGTTCTGACTATTTTTCTTTTCGATTAGTGATACAATCACTTTATTTTAAAGATTGTTAGTAATGCAGATTTGCCTCTATGGCAAATAGCCTTGTTCTACCTCTCCGAATTTAATGATATTTGGTACAATCATTATTCTTGTTCAAACTTAGACTTATTCAAAATTTCAGATAATTTCATTAGGTGGTTCGCGAAATATCGCGGTTGGAAAGTGCAAAATAGCTCAAAATATGTACAAAGTTGCATACACAAAATTACAAATATATTTCGAAGTATTTATTATATAAGATTTATTGAGATGTCATATTAAAGGTATCAAAATTACCTTTAATATGCTGTATAATATGATTTTTTTCTCAACATCAAAATGGTCCATATTTCACGATTTTTCATTCGCGGGCAAATATCTCGAAAAGTGGTCTTTTTAAAAATTTAAAAAAAATATATGTTAATAATGAAAATGTTTTCTATAAGCGTGGTAAATGGCATTCTGGGACTCGCAATATTTTAGGAGTTATTACAATAAATGTCATAATAAATACGAAATATTTGTTGCAACTGATATTGTTTTGTTTGTAATAAAATTGAAAAATCGCAAATTTTTTCCAAAAATCATCTGAATTTAATGAAATTCGGTAAGAATATTAATATTGACGTTGGTAACGCAAATACTGAGTTTAAGTTTGATAACCGCAATATTTCGCGATTTGTAATATCTCAAAAATGAGGAAAATTGTATTTTTAAAAATACAAATATCTTCCAAAATAGTTACGTTACAACTTTCATTAAAGTAAATATTTAAAGCTAAGGAAATTACCTTTAAAATGATACCTGAAACATGTTTTCATGTTGATTTTTTTTTGGCGGAAAATTCGCGAATTAAATTTCGCGGTCGCGTATTTCAAAAAGTGGTGTTTTCAAATTCGTGAAAAATAAATATTTAGAGGATGGAACCATTCTAAATGCTCCCTGTAAGTATCGTGAGGAGATTTTAAATAGTTTATGAGTTATTGGAAAAAGTTGCGCCTAATAAAATGAACAAATTTATGCTTGAAATTTGTTTCAAAATATTTATTTTTTGTTTTACATTGCATTATATTTTTTGCAATAATTCAGAAGCTTTTTATAGTTCCAGCACGATACTTACAGAGAGCACTTAGAAAGGCTAAATCATCTACATATATATTTTTCACGAATTTAAAAATACCACTTTTTGAAATACGCGACCGCGAAATTTAATTCGCGAATTTTCCGCCAAAAAAAAAAAAAAAAAATCAACATGAAAACATGTTTCAGGTATCATTTTAAAGGTAATTTCCTTAGCTTTAAATATTTACTTTAATGAACGTTGTAACGTAAATATTTTGGAAGATATTTGTATTTTTAAAAATACAATTTTCCTCATTTTTGAGATTTTACAAATCGCGAAATATTGCGGTTATCAAACTTAAACTCGGCATTTGCGTTACCAACGTCAATATTAATATTTTTACCGAATTTCATTAAATTCGGATGATTTTTGGAAAAAATTTAGGATTTTTCAATTTTATTACAAACAAAACAATATCAGTTGCAACAAATATTTCGTATTTATTATGACATTTATTGTAATAACTCCTAAAATATTGCGAGTCCCAGAATGCCACTTACCACGCTTATAGAAAACATTTTCATTATTAACAAATAATAATAAGTTAATAATTTTATTAGGAATTAATTTGAAATATTTTTTGGGGATATGATTGTTTCAAAATTGATATTTTGAGCTACTCAATATTTAATAAACTTAATAAACCTTCTCTCAAATACATATGTATATATAACATATTATTTACTAAAACCATTATGCGGATGTAAGTATTTAAATATTTGACCACCATACAAAAAGGTCAATTTTAATTACACATTTACATACGAGTATTAGCTTTCCAATTTTATTTCAATATCTATCTCGATTAAAATCAATCATCACTTCGAATCGATTGTAATTAAATGAATATTTAATTTATGAACAAAAATTACAATACAAATAGTATAAGTATTAATCACTAACATTTTGATGTCTTGATAAAAATAAACAATCATACATTTATTATTTTATATGAATATAAAATTAAATACTTGCATATTAAAAAGGGTACAAATTAATTTCGATTGAAAGTGCACGCTCATGTGCATTTAATAGTGCATTTTTTACATATGCAAATTTAAATGTGATAGAAATACACAAACAATATTAACATCATTATTACTATATTATGCATCATAAAAATAAACTTAAAAAAAAAAATAATAATAATAATAATAAAACGGGTTTTAAAATTTAATTCAAATAGTATAAAAAGAGAATAATTAGGAATAGTTTTTAAGGTGGCAAAAGGGAATTGTTTTACCACTTAGATTATTAATAAAAGTCCTGATATTTTAATATAGTTTCATGTCATATTATGACTTCTTAAGTCTTTAGTTTTGCATTAAATAAGTAAAAGACAGACATTTGTACTTGATTAATCCTAAAAAGTATTTAAATCATTTAATATATTGAGCAATAGGTTTTTACAAACAGTATGATAAACTAAAATTTTAAACTTCATATTTTTAATGTTAACCATAAATGTGTTAATAGATATGTAAATTTAAATAAAATTGTAGGTGCATAAAAGTCATATTTATTATCTAAGAAAACATGAAATGACTGCTGATAAATGAATGAATTATTATACAAATTAATATTGTAAATAAATAAAAATTAAAGAAAATATATAAACTTTTATATTTAAACAAACAGACAGACGGACAGACAGAATTCAAAGGAGCCAAACAACACAGTGTTAAATGCCATAAGACACATTCTAATTTATTAACAAGAAAAAAACAAATATTTAAATAGTAAAATTAATAAATATTTTGTACTTTTCTATATGTATATGTAAAAATAATAATAATAATAATAATTCATGTTAATGCATCTTCTATACTTAACTACCCTGCAGTCAAAGGTGACTGTCCGAAACCGGTTACTTGACTGACGAAATTGGATCACCACTAGTCACTTTACCTATCACCTGACTAGTCACTTTAACATTGGGATGTCCTAGGAAGGAGTGTATCGCCACCAAAGGACCAAAAGGTGGCGATATAGTGACTAGTACGAAAAAGTCAATTCATACTAGTCCTTTTACTGGTGAAATTGAGTCAGTCACCTGACAATCTTTTAAACTGGTCACTTTTCTAATCACCTGACTAGTCACTTTAACATGGGGATGTCCTAGGAAGGAGTGTATTGCCACCAAAGGACCAAAAAGTGGCGATATTGTGACTAGTACGAAAAAGTCAATTAAAAAAAAAAAAAAAATGCAGAATAATTGATTTCTTTCTTAATTGTAAAATCCTAATTAGCAAGACTGGTACCGCAATTCCGTAACATTTTTCATTTACTACCGATACCGTTAATTAACGAAATTTTTCGGTTGTTTTTGATTTTGCTATTCTCTACTAAAGTTAGCGATTTTTTTCGTAAGTATATTTTAACGACAAATACCGATAGAAATGATGGAACATCATTATTTGAAAAAAATTTTAATTTTAATTGGATTTTTATTTAAAAACAAAACAATTGTCTTGAAAAAATATGAAAAAAGTGTAAATATTATATAAATGTATTATAATTGCAGACAATTAACGAATATGAGTATATGTATGTTGTTGGAAATATTTTTAAAATTAATTTAATGTTAAATGTTTCTTATATTAGACCCGTTCATTAAAAATTTGCTTTAAACTTTAAAATAACATAACTATGGAAACTTATGTTTTAAAACTCGTTAATATTTTTCGTTTAAACAAATTATTCAAATATTTTATTTCATCTAAAAATACCAACTCTCACAAAAGTTTTTGAAAAATTAAATTTTTTGCAAATAAATTAAAATTTTCTAAAAAGGAGAAATTTTTAATAAGAATCAAAATTTTAAAAAAATTCTGAAATTTTTCTTAAAACATAATTTTTTATTAAAAATTAAAAATTTTACCAAAATTCTGTATTTTCAGTAAAATATTTTTTTTACTAAAAAAAAAAAAAAGAAAACTCACTAAGAACTGAATGTAATTAAAACTTAATAATAACAAATCAGTTTCAAAATTCTAAAAACTCAGTTATAAACTCTCATTTGAATGTCTACATTTTTGCTAAAATTCAATAAAAACATTTAATAAACGAAATATAAACCTCCACGCTCACCAAATAAACCTCCACGCTCACCAAAGGGTCAATAAAGTATAAATCGCCACTTCCACGCTCTCAAAAGAGTCAATAAATGGTGCTATCGCCACCTCAGCGCTTTCAAAAGAGTCAATAAAAGGTACGATAGCTTAATTATCGCTCACAATATATGCGAAGTTAGGGTGTATAAAAAAACGTACACATTTGAGTGAGGCAGGTGGGTAGTCACAAATGGACTTTACTGTGCTAAAGCGGGTGAATTGACACCGAATAAACTGCTAGGTAATAACTCGATTTGCGGCTCATTGTCATCATCACATCCAGTCATCAGGGCTGCCAGATACTTTTTTTGGTCAAACCCCAAATTTTTAAAAAAAATTTCCCCAAAAAAAACCCCAAAGAGAAAAAAAAAACACGATTTTTAATTCAAAACAATTGTTTTTAAAAAATATTTGTAAAGAGATCATTTTTGGATGACTATTTATACATAGATATATTTATATGTATTTCAAAAAATACATAATATCATCGGATCGTTAGCATATTAAGAACTGGCTGTGCAAGTTATCTACTACAAATAACTTGCACAGCCAGATCTACAGCATCTTTGAAATTATATTCTTTGAGCTAAAATTTCAGTAAATTAGATGAGAAATTATTATCAAAATATTCGTACCATATACTAAAAGGAAGTTTTTCCATTGAGTCTCATAAACATCAATTGGAATATGTTGGTCTATAAATTAAATCAACACATTTTGTTTCACACAGAATTTTGACTGCGCTAATAATTTATCAAAACACTTATAAAGTTTAAACATTTTGTGCATACTTAAACTTGCCCTGGTCATCACTTACCAATGTATATTTTCGTTCTCAAATTCTGAGCCAAAATCAATTGCATTGATTGTCGTTTTAAATCTTTTTTATTTGACAATAAGGTCACTTTTCATAATGGGCCCTTACCGCGAAAATATCGTAAGTGCAGAATAATACATTTGAAATGACACTTGATAAGTTGATGAAATTTTGACAGATGATGTAAATGATTCTAAATTTTAGATTTTCATCAAAAGTCGAATTTCGAAAATGTTGTTGGTTACGATAATTTAGCGGTCAGAGCTCGATATAGAACACCAAGAAATATTTTTTGAAGAATTCGCTAACTTGTGGTTTAAGCAAACCTTTAAAAAAAGTTAAAAAGTGCAAATATATGAATGATATCATGAAATTAATGAGGTATTTGAATTTCCCCAAAAAATTCCCCAGTATAATTTAAATATCCCCAACAAATTCCTCAAACCCCAAATCAAAAATTTCATCCTTTTCGGCAAAAAAAAAAAAATACTCAAATTTGGGGTTAAAACCCCAAATCTGGCAGCCCTGCCAGTCATGTTGTTTATGATTATTTTTGTTATTTAATGTACATATAGTAAGAGCCGCAATATGTAAACTTATTTGCATACACAAATTACAATATTAAATTACATTTAAATTTACATACAAAATGAACCTTACAAGACAAGTGAAGCATCAGCAGCATCAACTACATCAATAATATGAACACCAAAGAAATGTACGGGTGGACGGACAGGCGGACAGACAGAAAGTTAACTAGTATTTAGTCAACTATTGCTACTGCATTTAACTCTTTGAAATATTAACATCATTAATGTTATTATGACTATTTTATGCGATTCTGGCTGGCGCTTGTAAAACAATAACAAAAAACTAAACCCGGAAATTATTCTAACCATTTAGTTTACAAATAGCATAAATATTTGAAAGATAAGTACTATATAAATAAATTTCACATATCTTAAGAAAAAAGTAAGTTACTTTTTCATGTCTACAACCTTTTATATTACTGTACCTACAATATTTTAGTAGAAGCTTCAGATAATTTAAGAAAAGAAAAATGCATATTTATGTAAAAGATTATTACTATGATATTATAAGTACATAAAATACATTTTTGTATTAGCTATAGTTCACGAGATAAAACAAGTAAGAATTCTCTGATTTAGTTTAACATAATGTCAAACAATTATCAGTACTACCTCCTACAATATTAAACCAAAAATATTGGTCTATCTATTGTTTTAGAATAATTTTCTGAGTCAATTCAACGATGTCCGCCCATTTCTTCATGTAAACCATAAATAGATCGTAATTTTATAAATGATTGTTATTGTCGGTTCATTATTTCACCTAGCTACCTTGCAAATATCTATCCAGAATATGGGTTTAACGATCACAAATAGCATAAATATATAAATATTTAATTGAAATAAAGCATATATAAATTGAATATATAAGTAAAAATCAGTATAAAAAATTGTATGAAAATTGGTCTATAATTGATCTTCCGAAAATCATAAACCCTCTTCTGAAAATCACTTTAACGTGAATAAATTATATACAAATATTAGTATCAAGTTAATATTTGACAAAAATAAGTTTAACACAAATAAAAATCACAGTACGAAATTTTATCTTAATCGGGCCATAATTAACCATAGGTCCCGAATAAGGCCCACTTCCTGGAATCACCTTAAAAGATGTAATAAAATAATATAATGCATACTTATGTTTCATGCAACTATACTATGCTCTTAATATAAGTATCGGTCAAAAATTTACCCCAGATGTCATATAAGACTCCTTCTAGAACTTTGGTGTACAAATAGAATAGGGTGTCATATGGTTGGGCTTGACCGACTATATATTTTTCCAACTAATGTTTTTATTTCTATATTTTTTTTTTTGGTAGATTAATGTATAAATGCGTCCCTAATTGTGTTATTTTCTTATTAATTTCCCTCTTTTAAACTTTTTTAGGAAGTAAAAGAATCAGGCATTTAAGTCGTGTACAGTTTTGTATATTTTGGTCTAATACTAAAATCAAATTTTTAAACAATATTGTAAAAAAATTATTTCAGCAAAATTATTAAAAATTTTTCAAGTTCAACTGCAATTTATTATATGATTTTTTTTCTATAAAAGCCAATATAAGGACGCAATAATTTTAAAAGACATTTTTGTTGTAAGCATTAAGATTTTTCAAAATGTACAGAAATCATACAGCTTATTCGATTCTATCTAGAATAAATATCACATTTCACATTTTTTTCCCCCAAAATTACTCAGACAATTTTTTAATGACTTTTTGAGTTTTTAAACGAATTATTGAGAGACATCTCGTTCTTTTGCAAACAAATTAGAACTAAAAACTTTATAAACTAGTACGTATAGTCTTAACCAAAGAATACTAAGAAAAGAAGGCTTGTCAAAAAATTCTAACTCTGTTGTAAAAAAAAAACCTAACTTTAAGATTGTGTTAGTCAAATTTTATTTATATGTATTTGTGCTGAAACCACTCACCACACATCATAATCATACATAGTTGCACAAAAGAGTATTAACAAATTATTAAATATAATTCATCACAATTATATTCGCAGATTTTTATCTCTTGATGCGGGTTACATCCACAAATAGTAATATAATTACATTTTTTTTTTTTTTTTGCTTTTTGTAAATATGAAAATAATTTAAAATTATTTTAAATTCTGTTTTATTTTTAATACCAAAAGTAGCAACATTGTTCGTTCAATTTAAATTTCAACATACAAAAAAAGAATGTCAAAAATAAATTTGAAAAATATATTTTCAGTTTGTGGAAAGTATTCGTGCAAAGAATACTAAGAAAAGAAGGCTTGTCAAAAAAACCTAACTCTGTTGTCAAAAAAAACCTAACTTTAAAATTGTGTTAGTCAAATTTTATTTATATGTATTAGTGCTGAAACCACTTTCACCACACATCATAAACATACATAGTTGCACAAAAGAGTATTAACAAATTATTAAATATAATTCATCACAATTATATTCGCAGATTTTTAACTTTTGATGCGGGTTACAACCACAAATAGTAATATAATTACATTTCTTTGCTTTTTGTTGATGAATATGAAAATAATTTCAAATTATTTTAAAATATATTTTTTTTTAATACCAAAAGTAGCAACATTGTTCGTTCAATTTAAATTTCAACATACAAAAAAGGAATGTCAAAAATAAAATAAAAAAATATTTTTTTCAGTTTGTGGAAAATATTCGTTTAACGGGAGTTAAAATACTATAAACGCGTGTGAAAAAATAATAAAAATATCGTGTGTTTGTTGAAAAATGTGTCGCGTGTGTAATTTTCCTTAAATTTTAAGGAAAATATTTGTTTATTTCGTATTGTTTCTCTCTCTCACAAGTGTGTTGAATTTACACAGAACTTGTATGTGAAGAGAGAGAAATGTTGTTGTTGTAGGAAAGAGTACTATTTTCCCTTCTTAGTATTCTTTGTATTCGTGTTACGGGAGTAAAAATAGAATAAAAGTGCGTGAAAAAATATAAAAGTATGGTGTGATAGTGAAAAAGTGTGTCGCGAGTGCAATTTTCCTTAAATTTTAAAGGAAAGGTTTGTTTATGCTCAATATTACCTTATCATTTTAGAACTTATAAATATGAAATCTTGGCTGTATATAGAATACATAATTCAATTTATTATAACATATGCCAGACCTTATGGATACCAAATATAATCATAATACTAATTATATTATAAATGGTTGGAGTATTATGTGTTTGTGCAAATTATGTAACGCAGAGAAATAATCTTCCGATTTTAAAGTATACCGTTCAACTCAGAATCGCTTTCTGAGTCGATTTAACCATGTCCGTCCGACTGGTCGACTGGCTGGCTGTCCATGTAAAGCTTGTGCGCAAAATACAGGTCGCAATTTGGAAGACAATTTGATCAGATTTGGTACATATGTTTTATTTTGCACAAGGACGAAACCTATTGAATTTGGTCATGATCGGCCCATTATTTCACCTGGCCCCCATACAAATGTCCCCCCGAAATAAATACTCTAAAAATAGAAATATTTTAATAAAATTTGGCACAAATAAGTTTTATATAAGAGTAAATCTGAATACCAAATTTCGTGGAGATCGGTTCATAATTGACCATAGCTCTCACTGAACACTACTTCCGAAAATCAATTTAACGTGCATAAATCCCATAAAAATGTTAGTGTCAACTTAATATTCGACACAAATAAATTTTTTATAAGTATCAATGACAGTGCAAAATTTAATGAAGATCAGTCCATAATTTACTATAGCTCCTATATAAGACCCAATTTCGGAAATCCAAAAGTGCATAAATACATGTGAATGTTAGTATCGATATAATATTCTGTATTTGTATGTTTTTTTTACACTTTTATACAAGTATCGGTCCACAATTGACCTCTTCCGAATTTTGGTATACATATACAATGGTGTAGGGTATCATATGGTCGCGCTTGACCGGCTACCACTTTTTTCTCGTTTTTATAAGGGATGATTTTCGGCTGAGGGGTTTATATGAGAACTATGATTGATTACGGACCGATTTTTTTAGAAATTTTCACAGTATCATTCTGTGATACCCGATAGTTAAATAGGCTACCATATTTTTTGATAGAAGCAGGGGAAATGGAAATAATTTTATTATCGATTTATATAATTGAGATGAAAAAGAGACAGGTAGGTCTAGGAGGAGGTAGCGCCCATATTAAGAAAATACTAATTATCGGATAACTCAAATGCTGTCTGTGAAACAGAACAAAAAGTGTTAGAAATGCTTAATTTTTCTTACAAACAAATGAAGCGCCTTAATATACATATTCAGATTATTTGTTTTTAGTATTGTACTGTAACTTTATAATGTAAAATACATACATATTAGGGTATCCAATTATTCGGGTGTTCATATTAATGTTCATATTAATCGGTTAAAAGTTAATCTTAGTTATATGTGTAAAACATATAAATTACACAAATTATAGCATTTATAGCCTGTTTCTCTATGTCGAACGAAAATCTAAACGAACGAAAGCAAGTCGAATGAATTCGAATCAATTTGGGTTTCTGTATTTCCTACGCTTTCGTTCGCATGGAGTTACGTCTTTTCACATTGTTTTTGTATTATTTTTTATTCAGAGTAATTTTTTGTCGTAAAAATATTAAAAATACTACTAAATTCTTTAAACATAAATGAAACCAAGTATATAAACAAAAATAAATAAAAAAGGAAAAAAATAATAAAAACAAAATTTTTAGAAATTTTTAATTTTTAAATTGAATTTGCTAGCAAAATCCTAATTTTTGAATACGGTGGATTTCCAAATTAACAATAAACAGTGTCCAGGTGGGTAATTTTCTTATTTTTCATTCAATAATTCAACCAGTCGAAAGCAAAATAGCAAGTGACCGATTTTGACATTTTTGTTCTTATCGTTCGACATACAGAAACCCAATTTTGTATGAAAACACTTACGTTTTCGTTCGACTTGTCGTTCGACTCATTGTTCGCATAGAAGTGAGTTAGAGAAACCCAAATCAGTTTTCGTTCGTTTAGAATGCGAAAGAAAGCTTTCGTTCGACATAGAGAAACAGGCTATTAATCTATTAAAATAGTTACTTAGAAACATAATATAAGACCAAATTCTTTTACAAAGGGATCATTTCGTAATTATTTTCTCCTATTTGTATGAAAAATTTTTATTTTTTAGCTAATACTATAAAATATTCTCCTAATTCCGCTTTATTTAATACATTTTTCACATAAGTGTATTTTCTGTGTAAGAATGAAAATTTGTTAATTACTAAATTTATGTTTTTTGGGTACATTTAGGATAATTAAAAGTATTATAACTTGTGTAACTTTGAATTTACTTTAATTAAAGTAATATTTTACGAATTTCTGTTGAGTTTAATTGTTTATGAAGATATAATAATATTACCTTTTCTTATCGCTTTTTATAAAACATTCTATCCCAACAAAAAATGCATCCAAAGAAATCAGTAAGATACTGAAATTGTTATTCGGAAATAGTACAAATTCGTATAACTTTCAATGAATTTAATTTTTTGATACCTGTGTTATGTCATGTCCTGTCACGATGTGCAAAATTGCAATGAATATCCAAATTTTTTTTAACGGCTCAAGGAAATTAGTTTTAAGTTTTATTACTATTTTAATAAAGAAAATTATGCATAACATTGTTTTTCATTTGTTTTAGTTAATTTCTTTTTTGTAAAGATAACATCCAAATATCAGCGTCTTATAGCAGAGCAATTCATTTAAATCTTTCTATATTTAATTCTGATTTATTACTTCTAAAGCAGAAGAAAAAGTACCTCACTTATAATTAACGTATGGTGAATAAAATACGAACAAGTAAAACACTCTATTTAAAAATGACACATGACATTAACAAAAAAATTACATACGGTAAATTCAAGAGTACTGTCTTTTTATTTATCAAACATAAAATTGTTCGGATCAATTTAATATTTGTTTCGAAAATGGCACTAAACGAACTGAACCGTCGAAAATTAATTGTTAAATTTTGTGAAGAAAACCCAAATAAAACCAAAAATGAAATTTTTTGGCACTTTAAGGACATGGGATTCAAAAAAACCTTTATCTACAAGACAGTAAACTTATATGAGAACAATATGCCAATTGAAAGAAAAAGTGGATCTGGTCGAAAATGCAGTTTACAAGACTCTAAACTACGCTCTAAATTAAAAAATGAAGTATTAGGTGCCAGTGCAAAATCGTATCGTCAATTGAGTAGGAAATATAATTGTGACAAAAACACAATTAAGAAATATTTAGAATCCATGGGAGTACAGAAAAGGAAGAAAAGAACAGCACCATTTACCACCGAAGCTCAACAAAAGGTAATTAAACATAGACTACGGGAGCTTTCCAGAAATTACTTTTCTTGTTCATCAGAGTACAAATGTGTAATATATTAGCGTTAAAGGAAATGAATGGCAACCAAAACATTATTTTGAGTCTTCTAGTCACGCCGCCACTGAAAAAGTTAAATTTATTCGTAAGACAAAGTTCCCAGGAAAAGTTTTGTTATGGTTAGCCATAAGTGAAAGTGGTATCAGTGAACCAGTTTTTTTTAAAGGTGGATGCCCAAGTTTACAATGAAAAATGTGTGCCAGTACTTAAAAATTTGGCGTCCTCTCACTATGCGAAATCCACAATAGAAAACTTGAAAAATAAAAAGGAACCCTCCAAATGTTCCACAATTGCGACCTATTGAAATTTTTTGGGCTAATTTGAAACGAAAAGTTTATGAAAGAGGATACAGAGCCAAAAATGTTGATTCCCTAATTCTGAAAATAAAAAAGGAGCTGAAAAGTATAAATACAGAAGGAATTCAGGCTTCAATGAGTAATCTTCCCAAAAAAATAGAAAAAAGCAAATCTCGAAGGAGCTAATTCTTTTTTGTAAATATACCTTAGTATGTAAGCTTAAATATTAATTACAATTTGAATTTTAATACATTTTTTTTCATACCATACGTTATTTTCAAGGTTTAAATATTCAGTTCCAGCAAAAAATTTTTCACTTACGACTGTGCAATAAATATACAAATGTTTCATTTATACAATGCTCAACAACTAGAAATATCCACACTATAACTTCGTTATACTACTAAAATTGTAAATCATCTCTGCAATTTGCAGCAGCAAAAACAAACCATTGCATACGAAGTAAAATATATTTCTGTAAAGTTGCGCACGCACAACTTTATTGAAACCATATTACGCAGTATTATTTATTTTCGTTTTGATTTTGCTGCTACAGTATAATGTTTAGCAGACTTTTTGTTGACAATTCCGTTGCTGCTAGACATTCTTGTGTGAAAGTTAAAAACATAAACATACATACGAACATACACACTAACTACATTACGCTACATTTCAACCCTTAAGGCCCAACCAGTCAACTTTGCAACGCAACGCAGAATGAATAAAAGTAGTGTGGAACATTTTGTACAACCCGTCTACAAAAGTAAACGTATCGTATGTTTTTGTACATTCATTGTGTAAACAACTCCGTTTTTCGGTTATTTTGTGAACAAAATAAACTACAGGGTTGTTAAAAACTTACGCAGCTACGTAAAAATCTATTTTCTGTAAATTTCTGCGATACGCTACCTAGAATTTTTGTGTCAATAGTTAGATACACACGTCTGCATAAAGCAGGTTAAAACAGCTGATTGCGATACGATGATTTTTAGTTGAGTAGTTGGGGCTTTATGTGTTTTATTCTTACACACAAAGCATCGAAATTTCAAAAAAAAAAGACTGCTAAATTGCCTACTATAGCAGAAAAATCAAAGCGCAAATTTTCAAATAGAATAAAATATCCAGCATAACAAAGAAAACACAAACTGGTGTGTAACATGTTTTTGGCAAAATTCTACGAGTACACTGCAGCACGAGATTGTAGTTTTTATATTTGACATACAAGTTGAATACTGTTTTAGCATGTTGCAATAAATTGTAAACAAACGCTGCAATTTTTAGTATATAACATGAAAATATATCAGCAGTTTGTAGTAGTATGGAATACGAAATGTTAAACAGTAAATATATTTTTTTTGTTAATATGGCGTCTGTTAGTAGTTGATATTTATAATAAAAAAGACCTACTATAGTAGAAAAATTAAACCTTGGTTATTTTTATTTATTTTTACTGGAATGTAACAGTAAGATGTAGTTTACATAAATTTATCATGAAAATACAAAATTTTCTAATTTATAACTCAAGAAAACTACATTTCGATTAACCGGTTAACCGGATAACCAAATGACGGTTAATTGACTGGATACCCTAATACATATAATATATCTGATAATTTTAGTACATAAATATCAGACTGTATATGCAACAATAACAAAACTTGTTACTTAACATTTATTATGTAGTATATTATTGACAATATCATATAATTACATATGTATAAGTATAAATATGTATGTATTAACGTACATATTTACATAAATTGTAAGTACTTATGTTAATGTATATTAAATAAAATAGACAAATGATGTACATTCTATACATGAGTACATAAGTCAGTACATACTTACATGCAAGTAAACACGATTAAATTAAACTCATTTAAGCCTTACAGCAAATATCAAGCAAAATGTATAATTTTAAAAATATGAGAAGTTAAAAAAATATAACATACATTCTACATATGTATGTACTAAAGAATTCAGAACAATCGATGCTAATGTCTAATTAGATATCCCAGAATTAAAAAAAAGTTACGAAAGCAAAATGTATTAAACTTTTAACTTTATGATTGATGCTGTTTCAAAGTATAAAATTCCTCTAGGTTTCACTTTAAATTCTAGCAACAAACATTATGGCATTAATTCATGCTATTCCATTTAGAAGCACATAAAATTCTGCCTATAAAAATCTTCATTTAGCTCTAAAAATATTTAGTTTCTTTAAAAACCTCTTAAAATTGTTTTAATCAAATTTCACTGTTTAAGTTAGTACTATTAAAAACATTCACTAAAACTCATATACATCCATCTAAATAGTACTTGCATAAGCAAAGAAATTTATTTTACATTTATTTTTGCCTAAAATTTATTTGCTTTATTTCCTTGTTTTTGACCACAAGATAAGAAGAAAAAGAAGTTGGTAAATAAATGAGTTTATGGTTGCATTGTGCTATATAAATGGTATGGAATGAAATTATACATAGAAATAAATAGAAAAGATGATGCAGCCAGTTTTAATTAGCATAATAAGAAATTATGACCCTCATAAATGGTGGCAAATAAAACTTTATTAATGAAAATTGTAAAATGTGAAATGTTAAATGTAAAAAGTACAGAAGAATTTTAATAGAAATTTATAAAGCATTTCAAGTGTACATTTTAAAGTGCTTTAATATTTTGAAGATTGTTTTAAGTAAATTCTAGGAAAAACCACATATTAATTACAAACCAAATTTATAGCAAGCCACATAATAAAAGTATAGTTTTTGCGGTTGAATATAAATTTATATAGAAGTTGGAATATTTAATAAGATTTATTATAGAAATAATTATTTAATAGTTCTTTTAGCAAGAGTCATAAACCACTAGTTTTTTTTTTTATAACTAAATATACTATTTATGTTTCTAAGAAGAAATCTATAAAATTAGAATGAAATTTATTAAGAAAATTTCCATAATAAAAAAAAAAAGATGAACTAATAGCTAAGAAAAAATAAAATGATATAATGAGAGTCATGTCAACTTTAATTTTAGCAATTACTAAACTATTGAAAGGAAATTTTTAGATGGGGAGATATTAAATATCATTTCGGTACATATTTTCATAGGAGTGTTCGTAAAATATGAGATTTTATCTTTTTACATGAAATTTTCGATAAAAATGTGTTTTTATAGCAAATATTTTTTTTTTTTTTTTTTTTTTTTTTGTTTATAGGAAAAGTTCGAAAACTCATTTTTATTGGAAATGTTCATTTTATAAGAAAATTTTTAATATTTTTTATATTTTTTTTAATTTTTTTATTTTTAAAAATGTTTCTTTTTAGAAATCTTAAAAGTGTACTAAATATTGTATTTCATTCTCTAAATAAAACGAGAGAAGAAGATATAGTCGGTCAAGCCCGACTATATAATACCCTACACCATTACGATCCACACAATTTTGTTTTTACTTGTATACAACTTACTTGTGCTAAATATTAACATAATACTAACATTTGTATGGGATTTATGCACGTTAGTGATTTTCGGGAGAAGAGTTTATATGGGAGCTATGGTCAGTTATGGACTGATCTTCATGAAATTTGGCAGACGGATTTTTGTTGATATAAAACTTATTTGTACTAAATTTCATTAAAATATTCATATTTTTAAGGCATCTTTATGTGTTAAAACTCTATTCCGGGAGGACATTTGTATTGGGGGCTAGGTGAAATAATGGGCCGATCATAACCAAATTCAATAGGCTTTGTCCTTGTATTGAAAAAAGCATATTCACCAAATTTCATCAAATTATCTTCAAAATTCCGACCTGAACTTTGCGCACAAACTTTACATGGACAGCCAGCCAGCCAGCCGACCAGACGGATGGACATCGTTAAATCGACTCAGAAAGTGATTCTGAGTCGAACGGTATACTTTAAGGTGGGTGTCCGAAGATTTTTTCTCTGCGTTACAACTTCTGCACAAACACATAATACCCCAACCACCTTTGGTGGTGTAGGGTATAAAAATTAGCATTTAAAAAAAACCGACTTTTCAAAAAACCGGTCATACGGTTAACCGAAAATTGGGTAAATTAAAAAACCGGTTAACCGACAATAAAAAAATAATATTCTAGTTACATTAGAAAAAAAGTTAAAAAATACACTTTCAAAAATTGTTCTTCATAAATGTCAGCAAATAAAATAAAAATTTCATATCGCAATAAAAACTTTATTGCGATGTGAAATGTTTTATAAAGTTTTAATTAAACCCTACATCACCATAGGTGTTTGGGTTATTATGCTGATGTTTGTTAAGCACAGAATAAATGTTTGGACCTCCACCTTAAAGTATACCAATCGTCTCAGAATCACTTTTTGAATCGATTTAACGAAGCACAGTGTGCGATTCAAAAAATTAAATGGAAATAATTATGGACCTTTGGAACGGCTGCTCCGATTTCCATGAAATTTCACATGGTGATAGTAGAGGTACAGGCAAGCTTAATGAACCATATAGACTTACAGGGGGTGAATCCACAGTGTCCCAAAGTTGAACACCTCGGGTATAAAATTTATTAAAAACGATCCTGATTCCTTATATCTGAACCGATTTAGTTAAGAGATATTAAGCTTCAAAAATAAAAAAATTTTACTTTTTGCCTGTTTTGGTGAAGTTTTTTCGCTACAGCGGGTCCAATTTTAGCCTAATTTTCTTTAAATTTTTCTTATTTCATTAAAAACAAATAAAAAAGTTGTGTAAAGAAAAAATTTTGAAAAAATATTTTTCTGTTATATAAAAATTTTCTTAAGTATATAAATAAGATAACTAAATACAAAATACTTTAAAGGAAAAAAAGCTTCTAAAAATCGATTTAATTTCTCAAATCGCAAAGCTGGAATCAAAAAAAGTTATACTTTTTATTTAGTCTAAAGTGTTTTAATTTTTTTCGCAATAGAAATTTTTGCTCCCCGTTATCTGTTGGAAAGATATAGCAAAAAAAAAAAAAATAAAAAATTCCATTTTTTGTAATTTTTTTTTTTTGGGAATTACGGGATCTAAAAAAGTGAATAGCGCTTTGATAAAAGAATCAAAAAATCTAATTATGTGTGAAATCTCATTCAAAACTATTAACTAACAAGAATTTTATTGCGTAATTAAAAATTCAAAATATGCAAAAAATCACAAATCCATGCTTTCTCAGTGTTTTTTGTCTATATGGTCCAAGCTCTACTATCACCAAGTGAAATTTCATGGAAATCGGAGCAGCCGTTCCGAAGTTCCATAATTATATCCATTTCATTTTTTGAATCGCACAATGTGCGATGTCCGTCAGTCTGGTTGGCTTAATAACATGAAAATTAATCGAATAATTATTTTAGTACAAGAACGAAGCATATTATAATTGATTATATACAAATGTCCTTTCGAAATAGAAGTCTAACGATCATAAATGCCTTAAATATAGCAATATTTTAATGAAATTCGATGCAAAGAAGTTTTGTATAAGTGCCAATATTTATGACAAATTTCATCCAAATCTGACCATTAGAAATGTAAGTTTCAGTGTTGCCACCTAGAATGTTAATAACCGATACTATACATAACCGATTACTAAATTACTCATCTGAAGAAAAATTACACATGTATTTTTCTTTTAGTTTTATTTAAACACGCAAATTACATAAAGAAATATATTTTCCTTTTTATTATGCCAGAAGAAATACAATTGTTGTCATAAAAAATTCTATGAAAGTAAAAGGAAGTGGTAACGCTGCACATTGGGGTAAAAGGGGACGAAAATGGTGATTAATTGAGGGAAAGGTGATATCAATATTTTAATGACCACGTTTTATTTCTTTATTGATTGTTAGGTAAAAAGTGTATTTTTAGAATTTTAAGATTTTTTTAGAAGAACGGTAAGGTCTGTCCGTCCGTCTATACATTAGAGTTAAATAGGTCGAAAATTATCCATAAATAAGAGAAGGGTGGTATCAACACTATAATAATCACGTTTAATTTTCCTATTTATTAGTAAGTAAAAAAAATGTATTCTTTGAATCATAGAATGTTTCTTGGCTAAATGATAATGTCTGTCCGTCCGTCCGACTATACATTTGGGTTAAATGGAACGAAAATTACGCTTAATTCAGGAAAAGGTGATATCCAGATTTTATTGAAAACGTTCTATTTTTCTATTTATTAGTCAGTGAAAAATACACCTTTAGAATTCTCAAATATTTTTTGGCTGCATGCCAATGTCCGTCCGTCTATACATTTGGGTTAAATGAGTCGAAAATGCCACTTAATACAAGGAAAGGTGATATCAAAATGCTAACAACTACATTTTGTTTTCATATTAATCGAGAAGTGTAAAAAAATATTTTTAAAATTTTAGGATTTATTTTTTTTAAATAATTCTAACGTCCGTTCATCTTTCCGTCTGTTTGTTAATTTTAACAAACTTTCCAATTCAAAATCGTTTAACTTTTGATTCAATAAAGACAAAGACTTAAAATTTTCATTGTTCAATAGATAATTTTGTCTTTTAACCAACCTATAATATGTAATAAAATCGGTTCAAAATATTTGGCTACACACAGAAAAAGAATTAGTTGGAAAACTGTTGCAATAAAAAAAAAAATTATAAAAATAACTAATATTCTATTATAAATATTAAAAATTAATTAATACAATAGATTTTTTATACTGATAATATTTTTAACATAATTATATTTAAGAAAGTAAATTTGGTCAGGTTAATCAATATGTGTCTGTAAAGTAATGAATAAAATGATTTGAAAAACACAACAGAATTTTAGTGCTAATATTGATGGTTGTAATCATTTATTTTATGAAAGCCACCTAAAATTTGATTTAGTTATAAAAATTCGATGATTATAATCGAATATTTAGTCAACGTGTTTTGACATTTATTTAATAAATTATTTATAAAAAATAAATATTTGGAGAAAATTGTTTAGGATTTTAAATAATTTTAAAAACTCAAGGTAAGAATTTCAATTATTCATACTGGTGAATATAATAGTGTTTGTGTTTAAGATTGTTGGATTATTGTGAAAAGGTTTTTAAAGAAGTTTAGAGGTAAGGATATTGTAAAAAAATAAAACGCATGAACGTTTCTCAATTTCTTATTTCTTAATATCCAAGAATTCTAGATAACAAGACGTGTATCGTGTATTCCTATGTATGTGAATATTAATTTATGTGCGTGTATCATGTATTTTATGTCTATTGGGATATGCATAATTGGTGTTAAAATATCGCCATATTCACCAGATCATTTATTTTCTTTGTGAAGGAGTAAAGCAAAAAATATACAATAAAACTAACCAGCTAATAAGTTTGTAATGACTCGCACTGCAGAAAATATCTCTTAAGTTTTAATAATTTTCCATACACATTCCAGATCAATTTCAATCCGATACTATATCTTTTTTGTTTTCCAATTGAGCCTGTTTTTGTATAATATATGTGCTTATCATTATTTTTGTATCCTTTTTATGAAAAATAAATTAATAAAAGTTACATAATTTTATAATTCAATTATTATCAAAAGAAATAAAGTTTTAGTTGCATTCAACCTCACTAATAGTTTCAGTTGCTTCCACCGAATTTTAATTTTAAAACAATTGTATGTACCATATTGTACTAAATAATTTGTTATCACAAGCAATGTATTTTGTGTTAGTACCAATAAGATGTCACAGGCAAACGAAATAATCGGCAGCTACAATCGATTTGGAAGATAGTACGTGCAACCGACTGAATTCGTTTGGCAATAAATTCGGTTGCCACAACAAATCTGTTTTCTCTGTGTATATATGGAAAAATCTTAACGAAGATCTTGTAAAATTTAGATTTTTGAAATTTCAAATGTATATAACTCGAAAAATATATAAGTAGTACACGCAAGCATGTTTTCTAAAGAATTTATCAAGGACTTTCTTGCAAATCCAATCAGCCGATTAGAAGTTACAGATTTATTTCGATTCTTCCCCACTGTTTAATATTTGATAAAGCAAAGAAAATGTCTGCACTTAAGCTGTTTTGTGTACGAAATCTTCTGGATTTTTTTTTTGAAAAAAACTATTTCCGCAAATCGAGCTATATATGTATGTACACGATTTTTTTTTATAATATTAAAGTGGACAATATATAATACTTTTCAGAAAATTTTCAGAACAAAAATCGTGTAACATTTTAAGTTGCATTCCATGAAAGTTGAAAATTAATGTATTTTAGGACAATTTGCAAAAAAGAAAAAAAATAACAAAAATACCATGACAAAATATAAATTACAAATACTTGAAGAAAAGTACACTTAAATATCTGAAGTTGATGGTTTTATTTTAAATTTTTACTTTAAATGACTTTTCATTTAAGATAAATACACTAAAATGTAAAAAAAATTTTTAACTTTGACAGCTCCTTATAAGAAAATGGCACAACCTAGCTTAAAGAATTTAATTGATATTAATTTTGTCTATTTTTATTCGGTACCCAACTTTATTACAAAAAATGTAAATTTCAAAATTCAATTAATCGACCCTTTTGACACCTTTTACCCCAACGTGTGACGTATTGCTAAGTAATTGAAAATTCAAGTACCATTGTTTTTATTTTATTTTTTTAAAGTGCACTGTTTTTCATGAATGTGTTGTAAAAAAATTTGGCAAATTAAACTAGTAGTGTTTAGGAAGAAAAAATTTGCTTTATTACAATGAGACTTAAAATTACACATGAAAGTAATTACACATGGGCTACCCATATAAATAAAAATTACACACGATATGTGCCACATGAAGTGACAAAGCTTCCTTTTTAAAAATTTCTCAGTTATTGTTTACTTTTCCTAGAGAAAAATTGCTCAGCTGCTGTTTACTTTTTTTAAAGAAACAATACTCAGCTGCCGGTTTCTTTTTCTATAGAAAAAATACTCAGTTGTAGTTTACTTTTCCTAGAGAAAAAGTACTCAGTGTTTGTCAACTTTTCCTACAGAAAAAGTACTCTGTTGTTGTTAACGCTTTTAGAAAAGGTACTTACTTTTCCTGAAAAGAAATTCTCGAATTTTGAACCACTTTTCTTTTAAAAATAAAATACTGAAATTCTCTTATTTTGAGATATACCCTAACCTTTTGTCATTTATCTTTTAAATAAATAAAACTAATTATTTTTTGTACAGTATATTTTATTATATGAATTTTTATTATTTGTTTTTTAGTTGATTTATCATATTTAGTTGTCTCTGATATATAATTTGTTTTTCTTTTTGTTTTATTTATTATAATAATTATAATAGTTTGAATTTGAATTCTTTGTATCATGTTTTTTGTATTTATTTATTTTTATTTAGATTTAGTAGAGTTTATATTTATTTTTTTATTTATACCATAATAACGTTATTAATATAATATTTTTTGGTTTTTTAATTATTTGTTTTATGTTTCAATAAAATGATCCCTACAATGTTTTTTTGTTTTTTATAATATAAAGTTTTAATATATTTTTTTAATGTTTTTTTTTTTTTTTTTTTTTTCTTTGCTAAACACATTTAAAGTGTTTCTTTTTTATGTTTAATTTTGCATTATGATTTTTTATTTATAATTATATTTATTTTATGTTTTTTTTTTTTTCCTCAGTTTTCTTTCTTTTTGCTAATTAAATTTATTTTGTTTTTATATTTTTATATATATATTTGTTTAATAATTATTTAACTAAAAAAACAAGGATATGCTGAACACTAAAGCCATATATATATTTATATATAAATATAAAATAATTAATATAATTTCTATGTATGTTTGTATATATTTTTCATATATTTCTTTACTTAATATAAATTTGTTTTTGTATTATTAATTTTTTTCCCTTTAATAATAACTTAAGTGTTTCCAAGAATAAATAATAAATTAAAGATTATTTTATCTAATTAAAATAAGAAAATAGTATAAATATAAAGGCTTTTTTTTAGAAACAAATTAATTTAAAGTAAAAATGAACCAGAAACTTTTAATTAAAGCTGATTTTTAATCAAATATCGTTCTAGCAGCTATAGTAAGTAAAATCGTTTTAGCTTTAAAATTAGCAGAGCAGAGTAAGGGTGAGAAGGAAGAGTTTTAGTCAATTTAAATATTTATTTAATAGCGTATCTCTTATTTGTTTTTTTGGTTTTACTGTTGAATAGAATGATTTATAAATTTTGTCAGTACTAATTTTTATAAATATTGATTTTTATTCTTTCTAATAATTTATAATTATTTTAATACTTTTCAATTTTCTTGTTCTTTGAAATCTTTTATTTGTTTGCTTAAAAAAATTTATTTATTTAATGTATTTTATTATTATTATTATTATTATTTTTGTTTTATTTATTTTATTTTTTAACACAAAAAATGTCACTACAAAAATTCTTTTTTATTATTGTATTTTTTGGTTTTATTATTAATTTTTTTATTTTTTTTTTCAAATACTCGTACTACTTAACAGATCCCTAATTTTTTTGTATAAATTAAAAAATAAATAATATTAAAAAAATAATAATAGATTTACTAATTAAGAACACATATTTATTGATTTCATTGCACAATATTTCATAGTATGTTTTTTGTTGTTGTTGTCACATTTTTTAATAATTATTTTTTAATAATTTGTTTTTGTTTTCCAGCTAACAAGTGAGTGTGTGTGTTTTTTATCTAAACTCTTTAATAAGTTAATTTTGAATGAATTTTATATAAAAATTTAATTGGTTTGAATTATAATGACAATCAAACTTAAATCTTCTTTATCCTTTCATTTAAAATTCTTCTGTAAATTTAATTAGTTTGGAATTCAAATTTTCTATCAAGTTCTTTATATAAAATTTGAAGTCAGATCGTAATTTACTCTTTTGGACTGTAATATTTCTTTTGCAGAAATTATGAACTGCTATTCGGTTTAATAAAAACCGAGAGAGAGAGCAAAAATAAAGGTTTCTTGGTAATAATTTACGACTGAGCTTGAAGCCAGTCAAAGTTTGAGAAAAATAGCTTTTTAATGATTATTGAAAGAAGTTCCTTTATTAGCAAAAATTAAAATATTGTTTTAATATTTTCAAGAAAAGCTTTGTGTAGGTTATAAAAGGAAGCTTCACTTTGGAATTGTCAAATGAGATGCATAAAACTAGAGGTTTATTGCTAGTCATTTTCCAATTCCACTGAACTTTTTAAAGTCTACATCGAAAAATTTGGGAAGCGGTTGTCGTTTAAACTCCCAAACGAATGTAGCATTCTACAGGCTGAAATAATGGCTATCAATAAGGCAACTAATTGGCTAAAGTATTATAGGATATACGGTAGATATCGTAATATTTAGTGATAGTTAAGCGGCTTTAAAGTCCCTGACAGGTGTGTTTTCCACCTCAAATATGGTCCATGAATATCGGACATCCCTTAATGAGATAGCGAAATATTCAAACATCGCACTGATATGGGCGGGACGAGACGAGTCGAGGCAATTGTATTGCGGACGAACTGGTAAAGAAGGGTACTCTACTGAAGGATGGAAGGAAGATTATTTCTGTTGCATCTCTCTCAACGCCTGTAAGCAGCGTATTGAAGCTGCAATGTATGAAATAGCACAGCAAAGGTGGGAAAATGAACCCACGTGCATGACAACGAGCATGATATGGCCTAAGTTAGATAAACGTAGGTCGACGTTTCTTTTAAAACTGCCTAGGGTACTACTAGGTAATATAACAGCAGCAATCTCTGGTCACTGCAAATTTGAAACTCATGTCACAAGATAGGGACTTAAGTCCAATGATTTTTGCAAAAGCTGTCACAATGAAGAGGAGAAGAAATCCATTCAACATCTCTTCTGTAACTTTCCTGCACTTAGTGAGGCTGAACTATCCAGTATCAGAATAGAGAATATTAGCGTCTTTGTAAGGGAATGTAGTTGGTTCTAACCACCATATAACCTCGCTAATCACTATCACATGTATCACTTTTCTTCATCCTCTGCTTGACAACTCCTCTATAATACATATTATTATTTCTTTTTTCTTCTCTTAAATACATCAACTCTCTTATCTTAATCTATTAATGTTTCTCTACCCCTCCTCTCCACCTCACCTATTATTTCGTTCCATCTCCTTCTCTCTCTCTTCTTTACCTACAGGTAACACAAAGGGACCCGAAGGACCCAAATGAGTCGAAAACAGCCATGTTGGAGGTCACCTGTCAAACCTAACCTAACTTTTCAAAGCTTAAGAAGTAGAGCTTTATGTTGTCTAAAGTTTTATATTTTCAAGCATTCATATGGGGACAATATATAACTTAAATTTTCTTTCAACACACTTAAAAATAAAATATCATCTCTGAAAAAAGTAATAAAAGTTTTTAAAGAAAATTTCTTTGTGACCTTTCAAGGAGAGATATTATACCAATTTTTTCCTACACATTTTTGAATAAACAAAATTTCTCTGAAAAAATTCATCAATTAAATGGTTGATGTAAGTCGACTTTACTTTACTTATCAGAGTTAATGCATAAAGAAAAGTTAAAAGTATATTAAAGCCAGGAACCGTAACAATTGTCAGAAATATAATAAAAATCACAATTTAATTATTATTTTGTAATTTAATTTTTTGGTTCAAAAATTATAATTTTTTTTTTTTGCTCAGGGCGTTAAAAAAATACATATTATGAAAAAGTTCTACAACATCTATCTTCCTTATGTTCTTTTTTATGTTATTTTTTATTTTTTTAAGCTAAAATTCTAGAACATTTTGTGGTATATCATTTAATGGAAGGGAAATGTGATCGTTCAAAAATATATGTATTTTTCCCTACTTATTTTCGAATACAATATTCTTTGCGAATACTTAACCAATTTAATCGAATAAGTCGTGGAGATAGATTATTAGATTTTTACTTCTCAGGGGTTTAAATTGAAAAAATACCACGACTTTATGATCATTTAGTGAAAAGTTTTTTCCCACTATATGACTATTGAAATGTTAGATATTGTGGAGAAGTAAATCAGATCAACTCCAAAAAAAAATAATTTTTAAAATTGAATTTCTCTCGCTAGCTTTCTAGACAGAATGTTACTAAGTAAGAGTAAAGTTTTAAAAATCGTAGAATATGGTTTCCTTTATGCTTTTATCAGAATACATCGTTATTCTGAAAACATTTTTTATTAACATTTTTATTTTATTTTTTAAGCAAATAAACAATTTAGTATGTAAGAAAGATAGAGAGACCCATATTCTTAAACTTTATGAATGATTAATGGAAAAATTAAACCTAATTAATAGTTACCACCCATCTGATATAGACAATTTTCGATTGTCTATAATTTGAGTCACATCCAATGACTTTAGTCACATGACCAATGAGATAATTTTGAATGAAGTTCTCATTTTTTCTAAACTAGCTCTACCCTTATTTCAACCCATAGTTTAACCAATTAAATCTTTATATAAAAATCTTCAAAATATTTTAGTTTCATACACAATTTACTTTTATACAATTTATAAAAAATTTCTTAACAGTTTTTAATCCCATCTCAATCAAGTCTTCTTGACAGCAATCTTTCAAAATAAACTGATTAAACCAAGTTTAATCTGGCTTTAACTGTAATACTAGAAATTTTTTTGTTTGGTAGAAAATGTGTGTATTTAACATTAATTTTTTTTATTGTTCTTATAAATTAATTATTTTGCATAATTACTTTTTTATAGACATTTGCGTGTGCATTGTTAGACAATTTTGTGCAGTACATTAAAAAACATTTCTAATTGAAGTTCGTTTTTTATTGATTTTTCTTTTAATTTTAATTCTTTTTTTTTTTTTTTTCATTTTAAAACAAAATAGTAGGCCATAAATTGATATGTATTTGATATTTATACATCAAAACCATTTTTCTTCTTTTATTTAATTAATTTAAATATTTAATTATTTTGTATTTTTTTCAAATGCATTTTGTTTTATATATTTTTTTTTTTTTTTTTTTATTTTTACTGTGAGTTTGAATTTGATAGAATTATATTTTAATTTTTAACTTATTTTCTTAGTTTATGCGGTGCTTTATTGTTGTTTTATTATAATTAAAGTTGTGTTTTCTTTTTTTTTAATTTTTGGGAAATTTCTTTTCACTATTTGTGTTTTTTATGTTCAATTTTACATTTAAAATTTTTGTTTTTTATGTTGTGTTTCCTTTATTATCAGATGTCGTAGCTGATATAAATTAATTTTAAACAAAACTTTTAAAAATATATTCATATTTTTGCTTTTCTTAGCTAAAAATTTAAACCAAGATTTGTTTAATAAAGAACTTAAAGAAAATTATAATTTTTGTTTTAATTCTTGTCTAAGTTTAATACTAATTTATTTACTTAATTATTTACACTTAGCTATAATTTATATTGATTTTGTTAGTTTTTTTTTTTTTTTTTTTTTTTTTTAAAAGAAAATCATTAAAGAGAACTTAAAATGTGAGTTAAATGATGAAGGCTTCGATAGAAAAAATTTATCATAACGAATTTTTCAGGAATCAGATTATGGTCTTATTATCCATTACAGGTCTTATTATTCAAAATTTTACAAAAGATTTTCAATAAAAATACTGTTATAATCAAGATTTTCTATAGAAAATACTGTTATACATAAGATTTCCTATAGAAAACATTGTTATACTCAAAACTTTCTACAGAAAATAATGTTATAGCAAAAACGATTGGAAAAAATTATGTTTTACACAAAATATTCTATAGAAAATACAAATTTTCATGGGAAATAGTGTTACACACAATATTTCCTGAAAAATATTGACCATAACATATATTGTAATATAAGATTTGCTATAAAAAATACTGTTATAAACAAAATTTTCTATAAAAAACGCTGTTATAGACTAGATTTTTGCAGTAAATACTGTCATACACAAAATTTTCTGCGTAAAATACTGTTATACAAAACATTTTCTAAAGAAAATATTATTAACCATAAAATTCTTTGCAGAAAAAACTGTTCATATATTTTATAGTGTATAGAGAAAACTGTTATACACAAATTCAATAGGAAAAACTGTTATGTCCACGATTTTCTATAGAAAAAAAAAACTGTTATATGAAGTACTTTTTATAGAAAAAACTCTTAAACACAAAATGTTGTGTAGAAAATACTGTTATACGCAAAAATTGACATAGAAAATAATATCGCACACAAGATTTTCTATATAAAAAGCTGTTATATATAAGATTTTCTATAAAAAGAACTGCTAACTAAAGATTTTTTATAGATTAAAATCTTTTACAGAAAGTTCTGTTATACACACAATTTTCCATAGAAAATACTGTTAAACATAAAAATAAACTGTTATACACAAGATTTTCTATACAAAAAAATTGTTATACCCAAGATTTATTATAGAAAAAACTGTTATGCACAAGATTTTCTGCTGAAAGAAGTGCTATACACATGATTTTCTATAAAAAATACTATTATACGTATAATTTTTTACAGAAATACTTTTATACACAAAATTTTCTAAAGAAAATACTTTTATACACAAAATTTTTTTATAGAAAATACTTTTATACACAAAATTTTCAATAGAAAATACTTTTATACACAAAACTTTCTACAGCAAATACTGTTATGCACAACATTTTCTTTAGAAAATACTGTTATACACAAAATTTTCTATAGAAAATACTGTTATACACAAAGTTTTCTATAGAAAATACTGATATACACAAAATTTTCCATAGAAAATACTGTTATACACAAAATTCTCCAGAGAAAATACTGTTATACACAAAATTCTCCAGAGAAAATACTGTTATACACAAAATTGTATATAGAAAAATAGTGTTATACACAAAATTTTCAATAGAAAAACTGTTATACACAAAATTTTCAATAGAAAAATACTGTTACAAACAAAATGTTCTATAGAAATTAATATTATACACAAAATATTCTATAGAAAAAGCATAGTATAACAGTGTGCTATAAAATATGCAACTGTTATAAAGAGACTTTATAGTCTGATTCCTTTTAAATCCGATTTCAGAAAATAAAAAAGTTTAAAAATTATTATATTAATTGTTTTTGTTATAAAAAAATTTTTGCGATTTAGATTTCTCATTTCCTTTTTATTTGGGTAGAAAAATGTTGTCATATTAAGGCGAAATATTATATTGTCAATTTGAATTTTTGTTGGCTTGAGCCGAAAACCATGCAAAAATATGTATGACAAAAAAATATTTCTGTATAAAAAAATTTCAATTTTTTTTTTTTTTTTCAAATAAGTAATAAAAATCTTTAACCGTCATAAAAATTCCTTTTTTCAATATAAGTATTATCAAAGGAGGCATTTTCCACAAAAAAAGGAATCTTTATGCACAATAGGCATACAAAGTAAAAGAAATTTTGTGTACATTTTTGGGGTTTTATAAAAGTTTTCTAGAGTATTATTGTTAAATTTTTTATTTAATAAGACTTATTTATAATTTATTTATATTTAATTTTTACTATTTTATTTTAAATTTATAATTAATATTTTTAAATTTATGTTTTCATGTATAAAAAATATAAATAATTTTTTTTTTTTTTTTTGTTATATTTATGTATTAATTGTATTTATATTTAGTGAATAATTTTGTTAATATTTTTTTGGTTTTTGTTTAAATGGGTCCTTATGGTTTAAAAATTGAGTTAATTTTTATTTTGTTTGTTTTCCATATTTAGTACTAAAAGTTTTTTTTTTTTTTTTTTTTTGTTATAAAAAAAAAATAATTAAAACAAAATCGTTTAGGAAATAATATTTTATTAAATTTAGTTAAAGAAAGCCTTAAAGACTGTCTTAATTTTAAATTAATTAAAGTGTTTTGTATTTAATATTTAAAGCATTTTCTTATATTTTTTATATATATAATTTAAATAATGTTTATATAAATACGAATATTTTATATATATTTTTTTTTATGTTTTTTTACTAAAGATTACACATTTTTTTACTTTTTTGTTTTAATAAAATTTTACTAATTTTAATTTAAAAGCGAACATCGCTCATTATTATTTCAATCATCTAAGATTTAAAGACTGGGTTTATATTTAATATTATTTTAAATTTATAAAGAAAGTAATACATTTATCTATTATATATGGTTGATATGCATTCATATATATTAAATACAAGCCTATACAATTAGTAACAAAATAATAATATAAGTTCTAAGGAATAGAATTTAATATTTCTGTAGATCTAGTAGAGTTTAAAAAGAGATAAAGTATATTTTAATAAAAATTAAAAATATTTTCTTCTAATTAATTTGTTACTCACTGTATAGCCTTTGAATACTTTCTATTTCTATATTTATCATTAATATACTTTTTTTTTTTTTCGTCTATGCTTTATAAACTATTTAATTTTTTCTGGTATATATATATAATATCAATTGATTTTTTTTTATTTTTGTTTAAATACCATTTAAATAGCAATTTAATTTTTAATAAATACATTTAACTATTCAAAAGTGCTAAAGTAATATTATTGTTATATATCATTTTTTATTTATTGTTATTTTTCTGGTTTAGTTATAATTTTTTTTATTAATTTTTTTATACAATTACAGACATATTATTGTTGTGTAAGTTGTTTTTGTGGTTTCTTTTTGTTTTAAAGCCAATTTAGTTTTTTTTGTTTTAAACTTATTTTAATATATAAATGTTTATATACTTATTTTATTTTTTTAATATACTGATATGTTTTCATATAAAAAATTTTAAAAATTCATTTATAAAATCCAATAATTGTCATTTTTGTTTTATTATTAAACACTTGTTTATTTCCGCTAATTAATTATGTTAAATGGATTAAAGTGTTTTTAAAAGTCCTTGATAAAAATCTTGTTAAAATAAGATAAATTTAAATAATAAATAAAAATATTTTAAATTAAAAAAAAAAAAAAAAAATTATTAAATTATAAATAATTCATAACCATAAAATGCTTAAAATTCTCCATATTATAAGACCTAAAAAAACATATAACTATTTCCAACCTGAAAATTAAATGCTACAAAATCTGCAAACCTTTATACTTTCGTATAACGCTAGTTACACAGAATAATTTCTTTAAGAAATATTGTTATAAACAGATACTGTTATACAAATAGATTTGTATAGAAAATAGCTATTTAGTAGAAGATAATGTTATACATAAAAATTTTCGAGAAAAAATATTGTTACACATAATAGTGTTGCGAACCAAATTTTCTATAGAAAATACCATTACACAAACTGTTCTATTAAAAATACTGTTAAACACGCTGTTATTCATAAAATTTTCCATAGAAAGAATTATTATACACAATATTTTTTACAAAAACTGATATACATAAAATATTTTATGAAAAAACTGTTTTATACCCATGATATTTATAGAAAAAATGTTATACGTAAGATTACCTATAGCCGAAACTGATATACGAAGAATTTCTATAGAAAGAAAACAGTCATATACAATATTTTCCATAAAAAAAATGTTATACATAACATTTCCATAACATATTGTTATACACAAAATTTTCTATAGAAAATATTGTTATACACAAATTTTTCTATAGGAAATATGGTTATACACAAAATTTTCTATAGAAAATACTGTTATACACAAAATTTTCTGTATAAAATACTGTCGTACACATTATTTTCTATATAAAATACTGTTATACAAAACATTTTTTATTGAAAATACTGTTATACACAATATTTTTTATAGAAAATACTGTTATACACAATATTTTTTGTAGAAAATACTGTTATACACAATATTTTCTATAGAAAATACTGTTATACACAATATTTTCTATAGAAAATACTGTTATACACAAAATTTTCTGTATAAATACTGTTGTACACATTATTTTCTATAGAAAATACTGTTATACAAAACATTTTTTATTGAAAATACTGTTATATACAAAATTTTCTATAGGAAATATTGCTATACACAAAATTTTCTATATAAAAGACTGTTATACACAAAATTTTCTATAGGAATATTGTTATACACAAAACTTATTATAGAAAATATTGTTATACTCAAAATTTTCTATAGAAAATACTGTTATACACAAAGTGTTCTATATAAAATACTGTTATACACAACATTTTCTATATAAAATACTGCTATACAAAACATTTTTTATAGAAAATACTGTTATAAACTAAATTTTGTAAAGAAAATACTGTTTGCATAAAATTTTCTATAGAAAATACTGTTATACACAAAATTTTCTATATAAAAGACTGTTATATACAAAAATACTGTTATACACAAAATTTTCTTTAGAAAATACTTTTATACACAAAATTTTCGATAGAAATTACTGTTATACATAAAATTTTCTCTAGAAAATATTTTTATACACAAAATTTTCTATAGAAAATACTGGTATACATAAATTTTCTTTAGAAAATATTGTTCACACAAATTTTTCTATAGGGAATACTGATACGCACAAATTTTTCTATAGAAAATACTGTTATACACAAGATTTTCCATAGAAAATACTAATGCACACAAAAGTTTCTTTAGAACAAACTGTTACACATAACATTTTCTATGAAAAATGCTGTTATATGAAACATTTTGTAATACATTAGTAATTTCGTTAAGCATTAAATTCGGTATTCTACAATACATACACTCTTTAACCAGTATATCCCACTTTTGTAGTATTTTTTTAGTAAATTTAATTGAATTTTACCTTTTTATTTAAAATAATAAAAGCTGTCTTTGCTACTAAACTAAATAAAAAAACTTAAATAGAAAACACAAAATTTAGAATTGATTAAAAGAAATCTCATGAAAATTATTTATTTTGAAAATTCGAAAATGTTTAATTATGATTAATAAATGTTTCATTTATATTTAGTTAATTTAAAGTAATGCAATGCAGTGTATATTGTATGTTATATAATTATTTGTATAATATTTTATTATATGTATATAGAAATTAACATAAAACAGATCTTAAAGCTAATTATTTATCAATATCGTTTATTTATAAAGTAGTTTTTTTTTTTTTTTTTTGTATAAAACAAAAGAAAAAATAGAGTTAATAAAATACAAAATTTATGAAATTAAAAATAATAATATAATGTTTGTAAAGAATTTAATTAACTAGAGATTTTGTCTCTATAAAAACCAACTCGTTGCTTTTTAAGTTAATTTTATTTATCAATTTATTTTATTAACAATATAAATGTTTTTTTAACTTTTTTGAGTTTTGGTACTTAGAAATAATATGTAGTAGAGTATAATAAATTTATTATACTTAACAGGGATTTCTCTTATTATTTTTATAATTTATCATTAAACATTTTTGTTGTATTAACTTTTTTTTTTTTTTTTTGTAATTTATTAGTTTAATTATTTATTATATTTAAATGACTCTATTTAAAAAATCCTTTTTTATGTTTTCTTTTCTATAAACTTTCACAAAGCGTGTACAAAAAATTTTTAATTCAGGGATTTTATTCTAAGTTTTTTTTTTTTTCCTTTAGTTCAAATTTTATTGTATTTCTTTTTTATTCATTCACTTTTAAAAAATTTATTGGATTTGTGAGTATAAAAAAACAAAAAAATAATTAATGTTTTTCTTAATTTTTATTTTACTTTTCAAAAAATGTTCATTATTATCAAACAAATTGTCATGATTTTTTTTTTCAATGTTTCATTTTAGGATTTGTGCCATAATTACAAAATTATTTGTTTTTTTTTTTACCAATTTTATTATTCAATTGTCACAATTTAAAAAATCAATATTATTACGATTTGTGCGGCTTCTTTTTTTTTTGCCTTTGGGTTCAATAAAAAAATTATTGTGTTTTTGCCTTTAAGTCAACAGGAATGAATTTATGACTTGTCCTTAAAGCTGGCTTAAAAAGGGGGGGAAGTTGTGTTTCATCATTTACAAAAAAATATGTTTAATTTTTATTTTATCATATTTTTTTTTATCATTGTAGTCTTAATTTGTTTAAAGGGTTTGGATTTGCTATATAAAAAAAACTTATGCAATTTTACATTTGATTTGCAACTGAACTTTTTGGTTTTTCTTTTCTCGTTTTAAGTCTATTTGTTTGTATGTATTTATAATTCTGTTTTGTCAGTTTTATTTAATTTATAATATTTTCAGTTAAACTACATATTGTGCTGGTTTTTCTAACAATTCTTTTTTAATAAATTTTTGTCTAAATTAATTTTATATGTAATTCACCTTGTTTTCATATCATTTTGTTTTCTATTTTCGGTTTCTTTTCATAAAGTATTTTAATTAAATTTTTGTTATTTTTTATTTTCCATTAAAAAAACAAGTGTATATATTTTTTTTCTTTTACGTTTATGTTATTTTTTATTGAAAAATGCATCTGACCATTATTGTGAGCATGATGACCCATTTTATCAAGTTTTGCTGTTCATGTATGACATTTTTTGCCGCAGATGATGCATTGTTGTTTTCACATTCGGAACCTGCAAAAGATAAAAATTAGTTTGTTATTTTCTTTTTGAAATGATGATGAGATTTTTTTGTTTTGGTATGATATTGATTAAACTTAAATTTAAAATAAATATAACTAAAATTTAGTAAAAATTCATTTAAAAATTCCATAGAATACTATTTGTTGTTAATAATAAAAAAAATCGATTGTTTTCTTTTTAATAATTCACAGTATTAAAATAAATATGCATTACATACATGTCACATATATAGAATTCATAATAGTTTTCTTATTTTTTATTTAGTTTCCATTAAAGAGAAAAAATTTATTTCAGCCTCCTTTTCACTATCCAAATTATCTTTTTCCCAGCAAAAAACGATCAAATGCTTCCAAAAAAGATAACTTTCATCACTTAAAGAGTAAAACTCAGTACATATTTTACTCCTTTTTGGAAGTTATTGATAATTACTTCCAAAAAATTTAAAAATAAATATATTTTTAGCGGCAAAAAAATGTTAACAATTTCTTAGAAAATTAAAATTTACAAATTTTAATCTATATTTATTATCTTTT
Organism: Protophormia terraenovae; assembly: GCA_951394005.1. Classification (NCBI taxonomy): domain Eukaryota; kingdom Metazoa; phylum Arthropoda; class Insecta; order Diptera; family Calliphoridae; genus Protophormia; species Protophormia terraenovae. Next base: position 136,519,179 of record OX596073.1, read on the forward strand.
AATAAATTTTATAAACATAGTTTTAAAAGAAGTACTTCAAATTCATTAAACAAGAAGCTTAAAGAAGAACATTTTAGCAATGACAACCATAGATTAAGAAAAGAACTTCTGCAACTCTTTCAGTACTTTTTTCCAATGACAATACAATGTTAAAATCATGAGCTCTTTTTCAGTTCCTTTTTTGGAGGGTTATTACAGAGGAAAAAATAGCTTTAATATCGCTGCAGTTTTCAAAAATGTATAAATTTGACTTTAGATCTCAATTTATCATTAAATATACATCAGTGGAATGATCACATGCTATATACTTTCAAATTATTTTGATTTATAATATGGGCTTAACTACATCACATACTAATTTTTAAAAATTTCGAAACATCCCATATTGGGGTAAAAGGGGTCGAAAATGGCGATTAATTCAGGGAAAGGTGATATCAAAATTTAGTGATACGTTTTTTTTTTTTTTTTTTTTTTAACTGATTATTAGTTAAAAAATTCAGTTTTAGAATTTTAAGATTTGTTTTTTTTTTTCTTTTGCAGAACTGTAATGTATGTCCGTCCGTCTATGCATTAGAGTTAAATGGGTCGAAAATTGTGCATAATTCAGAGAAGGCTGTTATCATCACTTTAATAATCACGTTTCATTTTATTATTAAGTAAAAAAATGCATTTTTAGAACTATAAGATGTTTTTTGGCTGAATGGGTTAAATTTGGGTTAAATGGGACGAAAATGCCACTTAATTCAGGGAAAGGTGATATCAAAATTTTAATACTTTCGTTTGGTTTTCATATTAATTGAGAAGTGGAAAAAAAAAATATCTTTCTAATTTAAGACTTTTTTTGAAAAAATTCTAATGTCCGTCCATCTGTCCGTCTGTTTGTTAATTTTGCAAACTTTCTAATTCAAAATCGTTTTACTTTTGACTCAATAAAGATAACAACTCAAGATTTTTGTTGTTCGATAGATAATTTTGCTTTCTAACCAACTACATAAAACATAATAAAATCGGTTGAAACTATTTATTTATATGTGGAAAAATCTCAACCAAGATTTTGTAAAATTCACATTTTTGAAATTTTAAATGTATATAACTCGAAAAATATTTAAGATAAGTAGTACATGCAAGCATGTTTTCTAAACGATTTATTGACGATTTTAAGGTGATATAGAAATTTTGGAAATCGGGTAAGGAACAAAAATTCGCTAGTGGATCATGGACAGATTTATTTCGATTCTTCCCCACTGTTTAATGTTTGATAAAGCAAAGAAAAAGTTTGCACTTAAGCTGTTTTTTGTATGAAAAAATAACAAAAATATTAGGACAAAATATAATTAACAAATATTTGAAGAAAAGTACACCTTATCGAAAGTTGACGGTTTCATTTTAAATTTTTACCTTAAAAGACTTTTTATTTAAAATAAATACACTGAAAGCTGATGAAAGTTGATTTTTTTTTTTTACTATTTTTCAAAAATGTTAAAAAATTCTTAAATTTGACAGCTACTTATAAGAAAAGAACACAACCTAGCTTAAAGGTTTTAATTGATATTGATACATAATTTTGTCTATTTTTATTCGTTACCCAACTTTATTACAAAACTTTAAATTTTAAAATTAAATTAAGTGCCACTTTTGACACATTTTCTCCCAACGTGCATCCTCTTAATTTAAAGAAATTAAAAAAAAAAAAAAAAAGACGTTTTGAAGGTAGCTTCATACATTTTAATTAAATTTTACATTTTCTAATTAATTTACAAAGCTGAAAGTTATAGCTTTTTAACTGTATTAAAATCTTTTTTATATATTCCAAATAAGAAATTGAATACTTTAGAAGTTATTTTCATTTCTTTTTATATAATTTCGATTTTTTTCTTTAACACTTTTTTTAAACTTAATTTATAGTTTCTATTTTTGATAATAGTTTAATGGTCCATAATTTTTCTCTGTACATTACACAATGGTTTCGCCGACCACTTTTCTTGGCCAAAACTAATTTTGGTAACATTTTCTATTTGTGATTTAATTATCGTAGTTTTGTAGTAAACACTTCAAAACGCCAAAAAATGAAGTCCTTTCCTGCTTTTACTGTTTTGTCTTCATAATACAACAGGTCAAAGTTCAGTTTCTTAAGCATATTTAAAATATGTATAAAACAACAGTTTTCAATACTTTATAATTATTGAGTACAAAAATTTTTTAAATAAGTTTATTGTGGAAAATAGATTTTAGGATAAGTACTTTTATAATTAATTATGAAATCAGTAAAAACTCTTTGTTATTTTAGAAAAATATAGCTTGTTTTACAAAGCCTAAAATGAAATTGGATTCGTAAGAAATTTTACGTTTCATTAAACCTGCAAGTTTTTGGTTAAAATTGGTAAAGAAAAACTCAATGAAAATAAATAAACATATATCTGGGCCATATTTTCCATATTATCTCGTTTTGCGATTTTTTGCGATTTTCGAGAAAATCCATCATTTCCGCATAAGTTAGCATTGAAAATTCTTATCATTTACAAGGTTCAACCAACGAATAAAAAAAGCCAAGATTAAAAAATAAAATTGCAGATATTACTAAAACATAATTGTGTATCAAAACTAATGCCGCTAAAGAAAATTTACGCTTTTGAGTTGAATTATAAGTGAAATATGCTAAAATTTCCTTTGTAATGACTTTACTTCTGACACGTAAAAAATTTAAAAATTAATTAATTTTCTTAAATACAAAATAAATACATTAAATTGCTTTGATTTTCACCAAAATCATATTTCAAACAAGACAACATGTTTTTTTTCCAATTTGGTAAATTTGGCCAAAAAAAAGTGGTCATTGAAACCATAGTGCATTATTTGTGTACATAATTTAAAATGTCATTTTATTTCGAATAAAATTCATACACAAATAAATTAAATTATTAATCAGAATTTTAAAATGATTTAAAATATTTTTATAATTAAATAATTTACCTGAAATCAAATAATTCTAACAAATAATATTAAAATTTTACGTAGAAAAATTTAAAATCCAATCTAAATTACGAATAAAAAATATTCAATTGTTTTATTAATTTAAATTCAACCTATGAAAAAAATTGTATATTCATTTATTTAAATTATTTTTGATTAATTTATTAATTGATGTAATAATTGAAAGGCGATAAATTGTTTTATTTTTAGTAAAGAATATTAGATAAATTTAATTTTTAATAATAATTGATGCAATTAAAAATGTTATTAGAATAATTTTTATCATTGATAAATCATTTTTTTTTTTTTTTTTATAAAAAATATTTTCAATAAAATTAGTAATCCAAAATGTAAATACTTTCAAATATTTTTAAAATTAAATTAAACAAAATCAAAATATTTTAACAAATTAAATTCAAATTTTACACAGAAAAATTTAAAATATATTTCAATTACGAAAAGTTTATATTTAATTTGTTTATTAAATAAAATTCAACCTATTAAAAAATGTACATATTCAATTATATATATTAACACTTATTTTTAATAGTATTTAATTAATTTATTAATAGACACAGTAAGAAAAATAATTGAAAGCTATTAAATTGTTTTATTTTTAGTAAAAACTATAAGAAACTTCGAATTTTGATGGACCATATATACAGTGCTGTGCAATATAATAGGCTATTGTATATTAAATATTTTCTCTTCGACTTAACATTCTTAAAAAAACATTCTCTTAGGAATTTTTGGTACCGTTATTTTTGATATTGTCAATAGTAAAAATAATGGGTATTTTTAAGAAGTTTCTTTCCTTTATGCGCTTTCGTAATCATTTTAAGGAAAGATAAAATATTATTTGTGCAAAATAATAGACTTATTTTAAAGGATTATATTTTTATACCCTACACCACCATAGGTGGGGAGGGTACATATTTTTCAAAAATATTTTTCTTAGACCCACCTTAATTTATACCAATCGGTTTAGAATCACTTTCTGAGTCGATTTAACGATGTCCGTCCGTCCGTCTGTCCGTCCATGTAAACCTTGTAATCAAACTACAGGTCGCAATTTTTAACAAAAATGAATGAAATTTGACACACAGGTTTCTTACAGTTCAGGGACGAAGCCTATTGCAATTAGTTATGATTGGTCCATTATTTCACATAGCCCCCATACAAATGTCCTCCCGGAAAAGAGTTTAACGATCATAAATACAGTAATATTTTAATGAAATTTGGCACATATAAGTTCCATATAAGTCTAAAAAATATAAGTGAAATTGCCGAATTTCAAGAAGATCGGTCCATAATTGATCATAGCTCCCATATAAATTCCTTTTTAGAAAATCAATTTAATGAACATAAATCCTATTAAAATGTTAGTATCAAGTTAATATTCGACACAAATAAGTTTTATATAAATATAAATGATAGTGCCAAATATTACAAAGATCGGTCCATAATTTACCATAGCTCCCATATAAGGCCCTCTTTCGGGAATCACCTAAATGTGAATAAATTCATATAAATGTTAGTATCGACGAAATATTCTGTAAGTTTTATTTTACAATTAATATAAGTATCGGTCCACAATTGGCCCCAAGTCTAACTACCCCTTCCCGAATTTTAATGTACACAATGGTGTAGGGTATAATATGGTCGGGCTTGACCGACTATATCTTTTTTCTCGTTTGTTTTAATTTACCTTATAATTTGGATAAATTTTCTGAAAATAATTAAATGTAAAGTAAATGAAATATTATTGTTGAAAAAATATTATAAAATAATATTATTTTTACGAAAAGATGGGTCGTAATGTACATTGCACTCCTGAAGAAAGGCGAATAGACAAAAAATTACGTGACCAAGGAAAAACACTTGATTTTATTGCGGAATTGCTTGGAAGGTCTCATCATTTCGTCAGAAACGCGATCAAGTGGAAGCCATCAAAAGAAGCACGTGGTAGACCTCGAAAAACAACCGCTACCACGGATTCACGGATAGCTCTTCTGGTGAAAAAGCAGCCATTTCTGAAGAAATAGGTAACATAATTAGTGCTTCAACAGTCAGACGAAGACTTTTAAAGAAAAGTTTGCCAAGTAGAATCGCCAGGATGTTACCATTTTTAAGCTCAAAAAACAAATCACCTCGAAAAAAATTTGCCACAAAATTTAAAAATAGTGTAGTTGATGATTTTAAGAACATTTTATGGAGCGACGAGACAAAAATTAACTTGTTCGGGTCAGATAGTCGCAGAAATATTAGAAGACCAAACGGAAAGGAACTAGATGATTGTTATACAAAAAATACTGTAAAACACGGCGGAGGATGTATAATAGTGTGGGGTGCATTTTCTTGCCATGGTGTTGGCCCTCTTTATCAGATAATAGAAATAATGAACAAAGAAATGTACCGTGATATTTTGAAGGATATTATGCTACCCTATGCGGAGAACAAATAGAAAATGGACTTTTCAACAGAACAATCATCCTAAGCACTCCTCAAAATTAGTTAAATCTTGGCTGAGTGCTAACAATGTATCTGTTTTAGAATGGCTTTCATAGTCACCGGATCTCAATCCAATTGAGAACCTTTGGGTTGAACTGAAGAGAGACCTAGATGGGAAGACATTTCGGAATAAAAATCTACTTTGGGAAGAGGTTAAAAAGAAATGGGAGGCAATTTCTATAGAAAAATTCCAAGAATTGATAGAATCATTCACGTAGGACCTTATATCTTTAGTTTCATTTTCAAGGTTCAATATTTTAGAAAATTCAAAAAGCACCATTAGAACAACGAAGAAGTACCACAAATCCATTTTTCTGGATTCTTACAACCTTAGGACCATATATTTTATACCCTACACAACCATAGGTGGCTGGGGTATTATGCTTTTGTGCTGATGTTTGTAATGCGCAGAAAAAATTATCTGAACCCCACCTTAAAGTATACCGCTCGACTCAGAATCTCTTTCTGAGTCGATTTAACGATGTCCGTCCGTCCGTCTGTCTGGCTGGGTGTCCATTTAAACCTTGTGATCATAGCAATTTTGAAGATATCTTGATGAAATTTTGCACGAATAGTTATTTTTACACAAGGACAAAACCTATTGAAATTGGTTATGATCGGTTCATTTTTTCACCTAGCCTTTATACAAATGTCCTCCTGGAGTGGGGGTTTAGTGGTCATAAATGTCTCACATATAGCAATATTTTAATAAAATTCGGTGCAAAGAAGTTTTGTATAAGTGTTAATCTTTGTGCCAAATTTCTTGAAGATAAGTTCATAATTAACCATAGCTCCCATATAAAACCCTCTTTCGGAAATTAAATTAACGTCCATACGAATGTTAGTATCAAATTAATATTCGACACAAATAAGTTTTATATAAAAAGAAACAACATTGCCAAATTTTATTACATTCGGTCCACAATTTACCATAGTTCCCATATAAACCCACTTCCGGGTATCGCCCTAAAATGCATAAAATCATATAGATGTTAGTATTAACGCATTATTCTGTTTATGCATATTTTATTTTATATTTAGTGTTGGTCTACAAGTGGCCGATTTTATCCCCTGGTTACTTTTTATTTCTGACAAAGATTATATTCCAATGAATTTCTAAATTATACTGGGATCTAATGTTAAAATATTCATATGCATGTGTCAGTAAAAAGAAAAAAATATTTTGTGAAAAAAGTACCAAAAACAGGTACGATATTTCCCTCTTAAACATTCGAATTTCAAAAAAGTACCAAACTTGTATTCACACATTTTCAATAAGGTACTAATTTAATGTGCATTTTATTTCCATGCTTACTGGATTAAAAGTTAGATAGGGTGCCCTAAAAGTACGAAAATACAGTTGTTACTTGCAGTTTAATACAGTTTTTCTCCCTAAAAGAGTAGAATTTCAAAAAACTACCAAACACCTATCCGATTATTTTTTTGTATCTCTATTAGTTTAGGAGATATAAGGTTACCGAATTTACCTTTTTCCCCCTAAACATTTTAATTTCCAAAAATCCTGTTTGTGGATCAATTTGATAAGGGACAATCCATATTTCATCTTTCTAGCTTTAACCGTTTGGGCTATACGATGATTAATCAGTAAATCAGTCAGTCAGTCACAGTCACAGTGATTGACTGACTGACTGACAGTCAATCACTTACTGAAGTTACTCTTTTATATAAAGATTTGAACCACAGTTGCTTTGTATATATTATTAAAAATATTTATTTATTGCTTAAATAACCTGTAGTTATTAATTATATTTTTATAAAACAAATAATCGCTGCTTAAATTAAATTTTAAATTTTCCTGCAACAGAGCAATTTGAATACTCAAAATTTAAATTTATTTTATATCAAATTAGTACACTTTTGCAAATCAATTAAATTAAAATTTAAAATAAAAACAAATAATTTAAAAACTTAAAAATTAAACACAGTCACAAAAATAAAAAAAAATTTAATAAAGAAGGACTCAATAAATAAATTAAGAAATAAATTAAAATTCGAATAAAATAAAATAAAAACAACACTGGTGCGAATTTTGGGTGCAGTCTGATTTAAAAATTTAGCTTACTTACCTTTTAAAAAATAAAATAAGCTAATTTCATTTTATTTCTTATATCTTTTTTTTTCTCTCTTGTATTGTTACTTTTTTATACATTTTAATTTTTATTTATTTGATCTTAAGCTGACATTTATCTTAATAATATTATTTATGTAAATTATTTAATATTTTGTTATTTATTTATTTTTTGTATTGTAGATTGTTGGGAACTTTTTTATACAAGACTAAAAATCAAAACTTGTTAAAAAGTTTAATAAATTTAGGTTGGTTTTATTAATATTTTGATCATTTTAGAATGCACATGGAAACAATTAATATTTTTTGCTGCTAATTAATATAAAATAAAAATGTTTAATTAAAATAAAACAAATTCTAATAAATACACGGAAAAAGGGTGAAATTCTTTTAATGACATATTTATTTTGAAATTATAATTTTATTGAAGTTAAATAACAAATAAATGAAAATTTCAAATTATTGATTTTTATTAATATTTATTACAACATTTAAAAGTGTATGTAGCCAGCAGTTTTTTCGGTGTCAATTTATCCGCTTTTAGACAGTAAAGTTCATTTGTGACTACCCACCTAACTCATTCAAATGTGTACGTTTTTTCTTTACCCCAACTTCGCATATATTGTTAGCTATAGTTAAGCTACCGCACAATTTATTGACTCTTTAGAAAGCGTTGAGGTGGCGATAGCACACTTTGTTGACTCTTTGGAAAGCGTGGAGGTGGCGTTTTACACTTTATTGACCCTTTGGTTAGCGTGGGATTGCGATTGCTTTTTTTTATAGGTCACAAAAACGTCAAACGTTGGGTTATTTGACTAACGGCAATAAATACATGGTAGTACATTCGGCTCTGATGCATCTTTTTTAGACGTATACGCAGAGAAAAAACATTTCTCAATATGGTTGCCCCAACAATATTATTTTCTTATTGTATAAATATTTTCAATACCTGAATATATTATTTTGTTTGTAATTTTAAATTGACAAGAAAATGTTTGTTTTATATTGGCAACGATATACATTATTAGTACTTGACAATAAGTATACTTGTTGATTTTTATTCAATTTAGTTTGCTTCTTGCATTCAGCAAGTTGTCTGTCGGCAAGTTAAAAATGTATTAGAAAATATGCTGAATGTATATAAAAAAGGGAATTATTTAAAATAAATTATTTTAATTAAAGTTAAATTAGAAATAAATAAATGTTTCTTATTGTGAAAATATTTTGAATGCATAATATACAAAGAAAACTACATAATTGGTTATCTTCAGAGTGCTAAAAAAATTTGTCAGCTTGTACGAGTGCTCAAGAAATTTCTTAGGTTTCATCGTTCACAGGTGATAAATTTATCTTTTTATACCAAAGTGATTTATTTTACATAACTAAATTATAATTAATTTTAATAAAAACTTCCATACGATAAATTAATTGGCTTTTATTTATTTTTAGGCATAATAATTGTTTCTCGACGCTAAGTACAGTTCTTGTGATTCAACATATTATTGCTGTATACATGAATCAAGTATATATACAGCAAAAATATTGTTGTAGATCAACAATATTTTTATTGTGATTTAACCATATTATTGCTGTATACATGAATCAAGTATATATACAGCAAAAATATTGTTGTAGATCAACAATATTTTTATTGTGATTTAACCATATTACTGTTATATACATGAATCAGGTACATATACAACAAAAATATGGTTGCAGATCAACAATATTTTTATTATGATTTAACCATATTATTGTTATATACATGAATCAGGTACATATTCAACAAAAATATTGTTGTAGACCAACAATATTTTTATTGTGATTTAACCATATTATTGTTATATACATGAATCAGGTACATATACAACAAAAATATTGTTGTAGATCAACAATATTTTTATTGTGATTTAACCATATTATTGCTGTATACATGAATCAAGTATATGTACAGCAAAAATATAGTTGTAGATCAACAATATTTTTATTCTGATTTATCCATATTATTGCTGTATACATAAATCAAGTACTTATACAAGAAAAATATGGTTGTAGATCAACAATATTTTTATTGTGATTTAACCATATTATTGTTATATACATGAATCAGGTACATATACAACAAAAATATGGTTGCAGATCAACAATATTTTTATTATGATTCAAACATATTATGGTGCTACATCTAACCATAATATAATTTACAAACAACCATAAAATTTAACCATAATATGACAGTACTCGATTATGGTTGCTATTCACCATATTTTTTCTTTTCGTGTGTGTAGTATCAAATATCAATTTATTGACTCCTTGGTGTTTAACAGAGTCTGTACTTTGTAAGAAAAAAAGTTAATAATGTTTTCTTATATTTCTATGTTATGCGTACTATATTAATTAAATGTGTTTTTAATTTAAACACATGGAATACATCCAATAGAAATGGATAACCTCTCAGTTATTTTATATAATACAAAACCTAGTCGTGCTAATTATTCAACATTTTTTTTTTTTTTTTTTTTTTGTTCTTTAAATGCTTTATACAAATCGTTAGTTTTCGAATTTATCATAAAGCAATGTTACCGGAATGATTGAATTTTAAGTAATGAATAACTGACTCAATGTTGTCAATAAAAAGATTTCCAAAAATTGACTTTTTCGAACTACCCACTAAAAAGTTTTTCAGGTGACTGACTCAATGTAACCACTAAAATGATATTCATAAATTGACTTTTTCGTACACAATATCGCCACTTTTTGGTCCTGGGGTGTCAATAGACTTCCTCCTAGGATATCCCCATGTTAAAGTGACGAGTCAGGTAGTTAGTAAAATGACTAGTGGTACCCTAATGTAGTCAGTCAAGTAACTGGTTTCGGACAGTCACCAAAAGATTTATGAGCTGTTTTTATTATTTTTTTTTTTTTATCAAAAGTCGTTTGTGAAAGTTGTAACGGTACCTTAAACGATAACTTACAATTAAAAAATCATTAAATAATAAATTTAAATATCATTAAAACTACATTTCCCTAATAACTTATGTTCAAATTAGTCCTACTCATCCCAATGTGCCATATATTCTAATAGATACATAGCACTGTCAAAAAAACAATTTAGTAAAATAAATATATATTGTTCAAAGGTGTGATGCCATTATTTTAAAAAACACCATATAGATTATAAAGACATATACGAATATAATTTTTTTAGAACAAATTATGCGCTGCTCATAATTTTTGGCCTCAGGCTTAATGATAGATAAGCACATAATTCAACAAATCGTGTATTTTATAGCACATACAAAAAGTTAATATATCAATTAATTATAATTTTATACAAATTTAAATATGAATAGTTCATATAAAATAATAATAAACAAGAGATTATAAAATCACTATAAATAATAAAAAAGCAAACGCCCATTCTATACTAGACTATTTCCATAATAAAAAAACAAACATTAAGTATATTGAAGACATAATTTAAAAAGGCAACTTTCATTAAAGGGAATCATAAAATTAATTCAGCTCCTAAATAAAAAATACAACAGTTTTGCTTAAACCCAATATACAAACTTATGGGAAATGTGAAAACAAAAGTATTTCTTTATCTTTTAATAAAGCTTTTTAAAATACATAATATTAAAGCTGCTGTTTTACTTTCAGTAGAGCTGTTTAAAATCCAAAGCTTTTAGAAAAACAATGTGAAAACAGTTAAGTAAATTAAAATTTAACTTTGAAATTCCAAAATAAGTATTGAAAGCTTTAAACTTTAAAGCTTTGACTATTAATAAAGCTTTCAGGAAATATTTGAACTTATGATATTTCTAGCATTAAAATTGTTCAGTTTACAAACAAAATAGGTGATAGGCAAGTAAAAAAAATAAAAAAAAAAAATAAAAATAATATAAAAAAAAATCTGAATTTTTGTTTAATATATTTATATTTGTTACCCAGCAAAAACTTGGTAATGGCATGTAGTTACGGATGTAGTTACTTTTCAATGATAACAACATACTGTTTGCATTACATGAAAGTAGATTAGTAACTACTTACATTTAACCTGATAAGTAATAAATTTTTTGACATCTGATTTTTGGAAATGTTACTTTTTATCAATCGTACAAACACCAGTCTCTGACAGAGTCGAACCCACGACGAAAGACAGGCAGACAACAAGTCCATTGGGGTACTCCATACATACTTTATAATTCATTCATGAAAAATTATAATTAAGTTGTTGAACTCTGTAATTTGAATATTTTAAATTGTTTATGTTTTACGATAAATTAAAAAAAAAAATAAAAAAATATCAGCTTTTTATTTTTCCATATTTCAGTACTTATTTGTAACAGATAATGTAAATAGTTACTATTTATTTTGCTAATAATGACTTCTGTAATACTTTGAAATTAATGAGTTATTGAATATATTCAAAGTAATTAGTTCTTGTAATGACATCTAAGTAATGACTTTCTTAAACGCCTACCTATAATAATATAGAGTAAGTAGTTGCCTCTAATGATATTACCGTGTTAAAATAATGAGTTATTCATCTAATGTGTAAGTTGTGAAGAGCCATTATATTAGCTTTTTAACTCATTACATGGTAAGCAAAGTTTTTGCTGGGTAATTGTTCTCCATTTGACTGAAGTCCACATTTGACTGATGTTTAAAGCTAAAGCATTAATTTGGCTTTTACATATGTATATTTAGATAATTCAGAAAAGAAGCTTTTTTTTTAAAAAAAGCTTTTTCATTTCTGAAGAGAGATTTTATACTGTTACGGTGCACCATGGTACATAAGAAATGAGAATATACATAGGGACTTAGAGATACCACTGGTAAAGAAAGAATTTAAAAAATTCAGTGAAAAATATATCCAGAAACTTCAAAGTCATCCAAATCCACTCGCTAGACTCCTTGCTAATGAGAGGCCTGTCTTACATCTTAGCTCTCCTTAGAAAGTAGATATGTTTAATTTTAGTTTTTAAGATTTGAATACTTACTGTGAAGCGTAATAAAGGCAGATTCAGTAAATAAACAGAAGATAAATAAAAAATATAAAAATACGTTCATACTAAAATTTATATGAATTTATGTACTTTAGGGTGATCCTTGAAATTGGGTTTATATGGGAGCTATTTTTACATTATGATTTCTACTTAAATAAAACTTATTTCAGTCGTATATTAACTTGATACTAAAATTTTTATGGGATTTATGGACGTTAATGAAGATAGGAGCTAGGGTTAATTATGGACCGATCTTAATGAAATTTTCTTAAAATATTGATATATTTAAGACCTATAACGGGAGAACATTTGTATAGGAGCTAGGTGAAATAATGGACTAATCTTAACCAATTTCTATAGTCTTCGCCCTTATGCTAAATAATTATTCATGCCAAATTTCATAAAAATATCTATAAAATTTAAAGTTACATGGACAGACAGCCAGACGGACATCATTAAATCGACTCAGAAACTGATTCTAAGCCGAATGCTATACTTTAAGGTGGGGGTCTGACGTTTTTTTTTTTTTTTATCGTAACGCATATTACCCCAACCAACTATGGTCGTGTAGGGTATAAAAACTATCGTAACTCCCGATCATTAAATTTTGGCAAATGGTACAAGTATCCATGTAAACTTGGAAACCAAAAAATTAAGAGATCCGTCCAATTTATCTCCTCAAGAGAAATTTTAAATTTTAAAAATTCGAATTTTTAGGAAATTTTTGATTTTTTTAAGTTTTTGGTAAAAATTTAAATTTTTGGTTGAAATTTAAAATTTAGGTTAAAAATACTGATTTTTTTTTTTATAATTTTTAGGATTTTTATGAAACTTTGGTTTTTGGAGAAATTTTGATTATTACGGTAAAATGTAAGACTTTCGGTGAAATGTCGAATTTTCGGTGAATTTTAATTTTTTTTTTTTTTTTTTTTTTTTTTTGTGAAAATTTTTCCGGTTAAAATTTGGGAATATTTTGTGAAACTTTGATTTTTTGGTGAAATTTGTTTTTTTTTTTTAAATTTCGATTTCTTATGGAATTTTGGGTAAAACTTTGAATTTGTAATGTTGGGTAGAATTTTAGTTGTTTTTTGGTTAAATTTTTAGAGTGTTCGTTATATTTCTGATTTGTATTTCGGCTAAAATTTTAGAATATTTGTTGACATTTATGATTTTTGGTAAAATGTTGAATCTTAGGTATTTTTTAGAGTTTTTGGTGGAACTTTGAATTTTTGTTGGAATAAGGACTTATTGAGAAATTTTGATTTTTTTTTAGAATTTTGACTTTTTTAGGAACTGAATTTTTAAATTTTGTTTATGGAATTTTCATTTTATTTTATTTTTTAATAGTAATATAGTTTAGTAAAACGTCTATGATAAATCACTGTATATTGATTAAAAATAAATTTGTATAGCAATTCTTAAGGCAACACCATTAGAAAAAAACATTTGATCCCTTTAAAAAATTATAATTTTTGCAAATGGTATTAAATGTCAGTTTTTGTTTGATATTTTTATAGCAAACCGATAATTCTTAATAGCAAATCCATAGATCGCTATGTTCTTCAAGAGAGCAGATTAAGCGTGGCTATTTGTCACGATTACTGTTATAAGTGAGCAGAAATAAGACGAGAGAAAATGTTTATATAGCTCTCGAAACAAAGGACATTTTAAGGAATTCAAGGCGCTTATTATTGTTATGATTATTACTATGCCCAAATAATTTTTGTGGCCAGCAAGGATTTCGCTCAACACTTTTTTCTTTGAACTTTTTTATGTTTTAAATACACATCTAGATACTAAAAGTCATAGACTCTAAAAAAATAGAGTATTTTTTAGAGTCTATGACTTTTAGTATCTAGATGTGTATTTAAAACATAAAAGTCATAGACTCTAAAAAAAATAGAGTATTTTTTAGAGTCTATGACTTTTAGTATCTAGATGTGTATTTAAAACATAAAAAAGTTCAAAGAAAAAGTGTTGAGCGAAATCAATTTAAGTTCTCTCGCCAAAATAACTTTCTTTGTAGTATATTAATAATGTCAATTTGCTCGTCTTCAAAAAGTTTTGAAAACTTTAAACTTTTCAGTTTCAGAGCTTTTTCTTCGGATTTTTCTTTTTTAATATAATAGAATTTGAAAGTTCTAGAAGATATATACAACAAGTGCTTGTAATTTTCAACAGAACGTTTGTAAGAAATACCAATTAGTAGCTAACTTAAACCACTTAATAATCTTTTTAAAAAATTAAATATAATTACATAAATATGCCCCGTTTGGAATAAAATATTAAAAATATGATACAAAAGGGATGACTATAGGTTATGAGTGGTTGGACAATTCGACTAAGTAAGGGATTTTTACAAGTTTCCTAATTTGCAATTCTATGCGAGATTTATTTAATCGATAACTTATTCTGCCTCCAATATCTTTGTATATTGATAGCTATCAACTGTTTAATGATAGGGTATAGTCTCCAACACCAACAAACCCATTATTATTAATGTTTTGCTATAAACAATAAACTTTAATATTAATTTACATTAAATATTATTTCGATTTTGTCTTTTGATTGAAAAGATAAAAGGTAACGCTTTTTATTATTATACAAACAAATCAATCTATTATTTCTTTTCTATTTTATTCAGACACGTGCCACTTTTGGGGTTAACATTTCGCGTTGATTTTATCATTTCATTTCTTTATTTTTTTTAACCGACACATGTATTTAATACAAATTATTATGACATTTTAAACTTTTTAGAAAGAAACAAAGAAAAAAAAAAAACTAAATAGAAGCGTGTTTAAATAATTCTTTTTAATGTTAATTTTAAAAACCATATGTCTGTATATTAATGAGTCCTAAGAAATTAAAAAGAAACTGTATTTTGTTTTATTTTAAACAGTTTAAGCAGTCACACAAAAAGTAACATAAAATCTTTGGTCACTTGTCTTTAATTAAAAAATATATCTATGTATATGCATATAGAAATAAATATTAAGACGACGACTAACAGTCTGGTGTATCCAGATTTTAATTTTTAATTTTTGCACAGTGATCGTAAATCAGCATTTCTAAATATTAGCTAAAATTTGTCAAATGGCTTAAAAATTAACAAAAGAAAAAAAAAAATTGGCTCATGGCAACAAGTTTGATAACATTTCTTTAGAGAGAAAAAACTAATTTGTTAATCAAAAAGATTTTCAGTTTTTATATGTTAATTATGGCTAAAAATATAGTGAATTTCATTAATAATATAAAAGATACTTGATTAGAGAGATACATAAATTAAAGCATTTCTTTTTTATCTGGTTCAATGTATTGGTCTGGTCTAATTTGAAATAAAAATGTCTACAGTTTTTAAAGAAGTCAACTATATTAAAATTTTTATTGAATGTAAATATTTAACAAACAACAAAAATATTATCGTCATGAACACGGTATTATTAAAATTTCTTTGTGTGTATATACACTAGACTGCACCAAAATTTACCAACTTTCGAATTTTGAGCATAACTCCCCCTAGAATTGTTCTTTGGGTTGCAAAAAAAAATACTGTGTGAAATATTAGTAAAATCGGATATGGTTAACCTGTGCCGCATCGGACCTGAAGTTTGTAGGGTGTGTTTATATGGGAAAAAGTTGGTTAGTAATTATCTATCAAATAAAATATAAACAGAATTCAATCTTTTTGAATATAATTAAGAATAACGTCTGCAAGACACGTGAGTATATTTGAAATAAAAGTAGCCATGTTATGTAAATGTAACAGAAGAAGTTACTATTACATTGCTGCTCGTTTACATTTTTCATAAAATACATGGTAAATGTTCTAAAATCATAGGAAACGCTAGAACATTTAGAATCATAATTTGCAAAAATATATTAAATTTGGTAAAATTTATTCAGATTTATCCAAAAACCGGAAAATTTTAAGCGTTTTTTTTTGAAAAGAATACTAATATTTAAATTGAAATCAAATTTAAACGAACAAAAAAATATCCTATTGAAATTTTGACATAATATAGATGAACTTGTCCTAAAATGAAAGAACTGTAAAAACTACCCCTTGTTTGTACCAAAATGCCCAAAATATCAATCCGGGAAAAACGTCAAAAATTTTCACTTTGTCGTTATCCGTCAGAAAATACTTTTTGGGTGTTTACTTTACATATGTACACGCAAAGAAAAAATATGGTTCTAGTGATCATAAACTAAGAGCAACATACTATGATTGTAATATATGATTACAGGTAACAATAAGTATATTTGTACGTAATAATTATTATTATATTCTATTTTATAATTTATTAGTAAGGTTTATAACCTTCCTAATAACTTTTAGTAAGGTTTATATAACCTTTTCTTAAATATTGCTTTCAATTTCATCATGTTTTTGTCATTTAATAATCCCATGTTATCATATATATAATCCCATTTTACATATATATAATTCCATTTTATCATATATATGATCCTATGTTATCATATGTGTATTCAAAAATCATTAAAAGCAAATAAAAATATTAGCTTAATATTATAATTAACCAAATTTGTAAAATTAGAATTTAAAAATTTGCAGAATTAACTGAATAGTTGTAGAATTGACTAAATGTTTGAATTTATCATAAATATGATTCCATACCAAAATATTTAAATACATATTATAATTCAGTAAAATTTTTATTGTAGGTAATCATTAAAGAATCATAAACGTTGCTACCATGAACACGGTATTATTCAAATCAATGAAAAATGGCTATACAAACATTGAGTAGTTGTATTGATCATGCTGTAACTATGTTTTTTTGTCTGCTTGTAGATATTTAATTAAAATAATTGTATGTTATTATTTTATGCGGTTTGAGAATTTAACCAAAAAAATTTAAACAATTTTCAAAATCGACAAAGTATGGATAGTGCTTATGGGGATACGTTTGCCTCAAGCTCCTCCCGATTTACTTTACACGCATTCGCGTTAAAATTTCTTTTGAAAATAATAAAAATAATATATAGCCCGAAACAAAAAATAAATTTTATAAGTGAATAAATATTGCCACCGTTTTGGAATTCTTACGCACATATGGTCCTATCTTAATTCCAAGTTTCTAGGTCCAATACCATAGAAAATTCAAAAAGTACCATTAGCCGAATGACAAAGTACCACAAAGTCCCCTGTTATTGATTCTCATTCAAATATACCTTTAATTTCATGTTTCTAGGTGCAATATTTTAGAAAATTAAAAAACACCATTAGAAGAACAAAAAAGTACCCCTAATTCTCTTTTCTGGATTCTCATTTACTTAGGACCATATATTTAAAATCTCATATTTGTAGGTTCAATATTATAGAAAATTCAAAAAGTACTATTGGAAAAACGAAAAAATACCACAAAGTTCCCCCTCATGAATTATTAACTGCATAGGATCATGTATATTTAATTTAATGTTTCTATGTTTAATAGAGTCCGACCGAACGCACTTTTTCAAACTGAACTCAATTTTGCAAAGTTCGACCGAAGCAGAACCGAAATTACTCTGGTTGACAAAAAAAATGTTTTTTCGTGCTCCTTCAAAAAAAAAAAAAAAATATATACGTGAACTAGATGAAATTCCGCATGCTAAACTCGAATCTGCTTTCAGTTTTCTCCCATCAGATCGTGATTTTGTTTATGGGCGTGTCTAACATTGCGCCCTAAATAAGCCGATTACTCGAATGTATTTCACTATAACTCGAGAACGGTGTGCACGATTTATATAAACAATACACCAAAATTTACTTTAAGTCGTTCTACTAACAAATTTATATCAATAGCTCAATAGTTTTGGAGATATATCGAAAAAAGTGTCCGAAAAAAATTTTTAATGCTAAATTCAAGATTTCTTTTTTTACTAGAACTTCTTTTTAAAAGTGAAAGCATCAAAAATGTTTATGTTTATTATATTTATCTTAAAGCTTGTAAAACTACGAGTAAATAAAGCCACGTATCATAAAAATTGATGCACAAATCTTGATTGCATTCACAGGTAAGTTAGGATACCCATGCATACCTACACTCTAATAAATTCTTTTGTAACTTTACTCTATTTATAGTAGGTAACTTGACTCCTACTATAATTAGGGTAAAAATACTCGATGTGTTTAACTTAAAATATTTACGGACATTTTATGTAAATAAATAAAAACAAAATGCGTACAATTACCTACCTATGTGTTTAAAAAGTGTATAGCAACATAGCAATTACAGTGGTGGCCACGAATTTAAGACACGACATGTAACGAACTAAGTTGTGATAATTATTACAACCCTGCAATATAAAATTAGATTTTGTTAATTTTTCAGTGTACCCTGTAATGTTAAGATCAATTACCGTTATTTGGTTTTGTTTGTGTATACATTTTGTTGCTGTTTTTATTATATTTTCGTAAAAACGTGCTTTTGAAGCTGGTCACGAATTTAAAACATATAAGAAATATTTGGTTTTTAAGTGATTTTTTGGTGTTTTTTGAAGCTAAAAGGTAAGTAATGAATGTTTTATTCCATTTAATGTTAGAATACATCAAAATATTTAGTTAGAAATGGCCAGAGGTACTTGGAGTTCGGATGCCGAGCGAAAATTGATCCAACAAATGAATACTGATGGAAAAACAGTAATGGAAATTTCCAAGCTACTAAAATGTTCCAGATCCAAGATTTACAATGCACTGGAACACATCAAGCAACATGGCACTACCAAAAATGTCAAACAGCACCCTAGAGCCCGAAAAACTACACCCAGGGAGGATAGCTTAATTTATAAATCAGCTGCTAAAGATCCTTTCAAGAGCTCAAGTAAAATTAAAAATGAGATTTCATCGGATTTTGGTATTAATATATCGTCCAGGACAATAAGAAGACGTCTGAATGAGAAGAACTTACGTGGGTGTATTGCACAACGTAAACCACTTGTGTCAAAAAAAAATATTAAATCCCGACTAGCGTTTTCAAGAGAAAATCTCAATAAGCCGATGACATTTTGGAAAAATATACTTTGGAGCGACGAGTCGAAGTTTTGTCGCTTTGGTTCTGATGGAAAACAGTACGTATGGCGTCCTCCAAACCTGGAGCATCACCCAAAGTACACCCTTAAAACGGTTAAGCATGGTGGTGGAAATGTCATGGTGTGGGCAGCATTTTCCTGGCATGGTGTAGGTCCCATTCAGAAGATTATCAATAAAATGGACCAGCATATTTACAAAAACATACTGACAAGCATCATGATACCATTCGCTGAAGACAACATGCCTCTAATGTGGAAATTTATGCATGATAATGACCCTAAGCACACTTCACGCCTAGTGAAGAGTTGCTTAGAGGAAAATAATATCACAGTTCTGAAATGGCCAGCTCAATCCCCGGATCTCAATCCAATTGAGAACTTGTGGAATGATGTTGAGGAGCATGTACGAGCAGTAAAGCCAAAAAATTTGACTGATTTATGGGAAGAAATTCAAAAGGCTTGGTATGCCATTCCAAAGGAGCGCTGTATGGCCTTAGTTGAAAGTTTACCCAGGAGATGCGCTGCTGTGATTCAAAATAAAGGATTTCCCACCAAATACTAATATTGTTTTATGAAGCTGAGCTTTACTTTTGTGAATTAACTTTTATTTTGCCTATGTCCTAAATTCATGACCAGGCTTAAACTTGTATTAATCTGTATAATATGTAAATAAAAATTGGAAACTAAATATAGGTAACAAACTATTGTTGATTTTTTTTCATAACATTACTAGGATCTTTAAAAAATAACATGGATCTAAAATTTGTTCGATAAGATGTAAAAATTATCAGAAATATATAAGTGAAATGTCGTGTCTTAAATTCGTGGCCACCACTGTATATGTGGTTCTAAATTTTTTGTGTTTAAAAATACATAAGATGTGTAAAGTTGCAGAAGAAATGTTTAGAACTACAAATTAAATATGTTTTTATACTATTGAAATGTATAAAAAAAAGCACGATAATAAAAACACATTAAAATTTATTTTATTAAGGGATATTTTATTAACAATAAATAAACACTTCTTACTATTCCTTGAATGTATTCTATTTAGTTTAAATATTTAATATTTATCTCATCAATCACCATCGACATATTCAATGTTCGTTTTGAAACGGTTTCTTTATTTTTATGTCTTTTGGGTATAAAGTGAGGTTCCTTTTCCAGTTTCTTGATGCAGCAATCTCTTGTGATTTTATTTCATTATTGATACATTTTTTACTCATCTTTATTTATAATTTATACCAATTTTTATTAATTATACAATTTTCTTGAAATTTATTTCTGCTTTTTATTTTTTTAAACAATATTTTGACATTTTCTAATTTACACATTTTAAGTAGTAATAATAAGTTTAAAATGTTTTTTTGTATTGTAAATATGTTTATCAACATTCATAATACTAAATTTTATATGTAATTTTGTAGACAATAGTATGTAATTGATTTGAATAAACATATCTTGCTTGAATTTAAGCATTCTCTGTATTTATACATGAAAATTTACTTACTCTATAGTAGTTATTTTACATGCATTTTTTAGAGTGTACAGTTAAGTGGAGATACACTAGTGGGTAAAAAAAAAATTTCATCTTAAATAAAAAAAATAGGTGGATTAGATGGAATTTAACGTGCTAAATAAGAAATTACGATAAATTAAACTCCAATATATAGCGACTTAAATTGTCTTTAAGCTGAATTTACATAATTTTTTGTTCAGTTAATATTTCCTTAGTTATTCGGTAATTAGTAGCAAATAAAAAAATTAGAAAATAAATTGAAAAATCGTGAAAATTTTGATCCATAACTCTGAAATTCTTTAGCGAATATAAAATATTGTTGACATAAATTGAAGACAATTTTCGTATTCGGTTTTGGTGTATCATTTATCAAAATCGTGTAAACGGTTCTTGAGTTATAGCCTAAATTTGACAAACCATTCTCGAATTTTATAGTGTGACAGCTGAATAAGTTGATGATATTTATCATGCCCATAAAAAGAAATCAGTACATGATAGAAAAAAGTGAATGCAGATTCTTGTTTAACTCGTCAAAATCCACTTAGTTTATCTATTTTTGTCTCAAGAAAAAATAAAAAAAGTAATTTTTTTTACCCACCACTGTATTTCTACTCAATTGTAAGTATACATGGGTATTTTTACTTCACTGTGAATAAAATCAAAATTTGTTTATCAATTTTGAAAATACATGCCTTATTTGATTCGCAGCATTACCAGCTTTAAGATAAAGATGATAAACTTAAACATTTTTGATGTTTTCATTTATTAAAAGAAATTAGTAACAAAAAAATCTAAAATTTTGCATGAAAATTAATTTTTTTGGACACTTATTTCAAAATAACTTCGAAACGTTGAGCACATACAAAAATTATGTTGATTGAAGATATTTTTAGTACGCATCTTTTGGTGTATCACTTGTGTCAATCTTACACACCGTTCTTGAGTTATGAGGAAATATACTAGAGTAATGGCCTTATTATGGGCGAAATATTAGACATGCCCATAAAAAAAAATCCAGACCTGATGGAAAAAAACTGAAAGCAGGTTCGTGTTTAGCACATCAAAATACATTAAGTGCAACTATTCGTCTATGGGGGACGATTTTTTGTCGACCAGTGTTATTAATAAAAAAATATCGGGTAGTACTTTCTAGACGCTGTTTAAACGCATATAAATGAAATAGAATTTGAAAATATATAGATATTTGTATTTTAGGAAGTTAAAGTTGTAGCCAAATAAATCTTTTTCTTTGTGTTTTTTCGTAATTTTGATTATTATAATTGCAGTTGTGCTGTTTTTATGCTTTTGGTGATGCAAGTACATGTTAAATTCAGATTTAACTAAAAGTTCGGTATTTGGTAAATTGCCGAACCCCGAACATCCATTTTTACCGAACACCGTTGCCGAACCCGAACGTTCGGTCGAACACTAATGTTTAATATTGTACAAAATTCAAAAAGTACTATTAGAAGAATAAAAAAGTACCACAAAGTCTCATGTTCTTATTGACTTAGGATCTTATATTTTAATTATATGTTTCTAGGTTTAAGAATATAGAAAATTCAAAAAATACCATTAGAAGAACAAAAAAGTACCACAAAGTCCCCGCTTGTGAATTCTCACCCACTTAGGATTACATATACTTAAGTTCAATTTTCTAGGTTTAATGTAACAAAAAATGCGTTACTTAATTTGAATAAAATTTAATTTCCCGATATTATTCCCTTTTTGGTACTTTTAATTCCCCCTGAATGTGGCGAGGATTGTATTCCAGTGAATTTGTAAATTGTACTAATTGAATATATGTCGGTAAAAGGAAAAAAATAAAAAATAATTTTTGTGAAAAAAGTACCAAAAACAGATACGATTTTTACCTCTCAAACGTACGAATTTCCAAAAAGTACCAAACCTATATTTGCCAATTTTTGATAAGGTACTAATTTGATGCTCATTTTATTTCTATGCTTAATGGATTAAAAGATAAATAGGTTGCAAAAAAGTACCAAATTACATTCATTACCAGTTTTCTTCCTAAAAGTGCCGAATTTCAAAAAAAGTACCAGACACCTATCCGTTTATTTTTTAAATTAATAACGATAACTAATAAAATTTTTTGTATCTCTATTATATAAGATATAAGGTTACATATTTTTATCGGTAGGATACCAATCTATAGTCCATATGTCATCTTTCTAGCTTAATTCTTGAAAAGGATATCTTCTAATACTTGAATGTGCAGATCAAATCATTAATAAAATCCAGACTGATAATAAAGCGGCGGAGGCTTTTTGAATTATTTTATTTTTTAAATTTATTGAATATAATTCAACTCGAGGCTTAATAAAGAAAATACAATTAAATTCGTACCAGCTTTTACCACTGTATAATTTATTAACAATATAAATTTTTGGTTAATGTTTATTACAGTCATTCTGGTTTTAAGTTTAATTATTATTTTATTCTAATTTTAGCTTAGAAACAATCACTAAATAATTGCTTAATTGTATAAATCTATAAAAATTATTTTATTAAAATCTCTTCCAGTCATGGTGTATGCTACAGATATTTAATTTGCCATGAGTTTATCAAGAGATATGAAAAATTGATTTTACTTTATTTTTTTTTTTTTTTTTTTTTTTTTGTTCTAGGAATAGAAATCCTATTGATTACCTTTAAAAAAGATAATAATAAATTACTTTTAAGATTATAAATAAACAAATAAATTATTCTAAATATGTGTAATTAAATTGATTTCGATTGACATAATAGTGGCTACTCTATGTCTAACGGTCGTCAGAACATTAAGAATGTACTTGACCAACTGTTTGAAAGCATTAGAAAGACTCTTGATAATGATAATATTCTTTAATATCCTTGATTTAATACATTTTAAGGTAAAAACTTGTTTGTTATGAATAAACTTTGGAAATGTTTTCATTGACACAAAAATTCATATTACAGGATAGAAATTATGTACAAAATTTGTAATGATGTCTTGTGCCCTTTCTTTAAAATTTTAACTATTTAGGGTATTCAAAAGTCTCATTAATCCATATGAAAATAAACTCCTACTTTTTTTTTTCAAATTTAAAAATAATTTCTTCTTCATTAGTATTTAAACAATTAAACACAAAAGTTAGTTTAACCAGTTTATTATCATTATTTTTTGGCACTCGTATACAAATATACATACCAACTTATATACATATATATCAAAATATATGTCTATATATAGTTTTATATATTTGTGCCATATATCGATTTCATTTAATCTCTTCTTGCATAATATTTTCTTTCTTTTTTTTTTTTATTATTAATTGTATTTAAAATATTTTTTGTTGTTTTAAATTTAACACTTCCGAAACTAGATAAAACGATGAGGATGATATTTTAAATTTTAATTTTATTTATACATACATACACACACACTGTGCTGTTTTTTGCTTATACATATACATGCATTTATAGCTTTTTGTACTATATAGTGCTGATTTAATAATAATAAAAACAAAAAAAGAAATTTTAATTAAAAATCATATAAAATGTTAGCATTTTTTTTCGGTTTATTTTTTTTTTTTTTTCTTTTAGTCTAACTTTTTAATGGCTTTTCAATCGTTGAATTTTATAAAAAAAAGTATTAAAAATAGAGTTTTTAAGCTTAAATTATTAAAAAACATTTATAAAAAACATTTATATACAGGTCATAATTTAATGAACATAAATTTGCTAATTTGCTACTAAAAGGTAAATCGATATAAAATGTTTTTTAAATGAAGAGAGAGAAAAAAAAAGAAAATGAATTTGTATAAAATTAGTTTAAATATGCATAAAAATAGTATAGAAAAAATTTAAATATTAAAGATATAAAATAGTTTATAGTTAATGTAAATTTGTTTGAAATTTAACAATACAGAATGATGAAATTTAATTTATTAAAGCGACCTATTGTAAAATAGTCTAGGGACACTTGTTGTAAAAATGTAAAAATTATGAACATCTTGTTAAAATTAATGAAATATAAACAATTGGTTTATAAATTTAATTTGGGAAAAGACAATAAACCGGCTAATATAGAGAAAATTTTAAATAGATTTATAGTTGTATATAACATTGGGCAACACTGATTCAAAGACACGGAATTTATCAGTAAATTTAGATATATCAGATCCCATAGTGCTAAGCCTAAAAATTTCTTCGCAACATATATTGAAAAAAAAAATATTTTGGTTTAGTTAAACATAAAAATTATAATTTAAATAAGCAGTAGAGAAAAAAGTTACCAATCACCAAACTAATTCATTCAATCAAAAATTGTTTAAATTTTCACCACTCATAAAATGATTACACAGGGAAACACTGATTTTACGACATGGGGTTTCTCAATCAATTCGGATATATGGTGTTAATAAGTACTAAGCCTCTAATGCAAATTTTTTAATTGACTCTAGTAAAATTAAGGAGCTTGCACCATATACTGAAAAATATCTCGAAAACCACTTGTACGATTTTATTCAAAAAATTAAAATAATTCTAATTAAAATTGCCCTTAAGTTATTTAAATATTATTTTTTAATATGGTCAACAGTTATGGAGATATTAAGCCTATTTTAAACAAAATTTCCAAAAAAATAAAATAGTTATAAAAAAAAAGTCTTGAAAAATGAAAATTTTTATCCTTTAGTCATGAAGATAAATTTGCTGCAAATAAAACAAGATATCTTTCATTCAAATTAATGCATAAATTTTGATTTTATTCAAAAATTAATGAAGATACAAATTTCATAGAAATATTAAAAAAATACAAAATTTATTTTACAATTTTTGTTGACTAATTTGTGAATAAAATAAAATTTTTTGCATTGATTTAATGGAAATTGTGTTATTTTATTTACAACAAATTTGTCCTTATGATTCTCGAATTTTTATGATTATTTATAAAACGAGTTATAAGGACTACGCACGAAAAAAACCGTGCATACACATCTGCTTATAGAAACTAAACCAATGGGCAACTTTTTCTTTTATTACGTTTTTATTAATGAATGTTATGTTCAAGTTCTATATACAAAAAAATAAATTATTTCCTGTTGGGTTTTAAGGAAATATCTGATATTTTCCAGAATTCTTCCAATTAAAGGTTTTATTGCATTTCGGTCACTTTTTTGTTCGAATAAGTCCTCTAATTTTTAAACTCCGTTTTATTTTACGCTGAGCCTTTAATATCCTTTAAATTATTTTTTATTAGAGCCCAATATCTTTCAATTGCACGGAGTTCCGGACAATTTGATGGATTAGCCTCTTGCGGTACAAAACTTTTAATTTCTTTGTTACCCCAATACTGATTTGTTGCTATAATGATAAGAAGCGAGAACAGCCATTATTTTCTTAATAAAGGGAGAAGTCTTTTCCAAAGGCACCCATTCACGTACATATATTTCTGTCTTAATGGAACCATTTTTTATGAATGAAGTGCTTCTTTCCGTATATGAATATGGCTTCCCAAATCAAAAACTTTCTTGGGAATTTAGATTTCCTTGATACACGATATTTTTCTGCCATATTCCCTCTAGCATCTGCAGCATAGAATTTCTGGCCAGGAAGTTGAAAAATTTCAGCCGGTACGAAAATTTTATTGTCTATTATACACTAATCATAATTATGAAAAAAATATTCTAAAGTACTTTCAAGTTATTTTTTACCTCAAAATCCTTGTTTGTTTTTTTTTTGTACTTCATACGTCTTCAGGCTAGTTTTCCTTTTAACGTTTCTGATAAAGAATCAAAGCAATTAATACTTTGTAACACATTTCTACCAGAGATGTAGAGATTTTCTCTCAAAATCCTTTAAATTTCGTCTGAGTCCTACAGCCTGAAGATAATATTTTTCTTCCACTACCAGGTTTCCATTCAGTGGCCATTACATTTTTGTATAATATTATGACCCAAAAAAAACTGTATTTTGTGACACAACTGCCTTTCTAGCAATTGTTTTATATGACTGATGTAAGATTTCATGAAAAATTTAAATTATGTGTTTAGGTGTTTTTTGTTCAATTTCCATTTTAAGAAAAACTAGTTCGCTATTACCATGAATCTTAGCACATGGCTAGTGAGCATAATGACAAATGTAAACCAGTTAACAGAATTATTTATTTTTCACCAAATCAAAAGCTATAAGCCCTAGAGCATGCACGGATTTATTCATGCGCAGTCCTTACTTCATTATATTTCTCTTTTATCTCCCCTTTTTAAAAATCATTCTAACTACGCTCTTTTTTACCTTTATCATTTGATCTTTTAAACCTCTTAAAAATCTCTAGATTTTTAGTACAAAATTTAGTTTTTATTTAATTTTTAGGGGGGACTATAAAAAACTAAATAAATTAACATTTATTATTATTTGTTAATTTTCATCATTTATAATACCTACATTCATATAAATAAGAAATTATTCATGCAAAATATATACATATTTAATATATAAAAAAATAATACAAATTATAAAGAAAAGAAATATAAATAACAAAAAATAAATTAATGAATAATACATGGTTTGGCAGACAAAACGGCGCGCTTGATTTTTTAAACTTAATACAGCCTGCCACCATACCAATACACAGACACAATCTAACTTAACGTCAAAAAAAAAAAAAAAAAAAAAAAGCAGTAAAATTTTAAACAGTTTTTTTATCGTTAAAAATCTTTAAAGAAATAAAACGCAAAAAAAGTGTTTAAAGGAAATTTTTAGAAAAGAGTAACAAACGACTGGAAGAACACGCTATATCAGATGGGAGCAGGAAAGTTGATTATAAAGGACATTTGCTAAATATAATTATTATTTTTTTTAACCTAAAAATAAATAAAGGCTCAACCTGCGCAATGAAAATATATGAACTATACAACATATTTAGCTACATAAGTACTTAAGACATCTCAAACAAATTCATATTCCACTATGGACCGAAAAGTGATTCTTAAAGGAAATATATAATTTAAATCTGATTCTAAAAACTGTAGTCATAACCTGAAACGAACATTTTTAGTCATATACTAGATTTAATGATAGGGTTTTATATATTACAATATCAAAATCGAAACTTTTGTTATAATTCCATTTTAGTTTTAATTGTAGGTGTTTAGGCACCCCCCGCCACTTGAATAGCCCTCCTAACAAAACTGAATTTTAAGGCTTAATATTTTTAGAATCAAAACACTTAGAAACAAGGAATAAAAATATTTAATTTTGAATTCAATGATAATAAAGAAATTATCACATCTCTAATTAATTATTTTATAAAAACTTTATTGTGAATTATCTTAAAAATGGTGGCATCTACACCAAAAAATTGTTCAACGAATTCTTTGATTCAACTTTCGATTTTATTGTTTCAAGGAAAATATTTGTTGAAATTCAATTAAATATTCAATGCAAGTGTGAACGAAACGATTCATTAAATTGATTGGAAAATAAAATAAATAAATAAATAAATAAATAAATAAATAAATAAATAAATAAATAAATAAATAAATAAATAAATAAATAAATAAATAAATAAATAAATAAATAAATAAATAAATAAATAAATAAATAAATAAATAAATAAATAAATAAATAAATAAATAAATAAATAAATAAATAAATAAATAAATAAATAAATAAATAAATAAATAAATAAATAAATAAATAAATAAATAAATAAATAAATAAATAAATAAATAAATAAATAAATAAATAAATAAATAAATAAATAAATAAATAAATAAATAAATAAATAAATAAATAAATAAATAAATAAATAAATAAATAAATAAATAAATAAATAAATAAATAAATAAATAAATAAATAAATAAATAAATAAATAAATAAATAAATAAATAAATAAATAAATAAATAAATAAATAAATAAATAAATAAATAAATAAATAAATCAGTTCTTTGTTTCAAAGTATTAGCTCATTTAAAAAACATCTTTATATTCTTAATAATGTTGGTTGAATTTAGGATATGACTTATGTGGGATACTTAAAGGATAAGTGTAGATTACTATGATATATATCATATATCTGAAATGATCGCACATTTTTTAAAAAGATTTTCTTTGAAAATTTGCGACAAAATATCTATAGATGAACTTTGAGGGCCAAATACTCGAAATTATAGAATATGCTCAGGATATGACTTATGTGGAATGCTTCCAAGATAAGTGTAGATTACTATGATATATATCATATATCTGAAATGATGCATAATGTTTTTTAAGAGAATTTTTGTGTTAAAAAAAAAACTTTCAAAAATAATATTTTTGAATATAATTTTATAAATTTTTTTTAAAATGGTGTAAATTTTTTTTTTTTTTTTTTTTTGCATTATTTTTCTGTTTTTGTAAATTTTTAATTGCGTTCCACACATTTGAAAAATACGTTCCACACAAAAATCTATGGATAAGTTTTTATGGATAACTTCACAGCTGTTATAAATGTTGATTTTATTCACATTTTAGTGAAGATACTCACTTACAAAATATACACTCAAAGAAAAAATTTGGTGAATAGCAACCATAATCGAACACTGTCATATTATGGTTAGATTTTATGGTTGTCTGAAAATTATATTATGGTTAGATGTAGCACCATATTATAGTTGAATCACAATAAAAATATTGTTGATCTGCAACCATATTTTTGTTGAATATGTACTTGATTCATGTATATAGCAATAATATGGTTAAATTACAAAAAAAAAAGATATTGTTGATCTGCAATCGTATTTTTGTTGTATATGTACTTCATTCATGTATACAGCAATAATATGGTTAAATCACAATAAAAATATTGTTGATCTGCAACCATATTTTTGTTGTATATATACTTGATTCATGTAAACAGAAATAATATCGAGAAACAATTATTATGCCTAAAAATAAATAAAAGCCAATTCATTTGTGGTGAAGTAGTTTTTATTAAAATTAATTATAATTTAGTTACATAAAATAAATCACTTTGGTATAAAAAGATAGATTCATCACCGGTGAAAGATGAAACCTGAGAAATTTCTTGTATACTCGTACCTTGACACCTTTTTTTAGCATTCCGAAAATAACCTATTATGTATTTTTTTTTTTTTTTTTTTTTGTTTATTATCCATTCAGTTAAAATATTTTCACAGTCAAAGGGAAACACTTATTTATTTCTAGTTTAATTTTAATCAAAATATTTTATTTTAAATAATTCACTTTTTTAAATATACATTAAGTATATTTTCAAATGTATTTTTAACTTGCCAACACACAAGTATATTGTTGCCAATACAAAACAAAAATTTTGTTGTCAATTCAAAATTACAAACACAATAATATATTTAGGTATTGAAAATAATTGTTTTGCACATGAAATTTTAACAACAATACTGTGGTTTCAATTTAAACATATTGCTTAGCATATTGTACCAACAATATAATTGTGAATTGAGAACAAATGTATAATTGCTACAACAAAATTGTTTTTAAATTAAAATATATTCAACAATAAGAATGTTTGCGATGAAAATAATATTGCTGGGGCAACCATACAAATAAGTTTTTTTTATGTAAACTAAATCTTGTTACATTACCAAGTCAAATTGTCGGAATTCCAAATTCCAATAAAAAAGTTTTTATTATTTCCTTTTAATTGCAACTTAAATTTGCAAGATCCTGAATAAAATATATAAGTTAAACCAATCATATCTTAAGACTTTATTTATTAAATTTTTACATGTAGCGCTCAATAACAAATTTCAAATGTGTCTTTCACCTGCAGGCAATAAAATGATATCGTCTTCTTAGTTTCTGTTATTTGTTTTTAATTTTTATCATATTAATTCAAGCTTATTTATCATTGTCACAAAACTATAAGATTGGTTGTTATTGTTTTCGTTTTTTTTTCTCGAATAAGAAACCAAAGACCAAAGACTTTCTTTCAACTTAAAATGTCGGTTTAAAAAATTACGGTTTTCTTTTATTTTTAGTTTAACGCAGTGGTGTTGGTAGTGGAGAAAAAAAATAAAACAAAATGTAGGTAATTAATTTAAAGTTTTTTAAACTTTATTTTCTGATTAGTGTTTCAAATATAAAATGGTGGTAATATGTATTATTAATATTTATGTTGGCTTGTGGTCTGTTATGCATAATTTGTAGTTTTAGTTTCAGTCGTGTGTATATGATTTTTTTTTTGTTTTTGCCGCCTTTCATATGAAAATTTCAATAACCTCTTTAATAAATGTATTATTATGTAGTCATCTGTTACCATATCAGTTTTTATTTGTTTTCTTCTTTATATTTTGGATTTTGTCTTAAAATTTGTTTATTTCATTTTAAAATAAAGATTATAGGTTTTTAACACAGTTTTCATTTTAACAAAACTTTGTATTTTTATTTATTAATTTTAATCTATTTATCATCGAAAAGACTTGTGTCAGTGTTTTTTTTTATGGTAGGGGGAAACATATTATTAATGGGAACTTTGACAAAGAAATTAATCAAACATTATGACTCAAGCCATTTATTCTTTGAAAGTTTTTACAAGAAAATACAAGTAAATCAAACTAATGACTAATAATAAAATATTTAACTTTTGATAAGAATTTACAGAGAAAACAATTTCATATAAACAAAGATAAGAATTTTTAGATTCAAGGAGAGCATTGGTTGCTATATATAAGTGATTTTCCGCAAAATAACTGTGTAGTTGAGGCAACTTAAATTATATAATCAACTTTTTTTTTCGATTTTAATGTAAAATGTTTACCTTACTTTGGGGAAACCGGAAAATCGCTTATAACTCAGCCATTCCTTATAAGATTTTGCTGAATTTCAATACCAAGATATTCGATACTTTAGTCAACATATAGGTGTAAATAAAAATCGTTTTAAAAGTCCGCGCATTTGGCAAAGTTAATTTCAACATACTAAAACCCAGACGGATATTAAAAAAAATACTTGTTCGTTAAAAAAGTTAACTAAAAGTTTGAAGAAGCCTTTTAGATATTTCACAGGGAATGTATTTTTTAAATTATTAAAAAAAAAAATACTTTACTTTGTAGGGTACAACATGACTGGACTTCATTTATTGCATGAAAATGCTTATATTTAAATTTATTATTAAGTTAAACATAATGAAAAAATTCCCTTAAAAGACAAAATAAAACAAATATATTTCTCGTTAAAACCAGAGCACAAAAAAAAAAAAAAAAAATTTTTCCACCAAAAAACAAGAAACCCATTAATCAAATATATGAATCACCACTTAAAGAAACTTAAACAATTAAGTGAAAACATTTCCACAGAAGAAATGATTAGCAACTTGTTTTTTTTTTTTTTTTTTTTTTTTTTTTTTTTGATATCACATTAATTAAACTGTAAAAATTAATTTAAATATATAGTGGAGTTGTATTAAATAAACAAAAACTGTTACAATATATATTTTTTTTTTTTTTTTGCCGTGTTTGTGTCATAACATTAAATAAGTTTACAAGCAAATAAACAACTGTTTTATCTCGCCATAAAAATAATATAATATACCTTTTTTTTTTTCTTTCAAATTAATAAACATTATGGAAGATTTTTTAATAATCTTATCACTTTAACTTGTTTCCTAATTAAAAAAGAATATATAAAATTCTATAAAAAGACATAAAATTCCCATAGGGCGTGTCCCATTAGCATCTTTATATCTTTTAATAAATTTCTATGAATTTATTTAAACAATTTATTACTGAAAGACATTAAAATCTTTGATCCCTTCTTCCTAATATTTTTCGTTTATAATTTTTACCGATATATTTCTTTAGAAATTTTAATTGCGTTTCATTTTATTTTGTCTTTTTTATATTGGTGTCATAACAATAATATTTTTTTTTATGGGTAATATTTACTTTTTTCTTAAAAAAGTTTGCAAAACTCATTTAGCAAAAATATTATGTTAATGATGTTAATGTTTATTGTTTTATGACATTTGTGATGCTTGATTGCTATCAAATATACTTTTTTATATTTTCATCATAATCATTATTTTTATAGATTTGTTAATAATTTTCAGTTAAAAGTTATTTTCATAAAATTATTTGATTCAGAGATTTTTTGGATGAAATAAAGAGTAGAAAGGAAGTGGTTTATAGCAGTAATATTATTTACAACTGTTAATGAATAAGACTAAAACAACATTCAAGAAGCAAATTGCCATTAAAAATATTAAAAATCATTTCATGTTTTTTCTCACAAATAATTTAGCGTATCAGCACCTGTTATCCATAATAAAAAATTTCCGTAAAAATAATAATAATAATAATAAAAT
Organism: Protophormia terraenovae; assembly: GCA_951394005.1. Classification (NCBI taxonomy): domain Eukaryota; kingdom Metazoa; phylum Arthropoda; class Insecta; order Diptera; family Calliphoridae; genus Protophormia; species Protophormia terraenovae. The sequence continues at coordinate 136,552,648 of OX596073.1, forward strand.
AAAAAATAAGAAATAAAAATAAAGGAAATTTTGAAAATTTATAAATTTCGATCGATTGATGAATTTTCTGTAGAAAATCGATCCATAAAATTTCTAAAGAAAATCGATAAATTTTTTATACAATATCGCTCGATAAATTTGCTACAGTAAGTTTTTAATATCAATAAATTTTCTATGAAATACTTACATATATTTTGAACGAGAGAAAAAGATATAGTCGGTCAAGCCCGACCATATGATACCCTACACCATTGTGAACATTATAATTCGGGGAGGGGTCTTTTATTAGACTTGGAGTCAAATGTGGACCGATACTCATTAGTGTAAAATAAAACATACGAATACAGAATATTACGTTGATGGTGACATTTATATGAATTTATTCACTTTTGGGTGATTCCTGAAAGAGGACCTTATGGGAGCTATGGTAAATTATGGACAGATCTTTGTAAAATTTGGCACTATTATTTACGTTCATATAAAACTTATTTGTGTCGAATATTAACTTGATACTAACATTTTAATGGGATTTATGCCCGTTAAAATGATTTTCTAAAAAGGGGTTCATATGGGAGCTATGGTTAATTATGAACCAATCTTTTTAAAAATCGGCATACTTCAATAGGCTTCGTTCCTGGACTATAAGAAACCTGTGTGCCAAATTTCATTAATTTTGGTTCAAAATTGCGGCCTGTAGTTTGATTACAAGGTTTACATGGACGGACAGACGGTCAGACGGACAGACGGACGGACGGACATCGTTAAATCGACTCAGAAAGCGATTCTAAGCCGATTGGTATAAATTAAGGTGGGTCTTAGACCAATGTTTTTAGGTGTTACAAACATCAGCACAAACGCATAATACTCTCCCCACCTATGATGGTGTAGGTATAAAAGTTTTATACAGAAAATTAACGATAAATTTTCTTAATCACATTTTTAATAAATTCTATCGACAATTTTTATTATCGATAAAATTTTCATAGAAATCGGTATTAAAAATATTTTAAATAATTTTATCGATAATAAATATTTTCTGTAAAAATGTTTACTATCGATTAAGCCAATATACATATATAATTTTTGAATATTGATAAATTTTCTATAGACATTTTTGTTATCGATAAATTTTCTATAGAAAACTTTTTTTATCGATAAATTTTCTATAGAAATTTTTGTTATCGATAAATTTTCTATAAAAAATTGTTTATTATCGATAAATTTTCTACAAAAATTGTTTATTATCAATAAATTTCCTACAAAAAATTTTCATTATCAATAAATTTTCTATAGAAAATTGTTGTTAACGATCAATTTTCTACAGAGAATTTCTGTTATCGATCAATTTTCTATGGAAAATTTTTGTTATCGATAAATAGAAAACTTTTGTTATTGATAAATTTTCTGTAGAAAATTTTTGTTATCAATAAATTTCCTATAAAATATGTTTGTTATCGTTAAATTTATTATATCGATTAATTTTATTATTGATAAATTTTCTATAGAAAATTTTTGTTATCGATCAATTTTCTATGGAAAATTTTTGTTATCGTTAAATTTTCTATAAAAAATTTTTATTATCGATGTTTTCTAAAGAAAATTTTGACAAGTTTTCTATATAAAGCTTTTATTATCGATAAATTTTCTGTAGAAAACTTTTGTTATCGATAAATTTTCTATAGAAAATTATTATTGATACATTTTCTATGGAAAATTTTTATTATCTATAAATTTTCTATAGAAAAGGTTTATTATCGACAAATTTTCTAGAAAAAATTTTCATTATCGATAAATTTTCTATAGAAAGCTTTTATTATCGATAAATTTTCTGTAGCAAATTTTTGTTATCGATAAATTTTCTATAGAAAATTATTATCGATACATTTTCTATGGAAAATTTTTATTATATATAAATTTTGTATAGAAAAGGTTTATTATCGACAAATTTTCTATAAAAAATTTTCATTATCGATAAATTTTCTATAGAAAGCTTTTATTATCGATAAATTTTCTGTAGCAAATTTTTGCTATCGATAAATTTTCTATAGAAAATTATTATTATCGACACATTTTCTATAGAACATTTTTATTATCTATAAATTTTATATAGAAAATGTTTATTATCGATAAGTTTTCTGTAGAAAATGTTTGTTATCGATAAATTTTCTGTATAAAACTTTTATTATCGAGACATTTTCTAAATAAATTTTATAAATATAGTCTGTTATTGTTAAATTTTCTATAGAAAATTTTTGTTATCGATAAATTTTCTATAGAAAAATTTTATTATTGATGTTTTCTATAGAAAATTTTTATTACCGATAAGTTTTCTATAGAAAACTTTTGTTATCGAAAAATTGTTTATAGAAAAATTTTGTTATCGATAAATTTTCTGTTGAAAACTTCTATTGTCGATAAATTATCTGTGGCAAATTTTTGTTATCGATAAATTTTCTATAGGAAATGTTTATTATTGATAAATTTTCTATAAAAAAATTTCATTATCGATAAATTTTCTATAGAAAATTTTTATTATCGATAAGTTTTCTATAGAAAATTTTTATTATCGATAAGTTTTCTATAGAAAATGTTTGTTATCGATAAATTTTCTATATAAAACTTTTATTATCGGGAAAGAAAATTTTTATTATCAAAAAATTTTATAGACAAATTTTGTTATCGATAAATTTTTTATTATTGATAAATTTTCTATAGAACATTTTTGTTGTTGTTGTTCAATTTTATATAGAAAATTTTTTAATTATTTCTAATACATTTTTGTTATTCATAAATTTTGTATAGAACATATTTATATATATATATACATATTTATATATTTATATATATATATATATATATCGAGAATTTTTCTATATACAATTTTGTTATCGATAAATAAAATTTAAAGAATTATTGCTATAGAAAACTTTTAATACCGATTAGTGTTATATAGAAAATGTTTGTTATCGATTATTTTTCTTTATAAAATAGTTGTTATAGATTAATTTTCTTTAGAAAATGTGTCCTATCGATATAGAAGATTTTTGTTATCGGTGAAATAAATTTCTGTAGAATATTTTTATCGATAACATTTCTATAAAAAATTTTTAATATTGAAAATTTATCTATAAAAAATTTAGTATTGATATTTTTCCCATTTTTTTTTTTTTTTTTTTTTTTTTTTTCGATAAAAATTTTTATTTTTGATAGCTTTTCTTTATGCTTATTGTTTCAATAATTTTTATACAAAAAAAATTTAGTTTCAATAAATTTTCTACTTGAAATTTTTATTTCAATAAATTTTCTGTACAAAAATGTATATCGATAAATTTTATATTAAAAAATTTGCGTCGAAAAATTTTCTGAAGAAGGTTTTTATAAAATTATTTGTGTTAATAAATTTATTGATAAATTCTATATAGAAATTTTTGTTATCTAGTGTTTTGCAAAGCCATTCACCTAACCTTACAAAGTAATTAATAAATAAAAGTATTAAAAAACTAGTTTCAGGAAAAAAACTCTTGCAACTTTAACAATAAATTTTAGTTAAAAATATGAAAAGGAATTATTAATTTTTAAGTGTAAAAATTTATTTTCCACAAAGAAAGAATATAAAATATTCTTTATTTAATTTTTATCAAATAATTTCAATTATGAAAAGGCAAAAAACTCATAAAAGTTAATTTGATGATGATATATTTCCCTTGTTAATTGACTATAACAACTACACAATACACACAAAAAAATAATTCATAAAATTACATAGAACAACAAAAACACACATTGAAAAAATAATGGCAATAAATAATAATAATTTCCGGTGATATTAAATGCAAAACAGAATTTTAACAACAACAAAATAGCAAATAAACTAAAATAGTTAAATTTGAAATGTATAATAAAATTATATGAATTCCTTTAAACTTTGAATATTATAAGGGTGACAAACTTTGCTAATTTATTTACAGCTTTTAAAAGCTTAATTTTCCCTTAAATGCCTATACTATGCTATAAATTTTATTAAGTTGAGTAAATAAATTTCAACACTTACCAACCCAACTTCGTACTTTCGGCAGATAATCATTCCAAAATGAGCATCGTTTGGCCAATGGACCTCTTTGTAGTTTTTCAGTTTTTTCATCTGTACTGAAGACATAATAGACGGGATCTTCTTTGGAGAAATTTGGCCATTCTTCACCATCTACAGCGGGGTTACTGTAATATAAGAGGAAGTTTTATAGAAGTTTTAAAAGTGGTAGAAGACTTAATACTATAATTTTAATTTCACTATGAAATGGTGGCGGTTTTAATCAAGAGTAAAAGCTTTTATTTATAACTGTTGTGTTCGGTAACAGTTACAATGTATTGGTATAACAGTTTCATTTGGTTGTTGTCTATGCTAATAACATTATTTTGGAAAAGCTTTTATGTGTGTTCAGACCAGTAAACATTTTGTTGAATACATTTTATCCTAAGCATCAAATTGTTAAAAAAAAAGTTTTGTAACATGAGTAAATTGTATGAAATTTGTTTTCCTTTACGAAATGAGATACAATAAAATATATTGGAATTAATATTGCCTTTAAAAAATCGATAATAAATTTATTTTTATTTTTAATTTATTTAGCTAAAGTAATTGAAATCTCCAAAAAATTAAATAACATGTGCTTATTTTTTGTGACTATGTTGAAATGTATAATTGTAGGAAATTTAAAACGATTTTTTAAATATTTCAACTACTTAAATATTTACACATTCCATACACATAAGAAATACGTGCATATATAGAGAATATTTGTTTAATATGTTGATTGCAACTTAAGTAAAAGCAAATTGTTGCAGAAAAACGTTGACAGCTAAACTCTAGAGATTAGATTTTTCTTTTATAAATCCCTTTTTTATATCCTCTACATAGAGTGTATTTAAGAACTAAAACTTGTACAAATGTTTAGCTTTATAAACAAAGTAAAAAAATAAAAAAAATAATAAAATAATTCAAGAGATGTAGAGATTTAATGATTCGCATTTAAGTAAAATTTAAATAAAAAAGGGGGAACAAGTTAAATAAAAGACAAAAAAAAAAAAAAAGCGCGAATGTTATATTCGGTTTGGACGAATCTATATACCCACCATCAACTTTACAAAATTTCGTTATCGTACATGCTTTTGTTTAAGAGATATCAGCAGAAAAGTATGAAAGGAAGTTATAACAGACACCCTGTGTTTCTAGTATTTTGCCCATAACTTTCTTGCTAACCGATTTTGCTCATTTTCAATACCAAACAAACCTTATATAAGATAAATATTTGATCCAAATTCGTCTCCCTAGGTTGTCCCGTTCGAGCCCTATCCTGCTTTCAACAGACAGGCAGACGGATGGACGGACAGACGGACGGACATAGCTAGATCGACTCAGAATCTAACCAGGACCCAGAAAATATATATGTTATGGGGTCTTAAATGATTCTTCGACAAAATTTTTTTGGTCGTTCACAGAAATATTTCATGTCTGTACAATTGATCTTCTGGGTATATACATCATCAAATCGTGTTAGAAAGTACCCTACAAACTTCAGGTCCGCTGCGACACGGGTTAACGATATCCGATTTCGCACAGTATGTTTTTGTAACACAAAGAAAAATTCTAGGGGGAGTTACGGTCAAAATTCAAAAGTTGGTAATTTGCTTAATGTAAACCTGGTTCGGGAAGAAAAAAAGGAACACAGGATATTAAGAAGGCTAAGGCTTTTCAAAAGGCCATCAAAGCATATTGAAAAGACCTCTAAACACATCTGGTAGAACAAAAGCCTGGTTAGCTCAGTGCTTCGACTATTTTATGCAAAAAGTTGACGCTAATGCAAGCTTGAAAACATACAAAGTCCAAAAAGTTCAAAGGATAGGGCACGAAAATTAAAATCAAATTTATAAATTGGACGACTTTACGTATGTACTAGCAAATCTTTCGCAGCTTCCTAGTTATATTGTTTATGTTGCTAATGCTCGAGGAAATGTTGAAGATAAGTTTAGGACACAAAAGCGGACAAAATTTCCTAAAAAAAATGCCTAGTATGGCAAGCTTTATACAGTTGTGGCAAAGTAAGCAAGTTATTTGTTACAGTGGGCTCTATAAATAGTGAAATATGCATCGAAGAAAGCTTCTTCCTTTCATAAGAGAGCATAATGTGTCCACATATTTTTGACCCGATTTGGCATTATGTCACTACGATAAGAAAGCTCTGAAGTGGTATCAAAACAATAACATAGTTTTTATACCAATAGGGTCAATCCTCCAAATTGTCCGCAGTGAAAATAAAATTGGGGAGCACTAAAAAGGTGTCTCAAAATATCGAAGATTTTAAAAGGAAATGAGCAAACTTTTCCAAAAAAGTGACTGAAACAACTATCAAATCTCTAACGAAATGATACCAAAAAAATATACACAAGTTTATAAATAGTGGTTAGAACTATAAAAGTTATATTTTTCTGTGATCTGTAATATAATATAAATTAAATAAAAAAAATCAAAAATCAACCGCTTCCAGATTGAATTTTATATATGTCAAGATATGTCGATCTCACTCTTTGTATAATTTTAAGCCAGTTATAAAAAATTATTAAAAAAAACTTCTCAAAAATTTTGGTACTTCATTTTAGTACATAATGCAAAAAAAAAAAAAGGTTTATATTTATACCCTACACCAGCATAGGTGGTTGGGGTATTATGTGTTTGTGCAGAAATTGTAACACAGAGAAAAAATCTTCGGACACCCACCGTAAAGTATACTGTTCGATTTCGACGATGTCCGTCCGTCTGGTCGGCTGGCTGGCTGTTCATGTAAAGCTTGTGCACAAAGTACAGGTCGCAATTTTGAAGATATTTTGATGAAATTTGGTACATATTGTTTTTTCAATACAAGGACGAAGCCTATTGAATTTGGTTATGATCGGCTCATTATTTCACCTAGCCCCCATACAAATGTCCTCTCAGAATAGAGTTTTAACACTCATAGATTCCTTAAAAATAGGAATATTTTAATGCACAAATAAGTCTTATTGAACACAAATCCATTTGTGAAATTTTATAAAGATTGGTCCATAATTAACCATAGCTCCCATATAAACCCCTCTCCTGAAAATCATTTTAACGTGCATAATCCGACAGAAGTGTTAGTATTATGTTAATATATAACGCAAATAAGGTTTATATAAGTAAAAACAAAATTATTTGGATCGGAATGGTGTAGGGTATACTTTTCTCGTTTTAATTGCAAAATGGCAAAAAATTTTGTAATTTTGTTCCTTTTATTGAGAAAATATTAAAAAGTTGGAACAAATTTCGAAATATTTTTTGCTTAAAATTGCAAAATTTTTTGAGACCTATTTTGTATGAAAAACATTAAACTTGAGATTTTCAATCGATGATAGGGAACTGAAGATAAATTTTAAATTTTTTTTCAATATTTCTTCCATATTGAGCTCATTTATACGCATCGTTTGAGGGGTCTTCCTACATTGAAATTACAAAAAAGTGAATCTAAGGGACATTTATCAAAATACCTCTAAAACTACATACGTATTTATTGCAATATCATTATCAAAAATTTACTTATAAGAAAATCAACTTCAAATTTTAATAGAACCTTGAATGAATGTTTACTTAAATAATTATTATGTATCTTTTAAACCGCGGAATTAAGATTTTTCTAACATTTTTTTTTTTTCGTAAATATTTTCTTTATTCGAATATGTAATTTTTTATACTTCGGAAATTCTTCAAAATTAATTAGGTTTTAATATATCCAGCAAAAATTTCGGTTGCCATGTAATGAGTTAATAAACTTATACAATGACTTTAGACTACTTCCACATTAGCTGAATAATCCATTATTTTAACACAATGATGACATTAGAGGCAGTTACTTACCTTATGTCATTACAAGAACTAATTACTTTTAAGTTGTTCAATAACTCATTGATTTTAAACTATTACTGGAGTCATTATAAGTTAACACAAGAAAAACTAGTTGCGTTTTAGGTTATTAATAAGTAATAAAATTTTAAGATATAAAAAACTGTTTTTTTTTTTAATTTTAAACCTCGAATGATTTTACCCAGCAAAAACTTTGGTTGCCAGTAATGAGTTAAGAAGCTAATATGGCATTACAAAAACTAACTACTTTTAAATTGTTCAATAACTCTTTGAAATTACTGAAATCATTATACGTTAAAACAAGAGGAACTAGTTACCTTTTATAAACCTATAGGTTACTAATAAGTAATGAAATCTTCGGATATTAAACAATAAAGAAGCATTTTATATTTCAAAAATTATTTTAGATCAAAAATAAATTCATACGTAACATAGGTATTTAATCCTTTTTTAAATATATTAGTTGCTATACTGAATAAAAAAAATCAAGAAGAAGTAGTTTTTAAACAAGCGCGAATGTTATATTCGGCTCGGCTGAATCTGTATACCCACCACCAACTTTTTCAAATTTTACGCTATATGGGAGGTGGGCGGTAAAGTGGGCGGACCATGCCAATTTTTTGCTTCCAAGTTTACATTAGTCCTTGAACTATTTGAACACAATTTCACTTTATATGGGGGGTGGGCGGTGAAGTGGGCGGACCACACCAAATTTGACAATTAATTTCAATATACTTTTTGACTAAATATCGTCAACAGATTAAAAAAAAAAAAAACTTGCGTGACACATTTTTCTAAAATTTTCCATTTTTGGCCAACGCTGGATGTAGGGCGCAAAGCTAAATCAATTCAAAATTTATTTTTTAACCATTTATGAAGCCTTGTTTTTTTAAATATGTAAAACAAATTATTAAAACAACTTTGAGAAACAAGTGAAAGAATAGTGCTGTATTTTTGCAAAAAAGTAGCCATTTTTCATACTAATTTCAGAGTTCTGAATTTGAACATTTTTCACGTCTAGATGAAGTGAGATAATCAAAAGATTTTTTCAGCATATTATTTCGAAATACTTTTCAAATTACATCATATCTTTAAAGAAATTATCCCTCATATACCTCAGGACTTAAAATCAAAAATTCAAGCGTTAATATTTTTTTTAACTGTAAAGATATATTCAGACTAGTCAAATATTTGACCAACATGACGTAACCGCTATATGAAATATTTCCTAGCTTCTCCATTGTAATGGGAAAATATTTTTTACTTATAATTAATCATACTGAATCTTGTTTGACATTGATTTCTCTCACAAAACATTTGCAAGATCAAACAACGGCAATTTTTTTTTTTTTTTTTTAGAACTAGTTTACGCAATTTTGGTCAAATATTTGACAAATGTGAACATAACTTAAGAGATAACTTAGGTGAGTAAGCTTATATTTTCTTTATCTTGTCAAACACTACAGAAATATTAAAATATTTGAAATCGGACGATTTTCTGAAACTTTTACATACTCGAGATGGTCAACTTTGACAACCTGTAGCTTATCTCGTTTTATTACAGAATGACTACAAGATAATTTTTCTGAAGGCTTTGGTCCTCCTCTACAACTCATCCATACATTTCAATTTGATCCGAGCAGTGGTTTAGGAAATACAGATTTATTACAAAGAAATTTACTTTTGGCCTCACTGTGTTTTTGCTATCATTAAAATATCAAAACATCTTATACAATTACGCAGGAAATTGCAGTTAATCTTCAAAACTTTAATAGGGTTTTAAAAATTAAACAACCAACGTAATTAACTCCCTATTCCAAACCTTTTGAAAACAAAATGTTTTAGAGAAAAAGATTTAAATAATATAGCTAAACTTACCCTGTTTTGGCAAACTCAATAACTGAATTCAGCATACGCTTGCCCAACTCTCGTTCTACAGGCCGATACTGCAGTGATGTGTTCAAGGGTTGACCAAAGAAATACTCGATTTCATCACCATGCAAAACACCCATCCATTCACCCCATAAGGAGGTACTAGTGCGCTGCAATAAATAGAAAATAATAAAACAGAAATTATTACAAAAAAAATCTATAAATGCCATTTAGAAAACAATGGAAACGATTTTTTATTAAAGCATTTAAGTGTGATATTCATTAATACGTCCATCTGTTTGTCTATCCTCCTCTATTTAGCAGTATATAAAAAAGTATATTGGTCATAGTCGAGTGCTAGCTTTAGCTTTATATAACAAGAATACGTACGAGATAAATTGGAGTGATAAACAAAAACTATGTATATTTTCTTGTTTAATATTTCTTTTTTTCTTTCTTTCTTTCTTTTGTTTTTGTGTTTATAAGTAAATTGCTTCAAAATTGGCACAAGTGACTCTGTTGCTTGATTGCTTTGACTCTGTTTCTCGTTATACAGAACTGACTGCCTACCTCTCAAACAATTTGTTCGCCTGCCTGATTTGCTTCGTTTATTTGTGTTAAATGGAAGGCTTATAGTTAAGTCTCAAATACTAAACTCTATGTTGATGAGATGACTTTGCCTCTTCTAGTTGCAGTTGATGATGTAGATGATGATGATGATGATGATGATGCTACTGTTGCATTTTATTCATACAAAAAGAGGACTTTGGAGAACTTTCTATGTTTTTTTTTTTTTTTTTCTTAAGCATAAGTGCAGATTTGTTTGTTTGTAAAAGTGTATGTTTGTAAACTTTTCTATATATTTTTTTAATAGCAGCATAATAACCAAACACTTATAAAGCAAATACAAACACATACAATCTACAGGCTAAGTGACAGTGTCTAGAAAAATTAAGACAACTTCTAAGTAAACTAAATATTAAGAAATATGTTACAATAAAATGTTTCTAAATTCCAAGGATGTAATTTTTCTTTAAGAAAATCATATCAAACAAAGGCTTAAAAGTTAAAGATCATTATTAACTTAATTTTTTGTTTTATTTAATAAAAATTATCTCTTTTTTTAGTTTTTTCCCAATTCTTTTTTTAACTTAACTATTTTGCTGCTCACTGTTGTGGTCTCTATGCCATACTTTATATTCATGGCAGTGCTTGTGCTGCAACTAAAGTGTTTTTTGCGTAAACATGTGTGTTTGTTTGTTCCGTAAAGTATGCCACAGATTAAAATTTCTTCCTTCCACTTCAGTTTTTTATTCCTTCCTTTTTCTTATTTTTTTTTTTTTTTTTTTTTCTAGATTCTTTTAATTTTTTTTTTTCTAACGGTTTTTTTTAAGCCACGTGTGTGTTGCTTTTAAACAATGTCTGGCCCCAAAAACATTTTTTCATTTTATTTGCTGTTTTTCCACCATTTCTTGTTAAATGTTTTACTACAAAATTCATGTTTGGCCTAAAGAAGTAAAGAAAAACGAACTACATATCTCTTGCACCCATAGTTATGCCAATATTCTCATACATTTACATACATAACTCTCAATATGTATTATAAATGCAAGTGCACAGTGAAGGAAAAGTATTGGACTACCGAAAGAAATTTTAATATTAAATATATTTGATGTGTAATAGGGAATATTAAAGTGTGGCCGTATTGGAACTAGTGACTTAATAAAATTTAAAGTGGCATAGTTTCAATTCTGTAAAAGATATTGATTTCAATCTTTTTCTGTATAACTAAGAATTCTTTCAGCTATGCAATGTAATTTAGATGATAAAAATCAAGTTGTACTTTTTCTGATTTTTGAAATTAAAGTAACATTTTTGTAAAAAGGTGTTTTTTTTTTTTTTTTTTTTTTTTTTTTTGAGAAACTGTAAATATTTCATCTGCATTAAAATCTTTGTTATTAAAGATATCTTAAAGAAATTTTCGGTGGATATTAGATTACCCACGAACACAAAATTTTTTATTTTACTTGCTCCACCGGCAGTTTCTGGTAGATGGGGCAATAAAAATAATATGTGTGCAAAAATTGGGTCGATCGGTCGTAAAGAGGCCAGTCGACTTTGACCTTTGTCCTAGAACAAGGCTTAAAAGTAACTAATATCTTTATTGCGCTATAACTCTTTAATTTGACATTTTCAGATAAAATACTATATAAGCTTTTTTATTCAGAATAAAATGCAGAAATTTTTGACATATAATGTTTTAGCCTACTATGACTTGTTGTGATGTTATAAGCAATCAAAGTAAACATTTTTATATGAACTTTTCTTAAAAAAGCCCTGGTTTTAATATGGGCCTAGCCTGGTAGAAACGGTTTTAATTATTTTGTAGAGTAGGATTTTTAGTTTTTATAAATCGGTACGTTTTATCACATTTGCTCATTCTTACTTAAATTGTATGTTAAATCGATGTATAAAATAAAATTTTGTATAAATCAACCCGATTTGTATCTGCGCAAAATGGTGCTCAAAATGTGTTTTTTTTAGCCGCAGATATGCAGGGGAAGCAGTTAGAAAATTAAAAAAAAAAAATATTACGCCATTATTTTTACTACCGCATAAACCTTACAAAAAGGTATGATATCTCAAAATCAAAATTTTCAAATTTATCCTAATATACATACATTTCAAAAATCTCAATTTTACAAGATCTTTGTTAGGATTTTTCCATATATAGCCAAATATTTTCAACTGATTTTATTATATTTTATGTAGTTGGTTAACAAGCAAAACTGTCTATTGAACAAAGAAAATTTTGAGTCGTTAGTTTTATTGAGTCAAAAGTTAAACGATTTTGAATTGGAAAGTTTGCAAAAATTAACAAACATACAGACAAATGGACGGACATTAGAATTCATTCAAAAAAATGTTAAAATTCTAAAAATATCTCGCTTCTATTTCTTGATAAATATGAAAACCAAATAAAGGTATTAAAATTTTGATATCACCTTTACCTGAATTAAGTGGCATTTTTGACCAATTTAACCATGCTGCCAAAAAAATATTTTTTTTTACTAACTAATAAATAGTAAAAAATTTAACGTGATCATCAAAATTCACCATTTTCTGAATTAAGCGTTATTTAGGTACCATTTAACCCAAATGTATAGACGGACTGACATTACCATTCAGCCAAAAAACATCTTATATATCTAAAAATATTTTTTTTTACTTACTAATAAATAGAAAAATTAAACGTGATCATAAAAGTGTTGATATCACCTTTTCCTGAATTATGCATAACTTTCGACCCATTTAACTCTAATGTTAAGACGGACGAACAGACTTTACCGTTCTGCTAAAAAAAAAAAAAATCTTAAAATTGAATTTTTTTTAACTAATAATCAATAAAAAAAAAAAAAAAAAAATAAAACGTGATCATTAAAATATTGATATCATCTTTCTCTGAATTAAGCGCCATTTTCGACCACTTTTACCACAATGTGTGCCGCCTGAAAGTGTACATCTCAAGACTAGTTACAGACTTACGTCAACTAAAGCTTTGATGATGTCTGTCTTTCAGTTTGAGTTAATTATAATATTTATTATTATTTTTTTTTTTTTAATAATCAGAACAGAAAAAAACTTGAAAGACCATACTGTCAATGACATCTTTATCGTTACCTATTACATGTTGGATTTCTTTTAATCAAAAATTAAAAGTTGTGAATAGTTTTGACCGAAAATAATATTTTTGGAGGTACTTTAAAATTGGTCCAGCTCAAGAAAGTGAAATAATTGTTTCCTAATATTTTGGGAATTAGTTTAAGACACATAAAGCTTTAATTTTAGGAAGGAAATCTTGCAACAATTTTTGTCTTCGCACAAATTGACGCACTTTATTGATTTCAGAAATTTTAAGTAAATCATTAATTTTATCTTATTTAAAAAATTTTTCTGAAAATCATGAAATAATTTTTCTTTAGCTATTAACAAAAAAATTGCGCCATAAAATTACTTATGTAAAGTTTTCGTTGATTTTCTCCAAAACGTGCCAAAAATTTCATTCCTTTTCATAAAACACATAATTCGTGTTACTAAGCCTATTCATAAACGAAGAAAATTTGTAAAAATTTAGCGAAGTAACAAAGAAACTGCAAAACTAAACAGTTTTTCAGCTTTCCTGAAAAGTTATTAAAAATTACATAGGCAATTTACTCAGCGCAGGGACGATTTATTATAAAACTGTATTTAGTAATAATAATACATTAATTAATTAATTAATTAATTTTTTTTTAATTTTTTCAATAACAAATTTTTTTTTTTTTTTTTTTTTCATTTTTATTCCATTTTTTCAGTGTACTTTTAATATTAGTTTTCTTATAAACAAAACAAAAAAAAAAAAAAAAAAAAAACCCTCACAAGTGTAGAAAATTAAACAATGCTTGTAATAATAACAATAATTCTTCTTATTATTACGAGTAGTTTATATAACAAAGCGTATGATTAATATTTGTTTTTAAAAGGTCTTATTGAATATAACTCATATGCCTTAAGTGTTAATTTGAAACATTTCATTTTATGAGAATTATAACAGGGTAACTAAAGAAAATATGTTTTCTTTATTTTAATTTCAATGAATGAAATACACTGAATGTAGTTGATTTTTTCCAACGTACGAATTACTAATTCAACGTACGAACTCCTTGTTTCAAAGAAAACATTCATTAAAATTCAATGAAAACATTAACGCTCTTAGGGGCAGTACATTGAAATCATTCGTTAAATGAATTTTTTAATAAAATAAATAGGTTTAACGTGTTAGTTCATTGATTTAAAAAATGATTTAATAAAGAAGAAACATTACTCAACAAGAAAGTACATTGAATCAATGAAAAATTTCGTTAAATTATGTTAAACTATTAGTACTAATTCATTGTTTTCTAGCGGGAAATAAAGTAAAACGAAAACAAACCAGTTTATATTTATCTCTTAAAAAGCAAAAGTGTTGTGCTAAAACAAAAAATATATTGAACACAAAAACCAAGAGGCTTCTATTTGTAAGCATTTACACATGTATAAAATAGTTTAATTTTATTCTTGGTAATAGTATATTAGAGATTGACCAAGATTTAGACGCTACATCCAGCGATCGTCAAGGTATTCTTTATAACATTCCGAAAGTTTTCATAAAAATAAAAACATGTCTATAAAAAAAAAATAATAATAATAATAATAATAATGTTAAAGTAACCACTTTAAAAAAATTGAAGTCATTTTATTGAATTTTAGAACTTTTATTTATTAAGGAAAAATATAAAGTTCACGATCACATCTATATAGGGTTGCCAGACGGGCTTGAATTAACTTGATTGTCAAGATATTTTAGAAGTTGTCAAGTTTCAAGTTAAAATATAATTTGTCAAGTTGAAAACAATTTGTAGTTATGAAGATTTTTACGATAGCGATAATCCCGAAGGATATTTTTATATTTTAGAGAATACTATGCCATATGATTTCCCAGCAAAAAATGATGAAGTTCTTCCAAAAAAAATAACATTTTTACAACTTCAAAAGTGAACAAAGTGCATATTTTAAACTTTTTTGGAAGTTCTTAATAATTACTTTAAAAAAAGTGAGAATAAATGAATTTTCAGCAGGAAAAAATGGTAATAATTTCTAACAAAATTTAAATTTTACAAACTTTAAAGCATTTTTATTATTATTTAATAGGTCAAAAACAGAATTTTTATTAAAAAAATGTATAAACGTAGAATTAAGAGAAGTGCTTCAAAAACAATGAACAAGAATTATAAGAGAATAAAATCCTACCAATGACAACCATGGGTTAAAAAAAGAATTTCTGCAGCTCCTTTTCACCACTAAGTACTTCCTTCCAATGACAACACAATGTTAAAATCATGACTTTTTCAGTTCCTTTTTTGCTGGGTTATTATACAATAAAACTTGTACAGAAATGCAAAATATAATGACTGAATTTTAAATAATCTTTAAATCATATGTATAAGAGATATACGAATCGTTTTAAGTTTAAACAAAATTTCATTAAGAACGAACTGATTACCATAAGTTAAATATAGATCACTGTTTTCTCGAGACTTATTTGAAAAATTCCAGAATGAATTCGTTTATAGCAGTTTTTTTAACACTTTTATTTTCCCCCTCTTTATAGTTAAAGCTGTACACTACCTAATATTAATTCATTCTGTTATTCAAATTTATAAAAAGTGGTTTATCGTTTATTATTATGTCACAATGTACTTAACGTATGTTTATTGTAGGTTCATACCTACCTCATCTAATAACTTTTAGGAATTTAGCTTAACTATGCTTTGTAAAGCTGTGTTAAGTATTTTGAATACGGCCGTAAATTTTCAATAATTGCAAAAATCTAATATCGTATTTGTTAACATTTTTCAATGGCACAAATGGATATGCTATGTAAAATCTTATTTTCGAAATTATTTAAAACCTTTATCCCTTTTACACTGAAATTTGTATATACGCATATAAGTTTCATATAAAAAATTGTTGTCGAAAGTCGATTGTCAAGTTTTTTTTTTTTTTAGAAATCAAGCTCGTTTTTCTGGAATGTCAAGTTAGATCACAATTCGAATCTGGGAACCCCACATCTATATCTATTTTGTATTAAAAAAATATATATAAAATATAAAATTTAATAAATTAATTTCAAATAAAGTCCGGACGTATAGTTTCATTGGGACAGCGTATGAGTTAATGGAAAATAATGAACGTGTTTATTAAATCAATGAACGAATAAATTAAATAAATGAATTTGTAGTTTGAATTTATATATTAATATATGGCATTGTTTCAACGTGCCTGGACATTAGGTAAAAATTATGATACAAATTCATTTAATCAACGAAATTGATTTGATTTGCGTTGCATTTATGTACTTTTTTTTAAGTGAAAACAAATGGAAAAAACTTTAAAATTAAAAAAAATTAAATAACTGAATAACAAATCTGTAAAACTGAGAATAATTTCAATATTTTTAAATCTATCAGTCAATATGATATCTCAATGAAATTATAAGCGAATTTTTTATTACTGTCGGGTGATTCCTGGAAGTGGGTCTTATGTGGGAACTATGGTCCTGTAATAATTTAACTACAGCTTCTAACACTGATTTGTGTCAAATATTAATTTGGCACTTGTTATATATTTGTGTGGGATTTATGACATTAAGCTGATGATTATATAAAACTGATATGTGCCAAATGTTATATTTTATGATCGTTAAACCCCTTTTTTAGAAGAACATTTGATTCTAGGGATCATAAACTAAGAGCAACATACTATGATTGTAATATATGATTCGGGGTTATAATAAGTATATTTGTATGTAATCATTATTATGATTCTAATTTATAATTTATTAGTAAGGTTCATATCCTTATTAATAACTTTTAGTAAGTTATATAACCTTTTCTTAAATATTACTTTTAATTTCATAGTGTTTTTATCATTTAATAATCCCATGTTATCATATATATAAACTAATTTCATCATATATATATAACACCATTTTATAATATATATATCGACCATTCCAGGAAAGAACGCCCGAAAAAGTATATTTTTTTACTTGATGGCTTTCAATTTCGATAGAAATTTGTATACATAAACTCCATTAAGCCTTTTATAAATTTCAGTTTTCAGTTTTGTGAAATTGTCAAAACTCGCGATTTAATTTCGCTTTTTAATTTTCTCAAAAACCAAAAAAAATTTCAAAAGTATGTAACTTTGAATAGCAATATCTCTGGGAAGACTTTGTGAATTTTAATTATTTAAACGGCCTTAAAATTTCGCATATGGCGGCTTTACGACGAACATTTTAAAAATAAAAAAGATTTTTTAAAAATGCATTTTAGTGCAATTGCATTTTTCAAATGCATTTTTCTTTAAATATGCTATTAAAATTTTTTAATTTTTTAACATAAATGAAAAGTTTGGAATCTTTACATTAAGATAAAAGTGTCAAATTTTTGGGACGCGAAAATCTTATATGCATAATCCAATTTTTATAAAAACATGTTTAAAATTTTTCATATAAAAATAACATTTTTTCTTGTTTTTTAAATTTTCTGTAAAATTTGTATAAAAGTTAACAAAATATAAAAAGTATGCAATTTTAAATATTCATATCTCTTGAAGTTATTGATGGATTTCTGTAATTTAAAAAATATTTAAAAGGCCATTGTATATTTTTTGTGTAATTTAGTCAGCATTTCGAAAATCACCTCTTCGATCCATAATATTTTAAAAATATAAATACAGTTTTTAGATGCATTTTTGTTAGTTGCGAATTTATTAAATTTTAATTTTTTAGTGTATTTAAAAATGCTTTGTTTATTATAACTTAAAACAATAAATAGACTGATACATAAAGTTTTACTATTTTTAAGTATTTTTTAAAAAATAACACAATAAATTTTTTTTTAACAAAATACGTAAAGATACTCATAAAGCCGAAAAATGTAATTTTTATATGAAAAAATTTAAACTTGTTGAAGAAAAGGGAAAATTATGCACAGTACATGTGTGCATTTGAAAATTTGAGATTTTTATTTTAATGTAAAGATTCCATGCTTTCCAAATACGAAAAAAAAATCAAAACAATTTAATAGCATATTAAAAGAAAAATGCATTTAAAAAATGCAGTTGCATTAAAATGCATTTTTAAAAAGTATTTTTTATTTATAAAATACTCATGTTTAAGCTGATATAATTACAATTCAAACGCCGTTTAAATAATAAATTTCCGTAAAGCGTTCCCAGAAATATTTGTATTTAAAGTTGTATACTTTTGAGATTTTTTAGATTTTTTCGAAAGTGAAAAAGCTAAATAAAATCGCGAATTTTCCGAATTTAGCGAATCTGAAAACGGAAATATTTATAGACACCTTATACGTATAAAATTTTATAAAAATCGGAGGACACTTGGTATATTTTTGGGCGTTCTTTTATGAAATGGACGATATATATATATATATATATATATATATATATATATATATATATATATATATATATATATATATATATATATATATATATACATATATATATATATATATATATATATATATATATATATATATATATATATATATATATATATATATATATATATATATATATATATATATATATATATATATATATATATATATAACTTTATTTTCAATCATAGATTTTTTGATAAACGATTATCGATTTTTATAATTTTTTGAAAAACAAAAAAACAATTTTATTAGAATATCTTTTCTTTAGAAAATAAAAATACATTTTTTGATTTTTTTTTTTTTTATAAAATCAGATAAGTCGTATAAAGCATAACTGGAAATACTTCAATATATAGTGCAATCGAAATTTATCGTGAGTTCTAGAGCTAATTAAAAAAATTTAGATAAGACGCTAAAGTTCGGTTTTATACTGTTTCCTCAGTGTATACTTAAGTGCAAACTTAGTAAAGTAAATGCTCACACTTAACACACTTAAGTAATATTTCGTTTTACAATTTAAAACTTAAGTTGGCAAAAAAAAAAAAAAACAAAAAGACATTTTTTTAAATTTTGAAACTTATTTTCATTATTGAGATTTACAAACTGATAATCGAAAAAGAATATTTGGAGGTAAAAAAACATACGTTCAAATTCATTTTTCTAGAATTATTTTATTAATTTATTACCAAAAAGGCAAAGAAATTGACACATATTTTGATATTATTTGCAAATTAATATGAGATTTATTAATTTTCAATTATGAAAATTTATTGAAATGTTAAATTCTATTATCTTATAAGAAAACACAATTTTATTGATTACTTCATTTAACTTTTAAAATGACCACAAATATTTCAATAAAACAAGTTTCAATACACAAATATTGTAACATAAAACTCAATAGAATAGAAAATTAAACAATTCCTATTACAATAACTAGATGTTATTATAAAGTGTACACCAAAGCGTATGATTAATAATCTTAAAGGATTTAACATAACATTACTTATACTCCTGCGGCAAAAATAATGTATGAAGTTGCACAAAATAATAATAAATAAAAAATCTTTCAAATTTAAATAGAAAATAAATTATTTAATAACACAGAATATTCTGAGAAAAAATCAGATTTTTTTTTTTCTAATTCTTGATTTTCTTATTTAATATTCATCAATATTATTGATTATTTTTTATTCAAAACAAAAATAGTGAAACAAAGTACTTGTACTTTATTTATAAAAAATATTTAGTAATTTGTTTTTTTTCTATCTTCCCCTATAATTATTTTTTAATATTCTCTTATATATACAATACATAAACAAATCCATCGATTCCTTGTGTCAGCCGGGACAACAAGAAGTAGAAAAAAAAAAACAAAAAAAAAGTCTAAAAACGAAAAAAAAGGTTTTTCGTCAAGAAACAGAAGTTGATGAAGTAACTGGCATTAATAATTGGTAGGGGGTGGTAAATACAAAAAATAAGAGGAGGAGTAAAATAAAGTATTCTTTATTCAAGTATAATTTGTGGCATTTTTTTTTTTTTTTTTTTTTTTTTTTTTTTGTTTTGCTACTGTTTTTCTGTGTTCACCATGAATTGTGTCAGACTGAAAATTAAAAATGACACTTCATAAAATATACATGCATACAAACACAAGCACTCTCACACACACACACACACTTACATACATATATACATACATACATACATACATACATACATACATACATACATACATACATACATACATACATACATACATACATACATACATACATACATACATACATAAACATTTTTAAGTAGTGAGCTGTTATTACGAGGGTTGTGAGTTTAATAATTGATATTAAGAATAAGCAATGATTTTTTTTTTTTCTATCTTGACAAATATTTAAACAACTAAAACTAAACTCAACTAAAAGAGTTTTTTATGTAAAATATTAAAATTTATTTTTCCTTTCTTTATAATATTCTATTATTTTATATAAAGGAATTCATCAGATTAATACTATGAACTTAACTGTCGACCTTTGCACGTATAACTTATTTAACCACAAAAAGAAATTAATGAATTTTTCTATATGACATATTTCAGTTTTTAAGCTGAACAGAAACAAAATTTTAAATAAAAAAAGAAACAAATATACAAAGCAAAAATAATTTTGTATAAACCACAAGAAAGCAATTGACATAAAAGCGTGTTGGGGCAAAAAAATAAAAATTGTAAATAACGATTGTGTTAATAATGCTTAAATAACCACAATCACATTAAAGTATCATACATAAAAATTATTATTATTATTTTTTTTGCTATACAAATATTAATATGAATAAAATAAGAAGCTAATGAGCTTGAAATTTGTTAACTCTTTGCATGGAAATTTCTTTAATTTTAAATATAAGGCAAATGGTTGTACATAAGTTAAAGAGTCAGGGAAACATCTTAACAAAGCTTAATTATATACAAGCCATTATTACTTTGTGTAAGGAGAAAGGAGAAAATGAGATTTCAGTATTCATGTTGAAATGGAATAACTAACGTGACCAGACATCCCGCATATGGCGGGTTTATCACGCGTTTTAGACTTCGATCCTCCTTTGTAAAGAAATCCAGATTTTTTAACACTAACAGACCCCTCAGGGTTGGAGCTAAGGAGCTTAAAATAGGGTACCTTTGAAAACTATCGCCTATGTGATGGAAATCACACGATTGTCATTTCACATGCGTTTTGAAAATCGCCAAATTTATTTCAGCATGTGCTGCAGTTCAAGCGTTTTACTTGTTCGATTTCTCTCAATTTGATCAGCTGTTTCTATTAAATCGTTTATGTATGAGAAAACAAATAAGAAATTTAATGGATTAAATTTTAAATTTCATATTTTTACTTAAAATTGTTAGAAAATATTACTAGTTTTTACCTAAATGAAAAGAAAACATATTAAGTTTTATATTTACGCCATATTTATTATTATTATTATTATTTTTTTTTTTTTTTTTTTTTTTTTTTTGAAGCCATGTTTAAGAAAAATAGACAACTTCACTTTGGTATAAGAATGCGATTTGAAATCGCCTATTTTCTTGTGATTGTGAATCACATCACACCTATTATGCGATTTGAAATCGTAATCGCCAATTTTATGCGATATGCGATTCTCATCACATAGCCGTATAAGAGATAAATAGCACACATGTTTCTTGCAGGTCTTATTAAGGCCTACAAGAATATATAATATTTGAAATCGGACGAGAAACAAAATTTGGCAAGCGATTAAAATTGTTATATGTCAAAGGTATCCAAATTTAAACCCCTCAGCTCCGCCCCTGAGAGGTCACTTGGGTCCCCCTTCTCAACTTTACTTTGTGCACTCCTCTGCTACGCTTACGTCATATTTCACGTGAATCTAACTAGCCGATTATAAGTTATAGATATATTTCTAAAAGTTTTTGATTCTGCCCCACTGTGCACTGCAGTAAAAAAAAACTTTTGTTTGCGCGAGTTGAGTTTTGGCCAAAAAAAATAAAAAAACTGTGTCTTCGGACAGGTATTCAGCTTATTTATCAATGCACATCATTTAAGAGGTCTTTACATTAAAAAACTAAAGTGAACGTGTCAACTTTTTTAAACAGTTTCTGTAATTAGAGACACAATATCATCAAATATATATTATGATGAGCAAAAAAAAAATTCTTGTACACTGAAAAAAGTAATTTTAACGAATGAATGTACTTCATGAAATTGTACAAATGAAATTCATCAACTTTTTTCAAATATATAATAATTTAATGTGCGAATTTTTTGTTTCAATGAAAACTTTCATTAAAATTCAATGAAAAGAATTAACGCTACTATTGAAGACATTAATTCCTTAATAAAATAAGTATATCAATTATTTGATTTAATGCTTTTGTTCATTGATTTAAAAATAAAGTATACATAAAAATAGAAACTCAATGCACATTTTGTTGATTCAATTTACTAATAAATAGAAAATACAAGGTCAAAAAGTTAGTGGGTAATGCCCACTGTTACGTATATGTAACGGCATATAAATTCGTTACTAAACCAAATAAGGACTGGTGAAAAATTAATAATTCTGTTAACTGGTTTGTATTTGCCATTATGCTCACTTGCCATGTGATAAGTTTGATTGTAATAGCAAAATTGGTTTTTCTTAAAATGGAAGTTTAACAAAAAACACATAATTAAAATTTTGAATGAAATCTTACATCAGGCATATAAAATAATTGCAAGGAAGGCTGTTGTGCCGCAAAATACAGTTTCTTGGGTCATAATATTATACAAAGAAGTCATGATCACTGAATTGTATCCTCGCAATGGAAGACAAATAGTATCTTCAGGCTGTAGGACTCAGGCAAAATAAAAAGGATTTTGTGAAAAATTCACCTCATCTCTGGAAGAAAAGTGTCACAAAAAGTTAATTGCTTTGAATCTATATCAGAAAATTTGAAAGAAAGTCTAGGCTGAAGACTTATAAAGCAAGAAAAAAATCCTAATAGAAACGCAAGCAAGAATTTGGAGATAAAAAATAACATGAAAGTTCTTCGGGCGAATTTTTTCAGAAATTTTGTTTCTGTATAGTAGACGATGAAACGTTCGTACAGGGTGACTTTTTTCAACTTCCTAGCCAGGAATTCTATGTCGCAGATGCTAGAGGGATTATGGCAGAAAAATTTATAGTATCAAAGAAATCCAAATTCCCAAGAAAGTTTTTGATTTGGGAAGTCATATGCGTACGTAGGAATGAAGCACTTCATTTTTAAAAAAATATTGTATTAACACAGAAATATACGTGAATGAGTGCCTTTGGAAAAGACTTCTCCCTTTTTTAATAAAATTCAGTGTATCCCCTGTTTTCTGGCCTATTTCCGCTTTTTCCCATTACAACAACAAAACAATGGAGTTGTAACAAAAAAATTGTAAGAGTGTAGAAGCTAATCCATCGAATTGCTCGAAACTCCCTGCAATTGAAAGATATTGGACTCTAGTAAAAAATAATTTAAAGAACATTAAAAGCTCAGCATAAAATGAAACGGAGTTTAAAAATAAGTGGACTTATTCGAGCAAAAAAGTGACCGAAATACAATAAAACCTTATAATTAGAATAATTCTGGAAAATATCAGATACTTCTTTAAAAACCAACGGGAACAGGAACTAATTTATTCTTTTATGTTTAGAACTTGAACATAACAGTCCTTAATAAAAATATCACTTTAAAAAAATTCGCCCACTGGTTTAGTTTCTATAAGCAGATTTGCATGCATGGATTTTTTCGTGTGCAGTCCTTATAAACTATTTTTCAATGCCAATGGGTTTATATGCCTCAGTTGACATGTTGTTCAAAAATTTCAAATCTCTAAGTTGGCTAGACCGCCGTGGGCATTAATGGGTAAAATAAATATAAAAATTTTTGGAATCATAATTGATTTTTACAAATTATGATTTTTTAAACTCGAGATGGTAAATTTTAGCACCCTGTAGCTTTAATCGTATTGTTATTACAGGGTGACTAGAAGATTTTTTCTTGAAAACTTATGTCTTCCTCTGATGAAATTTTGGCACAATTTAGATAAACTTGTCTTTAAATCAGGTAATTAAAAAACTTCAACTTTTTTGTACCAACATGTGTTAACTTGTTTCAAAAATAGCTTCTTTTTTATTAAAATGATCACCCAGCCATTGTAAAAGATATGGCCCAGAAAATATTTTTGGTTGATCTCGGTTTTGCATGCCTTAAAAAATACCTTTTTTTGCCCTGTGTTTATTTATTATCTATTTTAAATTATTGCTTTAATTCCTGATTTTCTTCAATAAAATAAACTTTAATTTTTGAACCATAAAGAAATACAAAATGAAATAAAATAAAAACACCAAAAGAGCAGCAATACAACAAACCTTTAATTAAGTGTATTAAAAGTGTTTTGAAGTGGTTTGAATTGTTGGTAAGTGGTTGAGTCCAAGTGAGTTTGAGTTATGGTTTTGGTTGTGTTCATTTCATTTAAGTTGAGTATGATTTTGTTCTGTTTTTTTTTTCTTCTTTTCTTCTACTTTTATTTTGCCATTTAAATATTTACGACTACCAACACAATAAAATAATTATATGAGAGAATAAATGGGACACAGCGATAAAGGTGACATTGGTCTCATTTCTTTTGTAATAATTATTGTTGTTGAAGAACTTTAGGTGGTTCTTTTGACCGGCTTCTTTAATTCGCCATCATAAAATAAAAACCTGGCTGGAAAAACTGAGATTTTAAAATGCTACTTAAACTGTTAGATGAATAAAACTTATTTTATGTTGAAAGTACTACAAAAATTACTCAAATATTTTGTTAGTATTTAAAAAGTTTAGGCAACTATTAAGATTTTTTAGTAATATTATTATTATTATACCTTTTTATTTAAAGTTTTGCTTTGGAAGTCTTTAACAAAGTTTAATGGAATTATATAAAGTCCATCCCTGTGGTAAAAATTTTTACATACTCATGTGCATACACATACGTTTAAGCAATTGAGTTTAGTTTACAATATACACATTTTCGACAAATTGTGCGTGCTTTTCTTCACCAAGTTGTTGTTACATTCGATTTATTTATTATTATTTTGTATTATCTATAATTGTTGTTATTGTATTGTTATGTGTCAGACCTTATAGTGGGTGTATTACACAAACACTTAAAAAGAAATACTTTTTTTGTATGTCTACAATTACACAAATAAATATTTTATGTGGACATAATTATGGTCAAGGTTAAAACTGACAATATATACTTCACTTGTTGTTGTTATTAGAAATATTAAAATTGTTTAGTGAAATTCTACTAAATCAATGACCAAGGAATGGTCATCAAATAAATCTGGAATTTCCGAACAGCTGATCCGATTTCAATGAAATTCAATGAAAGCTTAAGTCCTCCTCTACAACTTTCCCATACACTTTAATTTTAGCCGACTAATAGTTGAGGAGGTAAAGATTTATTACCAAAATGTTTGCGATTGACTCTACTATTTGCCTTCAAAAGAAAACACAACGAATTCTAATTTTGCTGTACTGATCTCTCTTCTCATTAATACCAAAAAATAAAACTAAGTGGTATCAAACAAATGTTGCTACTATAACTAAAAGAGGCCAATTCACTAAACTATCCAGTACTCTGTCCATTTTAAACGTATTGCGTCATAAAGCTGACTAAAAGATCGAAAAAACTTTTAGTAGAAAACGAGCCCCTCTGGTAAAATATACAGCGGCTCACAACTTATTTTATGCCGAACATATTTTCTTATTTATTGTTCCATAGAAACTTTAAAAAATATGATATCATTTGCAAAAGAGAGCTCAAGTTTTACAAAACTATTTGATTTATTGCAAAAATTTGCATCCAAATAACTTAAAAGTGAATGAAATTAAAAAAAAATTCGGCTGTGCCAAATCTTTGATACCCTTCACCATCTTACCGACACCATCTTACCGACAAATAATAAAATTTTGGCATTAACGTATGCTTTCATATTTTCACATTTATAAATCTAAATTTTTTTCCAAACCACGAACATTTGAGTACCAAAAAAAAAACAGTCATAGCATTGCTTTAAAAATATAATAATAATAATAAAAATAATAATATAATAAAAAAAATTCTAAGAAAGATTTTGAATTTTTCGTGCAAAACTGAAGTCGCTAGCTTGTATAGGAGCCGAAAAAAGCCGACAACAAATACGATTTTTTGGGAGTATCTTTATATATTTCCTACAATTTGATGCATAAAACATATATATCCGATAAGTGGGTCTTTCTAAAAACTGATTTCAACAGAAAGACGGACATCTTTATATTGACTCCCATATCAATAAGGATCCAGAATATATATACTTTTTGGGGTCTTATATGAATATTGTAAAAATTAAAAATGGAATGACAAACTTATATATACCCTTTACACCTGTGGTGAAGGGTATAAAAATAAAATTTTTTAACGGTTCAATCTTCGGACCACCACCTTAAAGTATACCAATCGACTCAGAATCGTCCATCTGGTCGGCTGGCTGTCTGTCCATGTAAACCTTGTGAACAATGTACAGGTCGCAATTTTAAAGATATCTTGATGAATTTGGCATGAGTAACTATTTTGACACAAGGACGAAGAATATTGAAATTGGTTATGATCGGTCCATTATTTCACCTAGTCCTTATACAATGTCCTACCGGAATAGAAGTTTAAAGATCATAAATGCCTTATATTGCAATAAAACTTGGTACAAAGGAGTTTTATATAAGTGATAATCTTTGTGCCAAATTTCATCAAGATCGGCCCATAATTGACCATAGCTCCCATATAAATCCCCTCTTCCGAAAATCACTTTAACGTACATAAATCACATACGAATGATAGTATCAAGTTAATATTCGACACAAATAAGTTTTATATAAGTACAAACAACATTGCCAAGATTTATGAGAATCGGTCCATAATTTACCATAGCTCCCATATAAACCCACTTCCAGGAATCGCCCTAAAGGGCATAAAATCAGATAGAGTGTTGGTCTACGATTAGACACAGGTCTAATTTTTAGCTCATACAGAATGGTGTAGGGTATCATATGGTCGGTCTTGGCCGACTATAGTTTCTCTCACGTTTTTTTATTAATCGATAAACATAAATATTTTTTCTAAAATTCATCATTATCGATCAATAATGGGAGCAAATTTAAATCAATTTTAAATTTCCTATGTGAAATTTCATTCAAATCCGATTAGCCGATTAGAAGTTACAGATTTATTTCGATTCTTTCCCACTGTTTAGTGTTTCATAAAGCAAAGAAAATGTTTGCACTTAAGCTGTTTTTTGTATGAAATTTACTGGAGTTAAAAAAAAAAAAAATTCTCAAATCGGGCTATGTATGCGCACGATTTTTTTCATAATATTAAGGTGGTCAATATATACTATTTTCAGAACAAACATCCTGTAACATTTTAAGTTGCATTCCATGAAATTTGAAAATGAGTGTATTTTAAGACAATTTTCAAAAAATAACAAAAATATTAGCACAAAATATAATTTACAAATACTTGAAGAAAAGTACACTTAAATATCTAAAGTTGATGGTATCATTTTAAATTTTTACCTTGAAAGCTTTTTTATTTAAAATAAATACACTGAAAGCTAATGAAAATTGAAATTTTTACTATTTTTCAAAAATGTAAAAAAATTCTTAACTTTGACAGCTTCTTATAAGAAAACAACACAACCTAGCTTAAAGATTATAATTGATATTGATACATAATTTTGTCTATTTTTATTCGGTACCCAACTTTATTATAAAATTTTAAATTTCAAAATTCAATTAAGCGCCACTTTTGACACATTTTACCCCAACGTGCATCGTCTGGGAGCTTCAGAAAGCTCTGGAAAGAAGAATGCTTAGAAAAATATATATAGATTTGAAATTATCACATAACAAGATAATATACTAAAAAATATATATACTGAAAAAATGGTTTAACTTAAAATAGCATTTTACACTAAGGCCCCAGTTTGCATCGTTAATAAGGACCGGAGAATTGCGATGCAAACTGAAACGACGCAAATCGAATCACTATTTTCTATGTATTTACATCGTTTTCTTAATAAACGGTTAATCTTTAATAAAAAAGGTGTATGTTTTGTACAAAGTGGTGAATTTAAAATATTTATATAAATTCTATTTTGATTTTCCAACTAAGAACAATGAAATTAATACGAAAATCAATGAATCAATAAAGTTTTTACATACAGTAACTTAAGTTACTTCAACTTCCAAAGAAACGACTCAAATCGAGGCTTGAGTGTATTTCAACATTTCTAAAAAAAATCAAAAATACTTACACAAGTGTCCAAAAACACATTAATAATGTGGGGAATCTCTAATAACTTTAATATTTTCTAACCAATTTTAACTTTTTTATCTTGTTGAATATATGTTATGAACAGATTACGAGTCTTTTAAATTAAATTTCAAGAATGAGTTGATAATAACAAATTTTTTCGAAAAACTGTCTTTTCTTTTCCCTTGTAAATGGACCCTACAAACTTTATATTTTTATATAAAAAAGAAAAATAATATGGAAAGTTACGGTCGAAATTAGAAAGACGGGTTTTTTTTTTTTGGAGCAGTATCATGTATGTGTATCTTGTATCTTGAACCAGCATTATTAGAATTTATGGTTCCTTTTTTTTTTAAAAATGTCTTGGAAAGTTCATGTCTGCTATATTATAAATGAAATTTTACACTTTTCGTTAATTCTACTACAAGTTAAGTATATCTAAAAAAAAAAAAAAATATATATATAACCTAAACACTAGCATCATAATACGTCTTATTTTAATTTATAGTTTGAATAAGTTGGGGGCATAAATTATCAACAACACAACTACATAGCATGATACTCAGTAATAGTTGTAGCAAAAAAAAAAAAAAAATAGCCACAAGTACTGCTAAAACAGTTTTCATTAAACGAATAGTTACAAACCCTTCGCTGTAAAATATTACTACATTTAACATTGTATCATTTAAGGCCACAAAGTATGAGTAACATGTATGCTTCTAACAAATGTATCTATGTATTACTACAAACTTAAAAACTTATCTCGTTAGTTTACAAGTTACAAGTATTCATGAGCAAAAATAAAAAGCTGAAAAATAGGGGGTAAAAAATTAAAACTAAAAACGAAATATTTCATTGTTTGGGGGCATTTAAATAAAATTGTAAAAAAAAAACTTAAACATGTGCCTGTAACAGAGTGAGTTGCATATGCAGCATTTAATATAGTGTTTGTTGCACGTGTTGTTTAAAGGCAACAGCAGCATCATCGTCATCATCACCATCATTATCATTGTTAATGGTGCGCGTACTTAAAGCAAAATAATAATAAAAAATGTAAAACTTTTTACTCTTTTTCTTTTTAATATCTCTAGAGAAATAGTTTCTGTTTAAAATGCAAAAAGCAGTAAACTATTTTTCTGCTGATTTTAATGTTTTCTTTTTCCACTCTCTGCTTTTTTGTTCAAAGTTTTTTTTTGCTGCTTTTAACTTTTTCTTACTTTATTATTTTACTTTTTTTGCTGCTACAACTGACATAAGTTTGAATTATGGCGAAAAGTTAATTTTCTACAAGAGCATAAAATATGTGTGGAGTTTCCTTTTTCTAACTATTGGGTTACTTTTGGCTGATTTAGTAGTTTTTTTTTAAATAATAAAATATGTTACTAATTTAATGCTACCATATTTAAAATTGGTGTCATGATATATAAACGTTTTTATTATTAGAACATTTCTTTAAGAAGACGAAAAGGCTACTACTTTCGAAACAACAAAAATTTTAACAGAATATGCTTGGAATTTAAAATGTACATATAATAAACTTTTGTATAAGAATTATTTATACATTTTATTATATAACCGATGATGAGTCTGTATCAGAAAATATAAATCACCACAAAACGAAAACCTTTTTCTGGGACAATTTTGATAAACATGGTCATTGAGTTCTAAGGCTATTAATATGTTTTTTTAATATACTTTAGTCTACGAAATGAATCATACTCGTAGTAAAGAAAATTAATGCAATTTTATCACAGAGAATTTTCTTTTTCTGATGGTGGGTAAAATTTATTGGTAAAACTTAATTAATCCAACAAAAAACGAGAGAGAAACTATAATCGGTCAAGACCGACCATATGATATCCTACACCATTATGTATGAGCTAAATATTAGTCCTGTGCCCAATTGTAGACCAACACTTATAAAATGTAAAATAAATTATACAAATACAGAACAATGCATTGATACTAACATCTATATGATTTTATGCGTTTTAGAGCGATTCCCGGAAGTGGGTTTATATGGGAGCTATGGTAAATTATGGACCGATTCTCATAAATCTTGGCAATGGTGTTTATTCTTATATAAAACCTATTTGTGTCGCATATTAACTTGATATTATCATTTATGCACGTTAAAGTGATTTTCGAAAGAGGCGATTTATATGGGAGCCATGATAAATTATGTACCGATCTTGATGAAATTTGATTGACACTTATACGAAACTGCTTTTGTACCAGTGTCATTGAAATATTGCTATATCTAAGGCATTCTGATCGTTAAACCCCTATTCCGTGAGGACATTTATATGGGGGCTAGGTGAAATAATGAACCGATCATAATCGGTTTAAATAGGATTTGTCCTTGTGTCAAAATAATTATTCGTGCCAAATTTCATCAAGATATCTTTAAAATTGCGTCCTGTACTTTGTTCACAAGGTTTACATAGATAGACAGCCAGCCTACCAGACGGACGGACGGACATCGTTAAATCGACTCAGAAAGTGATTCTGAGTCGAACGGTATACTTTAAGGTGGAGGTCTGATAATTTTTTCTGTACGTTATAAACATCAGCACAAACGCATAATACCCCAACCACCTATGGTGGTGTAGGGTATAAAAAAATTAAATTGATAAATTTTTATTTTATTATTAATATTATTATTTTTTATAAAAAATTTTCATATGTTGGAAATTGAAAAAATGGCTGAACTGATTTTCACGAAATTTGACACACAGGAGATGCTGGAAGTCATGTCCATATTTTACGCCTACTTAAAAAAAAACAATTTTTTCAATAATAACAAGTGAGAATGTTATATTCGGCTTGGCCGAATCTATATACCCACCATCAACTTTTTATAATTGTACCTTATATGGGTAGTGGGAGGTAAAATGGGTGGACCACGCCCATTTCTTGTTTTCGAGTTTTTGTCAATCCTCGAACTATTTGTATAAAATTTCGTTATCGTATATATTTTTGTTTAAGATATATCAGCAGAAAAGTATGAATTTCGCCCCCCTACACTGAAAAAAGTAATTTCAATGAATGAAGTACATTAAATGAAATTTATTAATTTTTTTCCAAAAAATTATTAACTTAATGTAGAAATTCATTGCTTCAATGAAAATATTCAATGAAATTATTAACGCTATTATGAACATTACATTGAAACCATTCATTAAATTTATTTCTTATTACAATAGGTAAATTAGTTAATTGATTTAATGTATTAGTTCATTGAATTAATTTATTCAATGTACTCATACATTGATTTAATTAAGAAGAAGCATTACACAATGAACAAAAGCATTGAACCAATGATAAATTTCATTCAATTATATCAAAATAAATGATTTCTAACGGGAAATAAAGTAAAATGAAAACAAATACAACTCAGTTTTCTTTTATCTTTTAACAAGAAATGACGCGTTTTAAACAAAAGCAAAAAGTAAAAAAATTAGTGTTATATTAAAAACGAAAATAATTAAAAACTAAATAAGATAAATCGAATTATTAAAATACATAAATATAATTTATTCGCAAAGGAGAAGTCGAGCAGCATAATTGAATACACCAAATTAAATTAATTACCCAAAAGAAGGAATTTGGAGACTTGCCTTCATAACAGGTAAGTTTAATAATGTTTATGATTTTAAACAGTTTGTAAATATTACATTTCATTTATATTTATGTAGATAAAAACACTAAGATGCAGAAGAATGTGTTATTAGCCTTAAATACCAGGGTTTCAAAAAATATTGCGATTTCAAAATCAGGAGGATTCGATTCGTAAGTATACATAAATATATGAAATATTTTAATTGAATTCTTAATAAAAATATATTACAGACTAATCAAGATTTTAATGCTAAATCTGGTGATCGTCAAAATAAGGAAATTTCTATAGACCAAAAAGATTTAAAGGTAACTAGTTCAAATATTTTAAGCAATTGAACGAATTTTAAAAATTTTATTTATAAACTTTCTTTGTTAAGGATAATGCTGTAGTTATATTAATGTGGCATCTAAATGGATATTCCATACCATCATTGATCAATATAGAGGACAACAGGAATTACTATATTATTATAAATGACAAAGCAAACACGATAACATCTGTAACATGCATTTTTTTATTTAAATTTTTTAATGAAATGTAATAATTTTATTTTTATATTTATATTTAATTTATGCTTATATTAACTCAATCATTTAATATAAAATAAAATCGAAACAAGAAATACAGAACACGCCTATTATTATAATACATTTTTAATGTATAGTTTTATTGGGACAAAATATGAGTTCATTGAAACCAATGTACTGTTCACTGAAATTACTAATTTTATTTAATGAATGATTCAATGTAAGAATAAATTTAATCAATGAACTTGTACATTGAATTATAGTATGAACTTTTTAATTGTATTTATGTACCTTTTTGGTTCAGTGTAGTTGGTCCCTTCCGAACCCTATCCTGCTTTCAACAGACGGACAGACAGACATAAATAAATCGACTCAGAATCTTACTAGGACCCAGAAAATATATACTTTATGGGGTCTTTTTTCGACATGTCACACACGAAATGGCAAACTCAATATACCCCCCCATCTTTTTGATGGTGGTTATAATGAAGCAATTTACATAAAATTTAACACACAGATAGTGTTTGCACTGTAGAATGTTATGCGCTACTTTGGATCTTGATTGGATGACTCGAACACTTTTTAAAACTCTCAACATTATCCTATGTGTCCTTAAATTGAAATATAATATTTTACTTTTCGATCAAAGCATTGGAAGTGGTACCCCCATACAAAGCAGATATTGATTATGGCATATGTAGAAAACGATTATAGCGAGAGTCTTCAAACCTCTTGGGAACCACTATCTTATCATATCACATAAATGAAATGAAAGCAACGCTACACAAACAAAATTTTAATTTTCGCCCTTCGAATAGGGCGGTTAGGTCCAGTGGGAGTAGTAGCCACATATAAATTATTATTAGAAATCTAGTTAAACAATAAATTGTTTGCGTGCATAATTATCTGGTTAGAAAGATCATTCATTTCAACATACTGGTTTGAGCGAATTAAAGTGTATGGGAGGGTTTAGTGGTGGACGTAAGCTTTCAGAAAAATTAGCTTGTATTCACCCTGTCATAACATTGAAAATGAGATAAAGAATAAACTTACTCACCTAAATTATCTCTTACAGTTACAAAAATACGCTTGAATTTTTATTTTACTTCTATTTTCGGGAATAAGTTTTATATATTCCCAATATGTACTGCGAATAAAAAATTAAAAAATTTTTTTGAATAGACAATTATGAGCTCAATAATCTTATTTTTTTAATTATAAATTCAAATGAAGAATTTAATCCATGATTTTAATAGCGAACATCTACAACTTATTTTGGAACGACCCTAATAATATATATAAAAAAATGTAATTTTGTTTAAAACCGCGTTCTTTTCAATACAACAACTTTTATAGCAACATTTCCCAAACACCCATAGATAAAAATATAAAACTCATCATGACATTTATTTTATTTTTATACAAATAATTTATATCTAGTATTTATAGTTGACTTATAAAAAAAATGTTTTTATTATTATTATCAGATCAGATTTTTGCTCGAGGTTAAATTTT
Source organism: Protophormia terraenovae (assembly GCA_951394005.1). NCBI lineage: Eukaryota > Metazoa > Arthropoda > Insecta > Diptera > Calliphoridae > Protophormia > Protophormia terraenovae. The sequence goes on from OX596073.1 coordinate 136,587,045, forward strand.
TTTTTTTTTTTTTTTTTTGCGCAAAAATTAACAAAAACTAAACTTTTTTCTCATGACGACCTCTGGCAGATGTGTTACACAAATAAAGTGTAACAAACCCATACAGCTATAAGCACAAATACAAGTGTCACCATATATGTATTTGTGTATGAAAGTATAAACAAATATGTTTATTTAATTTTGTGTATACAAATACATATAAGTATTTTTTAAATATACCAAAAATATGTATAGTTTATATAAAAATATCCATGCAAAAGTTGTTGTATATATATGTGAACACTAGACTGCTGCAAAAAAAACCGACTTAAGAATTTCGACCGTAACTTCCCCCTTATGATTGCATGTCACTAACACGTGCCTTAAACTTGAATGGTACCTTTTCGACTTTATCACAGTTAAAGAAAAAAATAAAAAATGCTATTATCAAATCGTTTTTGCATAATTATATTATTTTTTTCTATTTATCTGAAACTACTTTGGTGAAAAAATAAAAATTTTTAAGTGGTCATAAAACATAAATTTTGCTTACTAGGAAAAAATCCTTAGGAGGGTTTATTACACATATCAAGAGCTATCAATTGCAGTCAGAATGATTCCGCCCCCACGCGATGATCATCAGTTTGTTGCATAGTATTATATATTTACAGATAAAAATATAATAATAAAATATCTATATAATTCAAGTACCTTATAATTTTTTAGCTATTATTTGTACTTTGATCAAAACTTGACTCAAATCAAAATAAAATGTGTATCCATTTTGCGATTGTATGTTAAAGTTTTTATTGCTTAATTTGAGAAAAGGATTGTTTAAATCGGACAAATAAGTCCGGAGATATATTGATTTAAATTTTATGTATTTAAAAAAAAAAAAATTCTGAAAAAAGTGAACTTTGAACCGCAATAAAAACTAAAGTACAATGAATTTGAAAATTTTGAATAACTTTAAATTTTGTTTTGACGTAATAAGTGTGCATACCGAATTTCATCGAAATCTGAGATGGTGATGTTCGACTGGTGTTCGAAGTTTTTTGTTTTCACCCTATTTATATTTTATTTTAATATTGATTGTAAAGTAAATAAATGTATTTTTGGAATTTTTAAATTTTTTCCTTGAGGGAATTTTGATTTTTTAATTCAAAATCGTTTATTTTTGGACTTAATAAAGATGTCGCCAAGATCATGCAAAATTGAGATTGTTGAAATTTCAATTGCATATATATATATATCGACCATTCCAAGAAAGAACGCCCGAAAAAGTATATTTTTTACTTGATGGCTTTCAATTTCGATAAAAATTTGTATACATTAACTCCATTAAGCCTTTTATCAATTTCAGTTTTCAGTTTTGTGAAATTGCAAAAACTCGCGATTTAATTTTGCTTTTTTATTTTCTCAAAAACCAAAAAAATTTCAAAGGTATGTAACTTTGAATAGCAATATCTCTGGGAAAACTTTGTGAATTTTAATGATTTAAACGGCCTTAAAATTTCGCATATGGCGGCATTACGACGAACATTTTAAAAATAAGAAAAAATTTTTAAAAATGCATTTTAATGCAATTGCATTTTTCAAATGCATTTTTCTTCAAATATGCTATTAAAATTTTTAAATTTTTTTTAACATAAATGAAAAGTTTGGAATCTTTACATTAAGATAAAAGTGTCAAATTTTTGCGACGCGAAAATCTTATATGCATAATCCAATTTTTACAAAAACATGTTTAAAATTTTTTCATATAAAAATAACATTTTTTCTTGTTTTTGAAATTTTCTTTAAAATTTGTATATAAGTTAGCAAAATATAAAAAGTATGCAATTTTAAATATTCATATCTCTTGAAGTTATTGATGGATTTCTGTAATTTAAAAAATATTTAAAAGGCCATTGTATATTTTTTGTGTAATTTAGTCAGCATTTCGAAAATCACCTCATCGATACATAATATTTTAAAAATATAAATGCAGTTTTTAGATGCATTTTTGTTAGTTGCGAATTTATTAAATTTTAATTTTTCAAAAGTGAATTTAAAAATGCTTTGTTTATTATAACTTAAAACAATAAATAGTCTGATACATAAAGTTTTACTATTTTTAAGGATTTTTTAAAAAATAACACAATAATTTTTTTTTAACAAAATACGTAAAGATACTCATTATACCAGAAAAATATAATTTTTATATGAAAAAATTTAAACTAGTTGAAGAAAAGGGGAAATTATGCACAGTACATGTGTGCGTCCCAAAAATTTGAGATTTTTATTTTAATGTAAAGATTCTATGCTTTCCAAATACGGAAAAAAATCAAAAAATTTAATAGCATATTTAAAGAGAAATGCATTTAAAAAAATGCAATTGCATTAAAATGCATTTTTAAAAAGTATTTTTTATTTGTAAAATAATCGTGTTTAAGCTGATATAATTACAATTCAAACGCCGTTTAAATAATAAATTTCCGTAAAGCGTTCCCAGAATTATTTGTATTTAAAGTTGTACACTTTCAAGATTTTTTAGATTTTTTCGAAAGTGAAAAAGCGAAATAAAATCGCGAATTTTCTGAATTTAGCGAATATGAAAACGGAAATCTATATAGACACCCATAGACCTTATACGTATAAAATTTTATAAAAATCGGAGGACACTTGGTATATTTTTGGGCGTTCTTTCATGGAATGGACGATATATACATATATAAAGTATATTAAAATATGTGAAATGTTTTTTTTTTTTTTAATATGAATATGAATAATATGTTTCAAGATAAATAGTGCATGCAATCAAAGGATTTATCAAGAGCTTTAAGGTGATATAAACATTTTTTAAATCGAGAAAGGAACAAAATTTTGGTTCGCGGTTGAAAATTTTCTATATCAGAGGTCCTATACTATTTTAAAATGTATGTAGGGTCCCCCTTACAAACTTAAAATTTTATTCTCCTCTGCTACGCATATGTAAATCCAGAATTATTTCCACAAATTTTAGCTTGTGTTTTTATTATTATTATTATTATTTTTTTTTTTTAGAACATTAAAAGGAGAATATGTAGGGTAGAATGGGGAGCATTCGTCGCTTTTTTGTTTAAAAGGTCAGTAAATTTTCTTCAGTAATAGAAACCTAGATACATATGTTGGCTTACATTTGAGACCTTTTGCTCCTAACTATCTCCCTGTAATGCTAATTTTTCATGAATTTCTAAATTTACCTAAAACGGTGAAACTATCACAACTGCCTCCATCATTTGGTGAAACAATTCGCCAAATGATGGTGGCGTTTTCCTACATATGATGATTTTTGACTTTATTTTAACATAGCAAACTAAACTAAGACAAACTAAAATTAATATGTTTAATTTAATTGAATGATAAATAAAAATTCAATTAATAATGCAGACTCAAATTCAGTGCATGGAAAAATCACTAAATGATTTTTGTTCGAATTCCATTAACACTAGAGAGTCCATATGTACAGTGAAAGATCTACAGCTAGTAAGCGCTAATTACGACGATCCTTGAGGATAAGTTAGATTGGCCTTCCAGTATTTTGACCAATGCTCCACAGGAGGAGTCTTGCTTACAAGTGATAATTTTTTTTACACTTTAGATGAATTTATAAAAATATCTATTGTCAATTATTGTTCATTACTATCAAGTTTATGACACGGGAAAAAAATTTTAACAATTTCAGAAAATATGAAAGTTATGATAGAAAATACCCACAGCGAAATATTTAGGAGAGTTTTGAAAAAAAAAAAAAAAAAAAAAATTAATCACGCCTACCTCCGAACAATTGTATATTGAAAATATCAAAATTTGATAGATAAAATATCAGTGATAAATGAAAAGAAAATCATTTAGTGATACAAACATTTTTACTTTGTTTTCAAGATAATTGGCAGTCATATGTGCCCCTATGGCAAATGCTCCTTCTTCTACCCTACTATTTTTCAGAAAAATATGAGATCAAACAACCTGTAACATCAAAGCTCAAAATTAGTATTTTTTAAGAAATAATAAAAATATTTCAAGAAACAAAATTTTCAAATACTTAAAGAAAAATACCTGTAGTTGATAGATCCATTTTAGAATTTTCATTTTTGATTATCTTATTTTTTTGCTCTCAACATCTGAAAAAAACTGTTAACTTTGACAGCTCAGTACAAAAAACATTGCATCCCAAACAAATGATTTTTATTGTTGTTGACACACTATTTTGTCTATTTTTTAATCATTTATTACCAAAGGTTAATTTTTAAATTCAATCTCCAATTTTAACACATTTCACCCCAACGTGGCTCATTGTGAAATCCAATCACTCTTATATTTTTTGCAATATATATTTACATAAAAAGAACAATCTTAGGGGGAGTTACGGATAAAATTCGAAAGTCAGTTTTTTTGGTGCAGTCTAATGAACAAATTATAGAGTCATCATTACAAATTCTAGTTTTCCTCATTTTTATTCTATTTATATTCAATTTGGTGTTTGTGTTTGTGTATTTTTTATTTAAATCAAAATTTAGTTTTAGTTTCAGTTTTCTTTTTTTATGCTTCAGTTCTATTTGATATTATTCGTGGGTTTGTTTCTTAATTCACATATGAAAAGAAATTAAGGACATTTAAATGTATTTATGTATGTATAGGTTATATAAACGAGGGAGGGCTTAAAGGATTTTTAAGAAAATATATATTTTATGTTAGAGATTTGTGTAAAATCGAATTTCTAAGTGGAAACAAAAACCTAAACAGGATGAAGTCTAAAGCTTATAGCTTTTAAAATCACAGACTAAGAAAAAGAACAAAATTGATAACTTGTAACGAAGTTTTATGGTATTAAATAAATTTATACCATGAAACGTTATTACATAAATTTTATTATTTTTATCCAGATTATTTTATTTACTAATTTGTGATATTACATTATACACCTCATCTGTGAATACCCTATTATTATTTTACTTTATCTGTGAACTCCTTTATTGTTGTTCTAAGAATTGAGATTTAATAATTCTCATTAAGTTTATATAATTATTTTCATAAGTATGGTATAGTAGCGATTTAATTTGCCAAAATCTAAGACAACTGATATTACGATATAACTTGCCTTATTCCAAGACACTTGAAATCGTATCATCAGTCTCTCTCTTCTCTGGTATTCGGATTAGGACCGAGCGTCAGGGGGATACCTTGTACAGCATTTCTGTCTGTTTCGGACACAGTGGATTTGCTCCGTCTGTTTCGGCAATACAACTTCGATCGTCAGTCCCGATACCACTACTTTGGTTTAAGTCTTGGCACTTCGACCTCGGTGGTTTGTTTCGGCACCGTGACTTCGGCCATAGGTTTTGGCACAGTGAATTATCTTCAGTCTCGGCACTGCAACTTCGGTTGTTAGTTTTGGCACCGTGATTTCGGTCATCGGTTTTGGCAAGTCTGAATTTTGTAATCTAGCTTTAAGAAACTGTATTATATCAATATTCATAAGTTATATTTAAGTATCATCAACGATCCTACTTGCTGTATTATACACGAGGGAACCGAAGCTTCAACTCCGCATATACCAGTAGAAGCCGAATTACTTGAGAAGTAACAGACTGAATCCCTACCAGGGATGGAAAATGAAAATATTTTTCGGTATCAAAATAAATTTTAAATAGTACTTTTTTCATCCTTAGAGTACTAAAAATTAAATTTTTTGATACTTTTTATTTAGTGCAAAGATCAAAGAATGTAATTTGTATACTCGTATTTAAAACGGAGGACTAAATAAGTTTTTTTAAATATGGTTTTATTCAGATTTAATATTACAGTAAAATATGAAGGTCTTAATAAATGTGGCCCTGTGATTAAAATAAACTTAAGAAGAACAAAGTCCAAGATCTATTCCTTAAAACCGAGCACTTCGGCTTTAGTTTTGTTGAAATATAATTCATTACCTGGTGTATTTAAAATTTCGAAAATTTTCACTTCAATTTAATTTACAGAGCATAAAAACTTGTAGTTTTTAGTAATGATTGTACATTTAAAACTTTACAATTTTATAGATTAAACCTGTAGCTCAAATGTTTCTATAGTAGTTTGTTTGCTCTATAAACTTGTTTGAACTCGAAGCCACAGCATTTATTCAAAGATAGTGTTTATTACAATTTCATGATTACTTCTGAAATTCAATTGTAAATACATATAAATTAAAGGTTTTAATTTTCATTTTATTAAATCTTATTTTTAATTTGAAATTTTATTTTTAATACAAATTGTGGAATATCCAGCTAATCGTTTGACAGTATCAAATTACTCGAGGGAGCACTTCGGTACTTTTGAATGCTAAATAGTATCAAAAAAAGTACTATAGTATCAACTTTTCCATCCCTGATCCTTATATATCTTCGTGCTGCTAGTAATTTATTTGACACAAAAGTATTAATTATAACACTGGTCGACAAAAAAATTTTGCATGCTCCTTCAAAAAAAAATATCTGGACTAGATGGAATTCCACATGTTAAATTCGAATCTGCTTTCAGTTCTTTCCCATCAGGTCGAGATTCTTTTTTATGGGCGTATCTAATATTGCCTCGAGTATATTTCAACACTCGAAAACGGTATGCACGATCTATATAAATAATACACCAGAATGTGTGGAATAAGTCGTTCTTTTAACAACTTTTTATCCGCTCAATTGTTTAAGAGATATTTCGAAATAAGTGTCCGAAAAAAATTGTTTCATGCTAAATTCAAGATTTCTTTTTTTACTAAAACTTCTTTTTAAAAGTGAAAGCATCAAAAATGTTTCAGTTTATCATCTTTATCTCAAAGCTGGCAAAACTACGAGTAAATAAAGCCACGTATCATAAAAATTGATGCACAAATCTTGATTGCATTCACAGTTAAGTTAGGATACCCATGCACAGTGTTACCGCTTGGCGACTTTAGTCACCAATTTCCCCTTTTTTAACCACTTGGCCACTTTTTTGGCCCCTTTTTTAAATGGCGACTAAATGGAGACTTTTTAACACTATGTGCTGAATAACAAGAAAATAAGTTGTTTATATTAATTTTATATTAATTTAAACAAATAAATAGTGATATAAATAGCCGCGGAGGATTTATAAGTGGACTGAAACTGTTAGTTACTGAAAATAAAAATGAATTTTATGAACAGCTATTTAAGTCATCATATGCCGAATCTTTTTGGACTGAATTGAGAAAATAAAAAACAGATACGATGAATAGCTATATCCTAAGTTATATTTTTTACATTCCTCATGACAATCCCTCGGTGGAACGTGTTTTTATACCCTTCACCACAGGTGTAAAGGGTATATATAAGTTTGTCATTCCGTTTGTAATTTCCACAATTTTCGTCGGAGAGCAAAAAAGTTTATATTTTCGGAATCCTTGTAAGAAGCGATGACGATTGGACCATGTCCGTCCGTCCGTCCGTCCGTCCGTCCGTGTGTCGGTTGAAATGGCGTTTATGAAGCCCACCGATAACTGACATATATAATATGTATGTCAAACGATCGGAAATGCTTTCGAGAATTTTGCTATTGGAATTCAGCAAGATAGGTTCATACAATGCGGAGATATGTTCAAAAAACCGGTTTTTTGAACCGGTTTTCCAGTTTCTGAAGCCTCTGTATACACTACGGACTTCGTTTTTACAAAGAATTCTCGGACATTTTTTCTGAATTTTTGTTCTGAAAAAATGAAATAAATCGGTTCAGTAATAACTGAGATATCGGACAAAACGCATTTTTTATTTTTTGAAGCCTTGGTTTAAGCTATAGATTTTTATTTTTATACAGATCGGTCACAAATATTTTTATAAAATTTCAGTTTTTTGAATCAGGAAGATCGGTTTATAAATGGTGGAGATATGCTTTAAAAACCGGTTTTTAGAACCGGTTTTTTAGTTTCTGAAGCCTCTGCATATACCAGGGACTTCAAATTTTTAAAGGGGACTCGAAAATTATTTTCTGAATTTTTGTTCTGAAAAAATTAAATAAATCGGTTCAGTAATAACTGAGATATCGGGGAAAACGAATCTTTTATTTTTGAAGCCCTTGTTCAAGCTACAGATTTTTATTTTTATATAGATCAGTCATAAATATTTTTATAAAATTTCGGTTTTTTTAATAAACCAAATTCGTTCATAATCAACAGAGTTATGGCCCAAAAACAAATCTGTTAAGAATATAAATACACCAACAAACATGTATATTAAGCATTGTAATGACTATTAGTGACGTTTTTTGTTTTTTGTATAGACAAGTAGTTTAGTTATCAACAGCAGTAATATGATGAATAACAGTGTTGCTATTGTTGTTCTTTGTATATGCAGTCTGTACAAAAATAAATAGATATGGAATTGTAGTTGTTTATTTTTAAAAACTAAAACATATCTGTTAAGAATATACATAAATACATACACAAACATGTATATTAAGCATTGTAATGACTATTAGTGACGTTTTTTGTTTTTTGTATAGACAAGTAGTTTAGTTAGCAACAGCAGTAATATAATGAATAACAGTGTTGTTGTTGTTCTTTGTGTATTCAGTCAGTTTGTACATACAAAAATAAATATATATGGAATTGTTGTTGTTTCTTTTTTAAAAGCAAAGCCTGTTATGATTGTTTTTTTTCATATTCAAATTTTCGTAGTTTGAAAAAAATTTAGATTTAGAAAATATGCAAGCATACGTTAAGGCGAAAATTTTATTAATTGTCGGTAATATGGTAATATGATGTCGATAAGATGGTAAGATGGTAATATGGTGAAGGGTATCAAAGATTCGGCACAGCCGAATCTTTTTTCAATTTCATTTTTTCTATAAATTATCAATAATAAAAAATAGTTTGTCCAACAGACTTAAGTTAATACTTGTGGATCCAAACGTTCAGTCCTAAATTGGTTCGAAAGAGAATTGAAAGACTAGTGTACTATCTTTGTGAAAAAATCTTTAATCTTGAAATAAAAAAAATAATAATATTTTTATAAAATAATTAGAAATAAATTATTTTGTTAGTAACAGAATTGGATTTAGTAGTTTTTCTTAAAACATGAAATTTTTTGATTTTGTTGTTACAAAATAAACACATTTTAAGGAATTTTTTAGGTTTTAAAGCAGTTGGCTCCTTTTTTTAAAGAAATCCCCTTTTTTGGCGACTTTTTATTTTGAAATCCCCTTTTTTGGACACTTATTAAAAATTCTCAACGGTAACGCTGCCCATGCATACCTACAGTTAAATGGAAATATACTAGTGGGCAAAAAAATGTTTCGTCTAAAATAAAAATATGTGTATTAGATGGAATTTAACGTGCTAAATAAGAATCAGTTTTTTTTTTTTTTTCTATCACATATTGATTTTGTTTTATGGGCATGACTACTATGACCCTGACTTTAGGCAGTCACACTTGTATAACTCGAGAACGCTTTTATTAAGATATATTGAACTCCAATATACAGCGACTTAAATTTTCTTTGAGATGAATTTACGTAATTGTCCAGTTAATATTTCCATAGTTATTCGGTAATTAGTAGCGAAAAAATTATTTTTCTTTTTTTTTGAAAAATGGTGAAAATTTTGATACATAACCCTGAAATTCTTAAGCGAATAAAAAATATAGTTGACACACCTCGAAGACAATTTTTGTATGCATCTTTTGATGTATCATTTATCAAAATCGTGTAAACGGTTCTTGAGTTATAATCTAAGTTTGACAAACCATTCTCGGATTTTATAGTGTGACAGTTGAATAAGGTGATGATATTAGTAATTATTAGTGTTGCCAGGACTTGAGAAAAAAAAAACTAAACTAGACTTTAAAAAAGGTCAGTAAAGGCTAAATGGCCAGAAAAAAGGTAATGTTTTATTTTATATAAAAACGCATTTTTATACCCTTCACCACAGGTGTAAAGGGTATATATAAGTTTGTCATTCCGTTTGTAATTTCCACAATTTTCGTCGGAGAGCAAAAAAGTTTATATTTTCGGAATCCTTGTAAGAAGCGATGACGATTGGACCATGTCCGTCCGTCCGTCCGTGTGTCGGTTGAAATTGCGTTTATGAAGCCCACCGATAACTGACATATATAATATGTATGTCAAACGATCGGAAATGCTTTCGAGAATTTTGCTATTGGAATTCAGCAAGATATGTTCATACAATGCGGAGATATGTTCAAAAAACCGGTTTTTTAACCGGTTTTCTAGTTTCTGAAGCCTCTGTATACACTACGGACTTCGTTTTTACAAAGAATTCTCGGACATTTTTTTCTGAATTTTTGTTCTGAAAAAATGAAATAAATCGGTTCAGTAATAACTGAGATATCGGACAAAACGCATTTTTTATTTTTTGAAGCCTTGGTTTAAGCTATAGATTTTTATTTTTATACAGATCGGTCACAAATATTTTTATAAAATTTCAGTTTTTTGAATCAGGAAGATCGGTTTATAAATGGTGGAGATATGCTTTAAAAACCGGTTTTTAGAACCGGTTTTTTAGTTTCTGAAGCCTCTGCATATACCAGGGACTTCAAATTTTTAAAGGGGACTCGAAAATTATTTTCTGAATTTTTGTTCTGAAAAAATTAAATAAATCGGTTCAGTAATAACTGAGATATCGGGGAAAACGAATCTTTTATTTTTGAAGCCCTTGTTCAAGCTACAGATTTTTATTTTTATATAGATCAGTCATAAATATTTTTATAAAATTTCGGTTTTTTTAATAAACCAAATTCGTTCATAATCAACAGAGTTATGGCCCAAAAACAAATCTGTTAAGAATATAAATACACCAATAAACATGTATATTAAGCATTGTAATGACTATTAGTGACGTTTTTTGTTTTTTGTATAGACAAGTAGTTTAGTTATCAACAGCAGTAATATGATGAATAACAGTGTTGTTGTTGTTGTTCTTTGTATATGCAGTCTGTACAAAAATAAATAGATATGGAATTGTAGTTGTTTATTTTTAAAAACTAAAACATATCTGTTAAGAATATACATAAATACATACACAAACATGTATATTAAGCATTGTAATGACTATTAGTGACGTTTTTTGTTTTTTATATAGACAAGTAGTTTAGTTAGCAACAGCAGTAATATAATGAATAACAGTGTTGTTGTTGTTCTTTGTGTATTCAGTCAGTTTGTACATACAAAAATAAATATATATGGAATTGTTGTTGTTTCTTTTTTAAAAGCAAAGCCTGTTATGATTGTTTTTTCTTTCATATTCAAATTTTCGTAGTTTGAAAAAAATTTAGATTTAGAAAATATGCAAGCATACGTTAAGGCGAAAATTTTATTAATTGTCGGTAATATGGTAATATGATGTCGATAAGATGGTAAGATGGTGAAGGGTATCAAAGATTCGGCACAGCCGAATCTTTTTTCAATTAATTTTTTTTTTTTTTTTTTTGTTCTCATTAGTTTTTGGTATTTTTTAAAGATATTTTAGTGAATTTATAAATACAAATAGTTTCTATGGGTAATAAAGTTTGTTAAAAAATAATTATAATATTATAAATAAATAAATATAAGTAACTTAGATTTTTTTGTTCGAATTAATACCCAAAAATGCTTAAATTGATTATTATGTAAAAATAAAATTAGTAAATTTTTAGCCTTTTTAAGGCTATGTTAAGAATAAAAAAAGGCTAGAAAAAAGCTAGAAGCTAAAACGAAAATTTTGAGGCTAAAAGTAATATAAAAAGGTTAGATTTAGCCTTCAAAAGGCTAAACTGGCAACACTGTTAGTCATGTACATAAAAAAATCAGTACGTGATAGAAAAAAAGTGAAAGCAGATTCTTGTTTAACAAAATCCACATAGTCCACCTATTTTTGTTTCAAGAAAAAAATTTTTTTTTTTTTTTTTTTCGCCCACCACTGTATTTTTACTCATTTTTATGTAACATAGGTATTTTTACTTAACTGTGAATAAAATCACGATTTGTGCATCAATTTTGAAGATATATACCTTATTTTGTTCGCAGCATTACCAACTTTTATATAAAGATGATAAACTGTAACACTTTTGATGTTTTCATTTATTAAAAGAAATTTTAGTAACCAAAATATCTAAAATTTTGCATGAAAATAATTTTTTAGGACACTTATTTCAAAAAAACTTCGAAACTATTGAGCAGACTAGAGTACTGGCTTTACTATGGGCGAAATATTAGACGCCCATAAAAAGAAAATCCAGAACTGGTGGAAAAAACTGAAAACAGATTCGTATTTAGCACATCAAAATACATCAATTCCAACTATGGTTGAGGATTTTTTTTGTCGACCAGTGTAATTTATTGTTACCGATATCTGAAACATTGAATTATTAAATAAAGATACACTGTATAATTAACCTCCAGAAAGGGTAAACTAATTGTGTTCTCACTTCAGGTTCGTGGATCCCGTAAGTCGACCCTGGACGCGACTGAACTATCACAGCCGACGACAAAACCAAGTTACAAACTAATCTATAGTAATTTAACGTAGATTAATTTGATATTTTTTTAATCTTTTCAGATTGACCTCATGTCATCTTTACATATGTATATGTAAATTTTTTAAGCTTGAATACTTAATATAAATATATGATATATTTTTTTTATACTAGTGTGCGTATGTTACACTTTCAACATCTCAATTCAAATGTGACCATGTGTTAAAGTTTTTTACCGTTACTATTTATTTTTCTGTTTTATTTCTCTTTTGCTTAAAATGTAGCTGATTTCTTTTTCTCTATACTATATTTTCTTTTGGTGTGTGTGTGTGTGAATGTGTGCTGTTTTTGTTATTGTTAAAGTGAATGAATATATTCCTTTAATTCATTAAAAATGCAAGAGATGCCAGTTGAGAAAAGGAGGAGGAGGAGTAGCAGTAGTAGTAGGAGTAAGGGGAGTATAATATATATAGTGAGTACTTTTCCCCATTGTGACTTTTTGACATACACAACACAAAATGCTTTTAACTTTTATGTTTCTACGAGCGTAACCCGGTGCGCTTCGCTACCCCCTAATAGGGAATATAAAACAATTGCTACTGTTTAGGGGTTTTAAAAAGTGGGCGTAAAATATGGGCGTGAACCCAGTTCTTACATAGCCTTAAACGACCACCGTTACTGGTGCTATCTGTGTGTTAAATTTCTTAAAAATCGGTACAGGCGTTTGAGAGTTATAAAAAGTGGGCGTGGCATACAACCCAGTTCATACATAGCCTATAATGTCCAGCGGTAATGGTACTATCTGTGTGTCAAATTTGGTGAACATAGGTGTAACAGTTTAAGAGTTTTAAAAAGTGGGCGTAAAATGTGGGCGTGGCATCCAACCCAGTTCAAAAATAGCCTATAATGATCAGCGGCACTGATACTATCTGTGTGTCAAATTTCGTGAAAATCGGTGCAGCCGTTTGGGAGTTATAAAAAGTGGGCGTAAAATGTGGGCGTGGCATCCAACCGGTTCATACATAGCCTATAATGATCAGCGGCACTGATACTATCTGTGTGTCAAATTTCGTGAAAATCGGTGCAGCCGTTTGGGAGTTATAAAAAGTGGGCGTAAAATGTGGGCGTGGCATCCAATCCAGTTCGTACATAGCCTATAATGATGAGCGGCACTAATACTATCTGTGTGTCAAATTTCGTGAAAATCGATCCAACCGTTTGGAAGTTATAAAAAGTGGGCGTAAAATAAGGGCGTGTCATCCAATCGAAATCTTACATAGCCTATAATGATCAGCGGCACTGATACTATCTGTGTGTCAAATTTCGTGAAAATCGGTCCAACCGTTTGGAAGTTATAAAAAGTGGGCGTAAAATGTGGGCGTGGCATCCAATCGAAATCTTATATAGCCTATAACCACCTCTGGCACTGGTATTATCTGTGTGTCAAATTTCGTGAAAATCGGTTCAGTCGTTTAGACGTGATTGACGCACAAACAAACAAACAAACAAACAAACAAACTTACACCTCATTTTTATAATATATATTAGGATTATAGTGTTTATTTTCAAGAATTCTATTTCTTTTTATATACAAACATACGTATTTTCTTTCTAATACGTTCTGTATTTTTGTTTTTTTTTTTTTTATTATATTTTTTTTGCAATCATTTAAGCGCTTTAAGGAATACACACAAACAACAACAAAAAAATGTATAAAGGAAATTTTATAGCTTTAATAAGAAATTTGCTAAAGGCAAATTCTCTATTAAATACTTTTAAAATACAAACAAATAGAAGAATAAGAAAGCAAAAAAAGTCAAGATTAACATTTAATTGTAAACTAGTACAAAGTTTGATCTGTATATATAAAGAGAATAAGTTAAAAATAATACTTGAAAGATGAACAAAAGGATATTTCTAAGAGAATTGAGAAGGTATTAGAAAAAAAGTATTAGAAAAAAATGCAAATTGAAATTGTTCGTATTTGGAACTACATATAACTAAATTAAGAATAATAAAAAATATACAACTATAAGCTCTAAAGCAATTAAGAAGACTTTTAATTAAGTTTCCAATTTTTTCCAAAATTCCTTTTAGAAATATGTTTTTTAGAACTCAATGGAAAGTTTAATTCTTATCTAGTACAAATCTTTATCTTAGCCATTTGTTTCCATGGAAATTAAAAATATAAAATCGAATCGAAAATCATATAAGGATAACAATTATAAAGCAGCTTTAGACATTTGAAGATTGAAAGCGAATAAGGGCGAATAAATCTGTTATTTAATAACTATCATTGATTTTTATTAATTAAGAAATCCGCCAATTTCTTAAAAACTCATTTTTTATTTTTACCAAATAGAAAAAAAAAAAACAAAAGTAAAATATATATTGATATAATGTCGCCAAAATTCAAAAAAGAAAAAAAATAAAAATATATATATAAAAAAATATCGCCAAAACAAAAAACTATATTTATTGGAATATAAATCATGTTTCTATATTTTACAATTTCAGCCAAAGTTTTATATAAGAAGCTCTCCGAAAATTAATTTTATTTGGTATTGAAAATAGTTAAAATCAGTTCATGAACAAAAAATATTTATGAGCCAAATACAAAATAAACTTAGTGCTCGTCGTACAATAGTTTCAAAACGATTTGTTTTTTTATATATATAATTCTGAAACTTCGAACCGTTGAATATATCTCAATAACATCTCCCATGCCCAGAAGTGAGGTTAGTTGATTTGAAGGAGTACAGCTTCCTAGTGGGGCAAATGCGTAGTGAGTGGCCCTCCAAAGTTGGACATTTATAACATCGCAAAAAATTAATTTTTAGATATTATTATGTTTAGATAATCCTTGCATATCTCTACAAAAAAAAAAAAATCCGGTGCCCTGTGTAAGTTATCTCTTTCAGTTTAAGAAATATTCACGTCAGGGCTATCAGATGTGGCAATTTTTCACAAAACGTGGCAATTTTAAATTGATTTTGGTAACTGAATTTTCCATTTGGCGAAATGCAAATTTCTTGGCGATTTGTTTGGCTAATTCATAAAATTTCTTAAGCAATCGTCTATTTTTTATATTCTAACAAAATGTAGCTTTATTGCCAAAACCTATACTTTTTAATACTTATGTAATCAATGTTTGATAATTTGTTTCAAATCATCTCTTAAATATATTAAGACAACGGTTCTCAAACCTCAAGGGGTCCGAAGTAAAACTTCGTTTCAACATAAAATTTTAAGTATTTCTTTAAAGATTTATAACACAAATTTATTTATTTCTTCGTAAAAAATGAAAAGTTTGTCACAAAATAGTTTTAATTCTGTCGCGGTTAAAAGCTCATATTTGCATAAAATTTTTAAATCCCTTATTAAACATGAAGGTTTTGCCTTAAATTAACAACTATTTTCAAACACATGTTTTTATAATTTTAATAACTTTAACTTTCAAATGAATCCGAATTTGAATTCAAACTTAAAATTCAATACAAGATTTTTGAAGAAATATGTTAAAATTATTTAATTTATAATATTTGAGTTTGTTAATTTGTTATTCCAAAATTAATGTGGCTCGTTTTTAAGTTGTAACATCTCAAGTGGGTCGCGAAGTAAGTGCTTGTGAGAATCCCTCAATTATGATTTTATCGGTCACAATAAAATGAAAACGTTCAGGAGCAAATTAGTTCTTCGAAATAATAATGAATTATAAGTTTAATAGGACAAATAATGTTAGAATTATTACTTTAAATAATATAATAAATATCAATAAATTTTGCAAGTCAGAAAACTGTATTTTAAGTTAAAAAAGTATCTTGAAAATTATGTTGCAGATATTGTAGATATAATTATACTACCAGGAACACATCGGTTTTCTCCATCACGTTACATTTTTTGCCCATTGAGGACCAAAGAAAATAGGCTCGTTAGCTTTACTAATTAAAATTAGATTTTTTATACTGATTTTGTCATTCCGTGTGTAACATGTCAAAGAAATCATTTAAGACCCCACAAAATATATATTTTCTGGGTTCTAGTTAGATTCTGAGTCGATCTAGCGATGTCTGTTCGTCTGTCTGTCTGTTGAAAGCAGGATAGGGCTCGTTATAGCTTCATTTCATACTTTTCTGCTGATATCTCTTAAACAAAAGCATGTACATCAACGAAATTTTGTACAGATAGTTCGAAGATTGATATAAACTTGGAAATCAAAAATGGGCGTGATCCTCCCACTTTATAAGATGAAATGTACACGAAATTTTGTACAAACAGTTCAAGGATTAATGTAAACTTTGAAACAAAAAATGGGTTTGGTCCGCCAACTTTACCGCCCAACTCCCATATAATGTAAAATTGGGAAAAGTTGATAGTGGGTATATAGATTCGGCCAAATTCTCGCTTGGTAAGATCTGCGGTCTTGTAATAGTAATATCATATACAAATTTCCCCTTTATATCCACTCCTCAATTGTCCATGGTTTTATGAGGGTTAATTGAGAAATTCTTTATTTTTACAACTTTAAAGACTTCTAGAGCTATCTGTGACTATTAAGAGACTTGACTAGTACTACATTTTTACAGCCCCATGTGTTGGCTATAAAACATGTGTGACCTGTTTCCTCTGTCTATTTCCTAGAAAATTTTATAACCTAAAAACTTCTCAAGAAAGCAAATTTTCTTTGTTTCTCAATGGGTTTAAAATCTGAAGTGATGGAAAATTGTCATCTTACTTTCTACACTATATTAAGGCTATGAAACAGAAATTTTGCAAAATTATTCGAGATATAATCTTTTTGCGATTTTGATGATCTGTATTATTAGTAGCTACTGCAATTATCACTGGCTTTGTTGAAGCTGAATTTACATTATTAAATTATACGAAATTTTAAGCACTAAAAATTTTAATTAATTTTTTAGTTTAAAAAAAAAAAAATAAAATTTAAATTTGGCGATTTCTGATTAACAATTTGGCTACAGAGACTCAAAAACAAAAATATGACAAACATGATTAAAATTTTTCTTTCATTTTTAACCTCATATTTTAGTTGGTGGGCTTTCTTACAAAATTCTAAATAATACGCTGAAAGAATTATATACATTTCTGAATCTAATAAAAAGTTATATTAATCTGAAGTTTCGTATTTTGTTATTATTTATTTAATTTTTTTAAGTTATCAAAATTTATTTCCTTATAAAACTTTTTTTTAGTTTTTCTAATTCCTTAATTTTGGAACAATTAACAATGTTGCTTGTTGGCACCTCAGGTATGTAAAGTTAAAAAAAAATGAAAGGGCATTATTTTTTAAAAAACTTCCCCTCACTTTTAAAAAATGATTTTGTTTTTCAAAAATTTTTATAGAATTTTTATCAAAGTTAGGTGAAGGGATTTAAAAAATAAGCAGGAAAATCTCTGCAAAAAAATAGAGGATACGTAGAGAGTACCTTTTCTATTTTATGAGAAATTTTTAATTTTAAACATGTCCATTACTAACAAAATTTGAAGTATGGTCACGATAAGAAGTTATATTAATCTGAATTTGAAACTTGAATAAAAGAAAAGTCTTTAAGGTATTTTTTTCCAATAAAGACAGTGATATTTTTCACATTTCAATTAATATTTTTTTTTTTTTTAAGTTCTGTAAATTCTAATGTTAATCCGTCGTGAGCTAAATATTAAGAGAATTTGCTTTATTTATTGAAAAAATGCTCAAAAGAAAAGTTGCAATATTATACAGATTTGAATACATCACAAACAATAGCCATCTCTTAAATAACTACAAGCTGACCATTTCTCTGAAATAAAATTTTGAAAATTTTTTAACTATTTAGTATTTCAAGTTTTTGGTGTCAAATGAAAAAAAGAAAACACCTCAGTGAAATTTTATACAGATTTTTCAACAGTGATCTCCGATAACTCTTAATTGAAGAAAATAATCGTATTGTTAAAAATTTTACTTAATAACACAAACATGTGTTTTATCGCTAATTCCTAAAATAATAAAAGATCTAAAAAATTATTTTAATTATGAAAATATAGTTAAATGTAATTATTAATTCATATGGAAACCCGAAATAAAATTTTTATTTTTTGTTTGACCTCAATAAGAAAGAAAAAACTTTAAAATACTTTTAATTTTTTACTAATAACTTAATGTAATAGCAATATACCATATTTTACCGAGGTCACAATATAATTCATCACAGTTGCCATTTACTTATTTATTTATTTACTGCCAGTTCAACAATATAAATAAGTATATAAATTATACAAGTTACTTTAACATCCTTGTGCTAGTAAGTAAACAAATGTAAATGAATTGTATCGCCATAATAATTATTGTAGTGTATAAATTTAATGATAACTCAACCACATAATCATACTGGTATATAAACATACATATATACATTTAAATGTATGTACGTATGTTTAATAAAAGCAACATACTTACTATGAACAAAATTTCAAACAAGAACATTAAGTGTTAAATTTTAATAAAATTTTAATGAATTTTATACAAAAATACATTTAAACATATGCCGCCACTCGTATACCCTTAACCGTAATAAAAACCAAAAAATACAGAGGGAAATATACATATATACATATGTATGTATTTGTAAATTTTGACCTTTTGCAGGAGAAAGAATTTATAAAAGCAACGTCATCAACAAATAGTAAATGTAAAACTGGCAACATCATTAAATAAACTTTTATATATGTACGTACATGTATTTAAATATATATATTTGTTTAACTGTATACACTTATGTTTAAAAACATAGTAAATGTTTGTTTATATATGTTTATACATATATATAGTATATGTTAGTAGATTTGTATATTTATCTTTATATACAATTCGTAATATGCAGTCATCATCAGTAATTTAATGTTACGAATTTTGTAACAGGAAACATTTTTTTAACACACTTATACATAAATAGCTACTATTTATACTATAAGAACACATACATAAGCATTAGATGTCACTTTAAAACAGCGTGTTATATAATTTTATCTACTAATTTTATAATTGCAGTAACAGTTTTTATTACTTATTTTTAAATAAAAGCAATTAAATTATAATAGTTCTTTGGCGGACCTGATTCTGAATAAAACCAACAAAACGTCTGACTTGTATATGAAAACAAAAGTCAGACATTTTATGTGCGTTACTTAATTAGACGGTCTGATTCTGATCATAATGCTTCAGAGTGAGTTCTCGATTTTGTATACAAATATATTAGGAAAATCAAAAAATTTCTAAATTATTTGAAACCTATTTTAAGTGTTTTGTATCGCCAAAGTTTGTTTTAAAATTAGGAAAACTATTGATGGCTTTTTGTAGATCTTACAAAATAATTAAGAAATCCTAAATTTTAAATCATTAGCGTAAAATCTCACGTAAATACAGGCACTTAAAACTAATAAATGTAAAAACTTGAGTTGAAACTTTCGAGGATTTTTGAATTTATTTTAGTTTTGCACTGACAATTTACAACTTATTGACTCAAACCATTAACCAGTCAAAAGACAAGACTTTGGAAATTCATTTGCTTTGTAACAAGTATCCAGTTTAGTATCAGGTAAAAAGTTATGTGATGATAAAAAATTAAACCAAAAATTTAAAATTTTTGAAATTTTGCAGTTTTTTTTTTTTGGATAGAAAATTTGCGCCATTCAGTAAATTTAAATTTAGAGAGCAGAATTTTAAATACGAAGTAATTACTTAAGGATTTATGTATATCTCGTTGATGTCAGGAAATCAGACGTGAGATAGAATCTTCACAAACTTTCTTATACTGAAACTAAATATTTGTAAAAGTTTGTTTTTCGCTACTGATAAATTCTGCTTTAATAGAAATTGTCCAAAATAACGCATAAACTGGATTTATTATTAAACGAATTGTCGTAAGGAGTGCGATCGAAAAAACCTTAACACACGTTTTGCTTCATAACTTTTTTCCAAAGCAATATTTAAAATTTTTTTTGATCCAGTTATCTTTCAAAAATATATCAGTTATTATTTTTAATGACAACCAGGTTAATTTGTTGTGAGTTTGATCAAAATGAGTGACGAAAAAGATATACGTTCTATAAAATGTTAAAATATTTCAAAAAAATCCAAATTGGTTCTACAAATAATTGGCCAAAAAATTAAATGTCTGCTGTCAAACTGTTTCCAAGGTTATTAAACAGTATCAGCAAAATTCGACCATTGATAGGAAACATGGTTCGGGAAGAAAAAAAGTCCACCTGATATTAGGAAGACCAAGAAAATTTAAAGAATATTGAAAAGAACTCCAAACACAGCTCAGTGCTCAAACTATTTGGTGCGAAAAGTTAAATCTAATGCGGAGTTGAAGCATGGCAGATTTTTCGCAGCTTCCTGGTCAAAATTTGTATGTTGCTGATGCTCGAGGATATGTTGAAGATAAGTTTAGAACCGAAAAGCTGAAGAAAGTTCTTAAAGAATTCCTGGTTTGGCAAGATTTATGCAGTTGTGGCAAAAGAAGTAAGTCATTTGTTACAGTGGGCTCTATAAATACCGAAAAATACATCAAGGAATTTTTGAAAAAAAAATCTTAGTTTTTTTTCATAAGAAAGCATAATGCGTCCACATATTTTTAGCCCGATTTGGCATCATGTCATTACATAAGAAAGCTGGAGTGGTACCAAAACAATAACATAGTTTTTGTTTCAAGAGAGGTCAATCCTCTAAATTTTTCGGAGCTACGACCAGTGAAGATGATTTTGTGAAAAGTGAATCGAAGAGGACAAAAAAGGTGTCCAAAAATATCGAAGATTTCAAAAGGAGATGTGAAGACTGTTCCAAAAATGAGACTGAAAGAACTATCAAATCTCTAATGGAAGGGTTACCAAAAAAGGTCTACGATTTCATAAGTCGTGGTTAGAAGTATAAAAGTTATATTTTTCTGTGATCTGTAGTATAATATCAATTAAATCAAAAAAAACAATCAAAACTCTAAGATCAACCGTTTCCAAATTATTGAATTTTATATATGTTAAGATTTCTTCGATCGAACTCCTTAGTCAAAATGGCGTTAAAAAATCTTGGAATGAAAAAATTTTATGCAATTTTATTCACCAAATTTCAAAATTTTGTTCAGAATTTTTTCAGCGAAAGATATGACTTTAGATCATCAAAAAAATATCTGTAAAGAATCATGTTAATGACTGAAATTGATATTATGGAAAAAAATTTAAAAAACGTCATTTATATCGACTACAGCGGCATTCATCTCCAAACTTATTTTGCTTGCTGACAACTATCGCGAAGTACAAATGATGTTAATATTGATGTAAACTGAAAGCATTTTATTTGCTTAGTATTAGATGGCGTCAAAATATCTTAAGGACTCATAATTGTATGGACCAAAAAAAAAAAACATTCTTAACCTCAAAAAATAAACCCCACATATTTCGATTTCTAGTTAAAATTTTGAAATAATATGACCACTTTTCGATGTAAAATTTATCATCAAATATGAAACAAGTTAAAAATTTTGCTAAAATTCACTTTTAAAAATATTAAAATTGCGCTTTTTTATATGACATCTTAATATAATATTTATTTTATAATATTACTGGCGTATATATTGTAAATATAGTTATTGGAATTTTGGATTGCAGGCAGACAAATATTCTAAAGAAGTTTGTCTGACAGGAATTTGTCTTACAGTTAGTAATTTATCATGCAAATTATAAGAAAATTTTCTGACAGGCAAAGTTTTTTATAGGATTTAATGTGACGAAAAAAGTTTCTAATAAGCACACAAGTATTCAATAAAATTTTTTGAAACACAAGTTTCAAAAAAAAAAAAAAAAAAATGCCAGACGAAATTTTCTATAGAACTTCATCTGACAGACAAAAATTTGTCTGATAGACAAATTTATCTGGCAGATTAAATGAAATTTATCTGACAGACAAAGTTTTCTATAGAAATTTGTATGAGAGAAAATGTAGTTGTTGGAGTTTTGGATTACAACATTGAGTGGAGAAAATAAAAGTTTTTTTTTTAAATTACGAAAAAATTGCCCATGTGCACAGTGGAGTCAAACGCAAATTTTTTGGTAATAAATCTGTATCTCCAAAACTACAGCTCGGATTAAATTGACATGTATGAAAATTTTGAAAAATTGCCAAAAATTTATTTGTAAAGCTTTTTAAATGATGTTTGCAGAAATTAAAGACTGATATATATTTTATATACTACATAAGAAATAATGGCGAAAATATTACGCTAATATGCTTTTTTATGCAATTACAAAAAGTCCTTTAAGAAATTTACTTTTTTCATGAAATATGCTCTCCCGCATTCGTTTTTAGCCGAGCGGGAAGCAGTTATGTGTCAGATCGTTCTAAATCTATTTGTCAATAATATATCGTCATTTAATTTAAAAAAGCTGGCGTGACATTTTTATTATTAATCGATAAATATTTAACCTTTTTCCAAAATTCACCATTTTCAACCAATGCCTGATGTAGGGTGCAAGCCTAAATCAGTTCAAAATTTCTACATATAAAGAAAAAATGTTTTCTTTAACGGAACTTTGAAAAAATAGCCATTTTTCATACCAATTTCAGATAGCTGACTTTGAATATTTTTCACGTCTAGACGAATTAAGATAATCCAAAAATTCTTCCAGCATCTTATTTTTAAATATGTGGCAAATTACAAAATATTTAAAAAAAAATTTTACCTCATATACCTCAGCACTTATTTCCGAAAAACGAAAGAAAGTCGAGGCAAAAAATCAAAAATTCGAAATTCAAGTGTAAATATATTTTTAATTGTAAGAGATATTTTAGGTGAGTAAGCTAATTTTTTCTTCATTTTGCTAAATTCTTTACATAAATATAAAAATCTTTAAAATCGGTCTTCATTTGTAAAAGTAAAGATTTTTTTAAACTTTTACATACTCGAGGTAGTCAAATTTGACACCCTGTAGATTATCTTGTGTTATCACAGGGTGACTACAATATAATTTTTCTGAAAGCTTAGGTCCTCCTCTACAACTCTTCCATACATTTTAATTTAATCCGAGCAGTAGTTTTGGAGACAGATTTATTACCAAAAAATTTGCGTTTGACCACACTGTGGTGCGTTTCCTCAGTATGTTAAATTGCTGTATATAATGTCAATCATATTTATTCTCTGATTTTATATGAAAAACAGATACATATATTTAAAAGAATGAGTGGAATAATAACAAATCTAAAGCTATAAAAAGAAGTTAAACGGCTATTTACATTAAACTAATCCGCCATTTGATCCAACTATTTCTTTTTTTCTGAAACTATTACGAAGTTAGAGAGTTTCAATTACTTAAGTACTAAAATTAATTCAATTGATAGTGCTATTAAGAAAATCAAAGCTGCAAAGGCTTAACTACTCCAAAAAACAAAACTAAAATTGCAAACTGTTATTAAACATTTAAAACTCAATTATTCTTCGTATAGATAATGTCTCGTGTTCAGAAGAATACTATCCTTCTAGCTCATCTGTTGGTGAAGAAGAATCATTTTCTATGTATGCAATTTTTTACGGAAAAATAAATGCTTCACAACTTAGTAAAAATAGCTTTGTTCCAGTACTTATTATATTGCAAGTTTTACACTGAAAAAAGTATTTTCAATGAATGAAGTACATTAAATGAAATTCATTAATTTTTTTCCAAAAAATTATTAACTTAATGTAGAAATTCATTGCTTCAATGAAAATATTCAATGAAATTATTAACGCTATTATGAACATTACATTGAAACCATTCATTAAATTTATTTCTTATTACAATAGGTAAATTAGTTAATTGATTTAATGTATTAGTTCATTGAATTAATTTATTCAATGTACTAATACATTGATTTAATTAAGAAGAAGCATTACACAATGAACATAAGCATTGAACCAATGATAAATTTCATTAAATTATATTAAAATAAATGATTTCTAACGGGAAATAAAGTAAACTGAAAACAAATACAACTCAGTTTTCTTTTATCTTTTAACAAGAAATAACGCGTTTTAATCAAAAGCAAGAAGTAAAAAAATGAGTGTTGTATTAAAAACGAAAATAATTAAAAACTAAATAAGATAAATCGAATTATTAAAATACATAAATATAATTTATTCGCAAAGGAGAAGTCGAGCAGCATAATTGAATACACCAAATTAACTGGAATTACTATATTATTATAAATGACAAAGCAAACACGATAACATAGAGAAACAGGCAGTCAACTTTAATCATTTAATACAAAATAAAATAGAAACAAAAAATACAGAACACGCCTATTATTATAATACATTTTTAATGTATAGTTTCATTGGGACAAAATATGAGTTCATTGAAACCAATGTACTGTTCACTGAAATTATTTATTTTATTTAATGAATGATTCAATGTAAGAATAAATTTAATCAATGAACTTGTACATTGAATTATAATAATAATGTATGACAATTCATTGTTTCAATGAACCTGTACATAGGGTCAAAATTAGTGCACAAATTCATTATAACAATGAACTTTTCAATTGTATTTATGTACCTTTTTGGTTCAGTGTAGTCAGAGAAAGAAAAAATGGAAAGCTTTTAAAAAAATTATAATGATCTACTTTAAAACATAATACACCCAAACAAAACAATTCGCCTTCAAAACTAAAAATCCAAAGGCTTAATTTTATTAAATTTTATGTGCTTGGACTAAAAACAATATTTCTTTTTTGGAAATTTGTATAAAATTTCATTTTTATACCCTACACCACCAAAGGTAGTTGGGGTATTATGTGTTTGTGCAGAAGTTGTAACGCAGAGAAAAGATCTTCGGACCCCCACCTTAAAGTATACCGTTCGACTCAGAATCACTTTCTGAGTCGATTTAACGATGTCCGTCCGTCCGTCCGTCCGTCTGGTCGGCTGGCTGGCTGGCTGTCCATGTAAAGCTTGTGCGCAAAGTACAGGTCGCAATTTTGAAGATAATTTGATGAAATTTGGTACGTAAGCTTTTTTTAACACAAGGACGAAGCCTATTGAAATTGGTTATGATCGGCCCATTATTTCACCTAGCCCCCATACAAATGTCCTCCCGGAATAGAGTTTTAACACTTATATATGCCTTAAAAATAGCAATATTTTAATGAAATTTAGTACAAATAAGTTTTATATCAGCAAAAAACTGTCTACCAAATTTCATGAAGATCGGTCCATAACTGACCATAGCTCCCATATAAACCGCTCTCCCGAAAATCACTAACGTGCAAAAATCCCATACAAAAGTTAGAGCTCATTTACATTGGGGATTTTCCCTGGAAAAAATCGCTGCAACTTTAACGTTTGTAGGCTACACCTCTTGAGAAGCAAGCGGGGTATGAAAAGTTGCATGTCGTCGCAAAGCCAAAAAATTTCATGAACTTTTTTCAAATTTATTTTAAATTTTTATGATTTGTTGTTTTTTGTCAAACATTTTTGAAAAAATTTCACAATACAAATTTGTATGTGTAAATGCAGAAGGGATTTGGAAGCAACTTCAAAACAAAATATCATTAAAAAATGCTGCGATAATCCCCAATGTAAATAGGCTCTTAGTATTATGTTAATATTTAACACAAGAAAGTTGTATACATATAAGTAAAAACAAAATTATGTGGATCAAAATGGTGTAGGGTATCATATAGTCGGTCTTGACCGACTATATCTTCTTCTCTCGTTTTATTTTTTATTTTCACAAAATAGGCTAAATAAATTCATAACTGTTACCGTTTCAAAAAAATAATATAAGAAAAGACTTGAAGACAATTTTAATTTGAAATTTTTTTAAATAAAATCAGATAACCCGTTATCGAGATATGTTTTAATATTTGGTGCAATCTCCTTAATTTTACAAATCGCTAGAACTAGAGTCAATTAAAAAAAGTAGATTAGAGGTTTAGTACTCATTAATAGCGTGTATTAGAATAGGCTGAGAAACTCCGTACACAGCGTCACATTTGACAGTTTTAGAACCACAAAAATCCGGTTTTGGAAATATTGGTCTGAAATTGTATATTCTGTTAGTAGATAAGACCGTAAACATTCCCACTCAAAATGGACGGGTAGAATCACTGCCACTCCCATACTAAAAAAAAATACTTTATTTGTATAAATTTCGAGCAAAAATAAATTTTATTAAAATAAAGGATATTTTAAACGTAGGCTTGGCAAAATGTTATCACACCAATCTTATTGCAATATTTGCATAACAAATTTTCAGCCATTACCTTAAAATGCTAAAATAATTCTTAAAAAATTACTAATATGAGGTACTGCAAATTTTTTTCTAATATTTTAAATGATCGCAAAAAGTCGCAGCTAATATTCTTAAATACAATTTAATGGATGTTTTTTATATAACAATCGTATTTTTAAATTGGAACTCGTTGGAACTTTTTATTTCCAGTCCATCATAAATAGAATTTTCCAAAAAGTCTTTAAATAAAAAACAAAAACAATAAGTATTGACTTTTTAACTCAGCAAATTATAATGGAATAATTTGGATATATTTATTATTAAATGCAAACAAATCCTATCAATATCAGCAGTATTTACTGACATATATGAAGTTAAAATTAACATACAATTTCTTCACAAAAGTTAAATAAAATTAAAATGTTTTTATAAGTTGCAACTTTGAAGATCCATAATTCGTGCCATGGACACTTTTCAATATTCTAAATATTCTTTCCATAATATATCGTCCCTGCGCTGACTGTATTACCTATGTAAAAATTTTGGAAATTTTTTTTATTGCTGCATTTAGATCCCCTACTAATTATACATATGACCACCAAAGCATTTGTCGATATCTCTACTAGTTTAGGATTTCCAAATTACCTATGTAAAACCATATATAAAATGCTCCAACAAAATTACCTATGTACATAATTTTTCATACAAGTTAATATTATTAATATTCTTAGAGAAAATGGTAATATTAAAATTTAAATATAAAATATTTAATATTGTATACTTATGATATGCCGCCTGAAAGTGTACATCCCAAGACTAGTTACACTAAAATTAACTGCTACAGACTTACATCAATTAAAGCTTTGATGATGTCTGTCCGTCTGTCTGTCTTTCAGTTTTGGATTATTATAAAGTTTATTATTTTTTTTTTAATAATCAGAATAGGAAAAAGCTTGGGAGACCGTACAGTCAATGTCATCTGAGCGATACCTATTATATGTTGGATTTCTTTTAATCAAAAATTAAAAGTTGTGTATAGTGTTGATCGAAAATAATATTTTTGGAGGTACTTTAAAATTGGTCCAGCTCACGAAAGTGAAATAATTGATTCCTAATATTTTGGGAATTAGTTTAAGTCATATAAATCTTTAATTTTAGGAGGGTACACTTGCAACATTTTTTGTCTTCGCACAAATCGAGGCACTTTATTGAGTTCAGTAATTTTTAGTAAATCGTTAATTTTATCTTATTTAAAATCTTTTTTTCAGAAAATCATAAAATACGGGTTCATTAATTTTTCTTTAGCTATCGTTTGATACATATAACATTAATATTGGTGAATTTTCTTTTTTAATTTTTTTGAAGATTTTTCTGGGATCATCAACAAATTACCATTTAATAGCATGTTCCAATTATCTTAGGAAGTTGAAATTTGACCAAGATATTTCTAATAATACCGCCTTCCATAGTTCAAACTTATATTTAAATGAACTTAAGAACCTGCAAAAAGAAAAGCACAATCATATCTTAACAAAAAATTGCTCCACAAAATTACTTATGTAAAGTTTTCGTTGATTTTTCCCAAAACGCGCCAAAAATTTCATTCTTTTTCATAAAACATATAATTTGTGTTACTAAGCCTATTCATAAACGAAGAAAATTTGTAAAAATTTAGTGAAGTAACGAAGAAACTGCAAAATTAAACAGTTTTTCAGCTTTCCTGAAAAGTTATTAAAAATTACATAGGTAATTTAGTCAGCGCAGGGACGATATGATATGTTTACTAATAAATTCAAAAAGAATTGTTTCGATTAATAAGCCTTTATTTTCGTATTTTTGTCGCTCTAATTTGAATAAATGTTACAATGTGCCGTGTAGCAGTTTTTTTTTTTTTTTATTTTGTAACCCTATGTAATCAAAGTTAAAAACTTAATGTTTTCTTAACATCCTAACAATTTTATTTTTGTTCACATAACTTTCAATCAGTCTGTCAGCTAACAAATGCATGTTGAATTTAAACTTTATTTTCTTTACTTATACCTGCTAACATATAAATTTTTATATAAAATCATCCACTTTAATACTTACATGTGTAAAATAGTAATAATGTACTTGTGCACCTCGTTCAGCTAATGCCTGTGCATACTCATTTGTGGGACAAGTGAAAAAGTGATCACCTACAGCTCTGCCAATTTGCTGTTGATTTTGATATCCTGGATTACCTTCCCAGCTGGTATACTATAATAAAAAAGACAAAAACAAAATGGAATTAACAGTGTGAATAAGTTTGCAAAAAAAAAAAAAAAATATATAATTTAAAAAAAGAAAAAAGCATAGCAAAGTAAATACGTGTGTGTGTGATGATATGTATATGTGTTTATAAGATATGAGATTGTTGGTGTAGTTAAGTCAATGATTTAATTTCCCTGCTGCCTTTAACATTTTATTTTAATTAATTAAAGTTTTATCGTTTTTCCTTGTATATGTATGTAAATGATTTTTTATCAAGCTTTTAAATTAACTTTATGCTCTTAATTAAAAGTTTTAAATCCAAGAGTTTGAGACAAACAAATTTTTTGCTGACATTAATATTTTTAATTACAGTTTTTATTTACCACAATTGTAATGATTTTATGTTTTTATTTAACATTTTATATTTAACATTTTAATTAATGAAATTAAATGCAGATTTATAATAAGTTATAGTTTGTAAATGAAATTATAAAATTTTGAAAATTAAATCCAAATAGAAAATATTAAATATTTAAGTTTTAAAATTTTAAACAAAAGGATTCCTGTGTTATCTGTTCTTTCATATGAATTTAAAAATCATCATGGACTTTCCACTTCCCGCTGGGATATGGGTATTTTTTGTTAGTTTAATTTTTCGACTTATTTTTTTATACATAAAACAACAAAACCCCATTTTTATAACTAAAAAATATGAGAAAATAAATTAAAATAATAAACAATTTTTCTAGTTGTTTGCATATATGTATTTCTATTAAAATTATATAATTTTTATTCCTTTATTAAAAGCAATTTTATATTACAAAAAAAAAAAAAAAAAATTATATATAATTTTTTTATTAAAAAAATATTTTATTTATACGCATTAATTAAACCATTTAACAACATATTAAAAACATAAAAGAACAATTATCCAATAATTGTTACAAATTAAAATTTGCATATTTAGTTTTTGAGTGTGATTGCTTGTAAACATACTATTAAAGGGAATATAATCAAAAAACCACCCCGTTTATATAAATATGTTTGAGTATGTATTGTATAATATAAATAGTTAAATTATTGGTGGTAAAAGTACGAGTAGATTGTAATATTTTAAGTAGTCGAGTTTGTTAATAACAATAATAATCAACTATAATTTTATTCTCCCAACTTAAATAATAAACTTTTTATATATTTTACTTCATAGAAAATCACATACATGCATACGTTTGACAAACTTCATTTGCATTTATTTAATTTGTATATAATTGCATTTGTCAAAAAAAAATGCTTGCGGTTTTTTAACTCACACATACATGCATGTGTATGTAAATTTAAACATAAAAGTGTTTATATAATGTTTTTATTATTTTCCCATTAAATTTAGTATTTAAGTGATTTAATTAAAATGAATTGAAAACAAACAAAACAATTTAAAATCTAATAAATTTGATAAATTATAAAAAAATAAATTTGTATACATATTTTTTAAATTCTTTTCCCAAAAACCAGACAATAAAAATTGCAATATTTTAAGATTTTTTTCTTTTAATATTTTTTACTAATTTTTTATTTCTATATTTAAAAAGATCACGCTGAAAAACATGTATCGAAAAATTTTTAAAAGAACGTCCGAAAAAATTAACTTTAAATTTTCACAAAAATTTCTATATATACGAAATCCATTAAATTATTTATCGATTTTAGTATAATAAAATTGTGAAAACTAGCGATTTTAAAAAATTTTAAATTCTATTTTTGTAAAATAAAAAAAAAAAAATACTTTTTCGTACTATAAAAAATATTAAAAAAAACTGTTTTAAAAGCTTAAAACTCATACATTGAAATATTTGAAAATATTTCAAATGAATAGGAATAACAAAAAGAAATTTTGTATTTTAGTATGCGTTTTCTAATATTATTATTATATTTTTGAAAATTGTCCTAAAATACACTAATTTGAAACTTTTATAGAATGTTACAAGTTGTTTATTCTCAATTTTTATTTATTTATTTATTCTTTTTGAAAATAGTTTATACATATCGTTAATTTTTTTCTGAAAAAACTTCGGCTACACGCAAAAAAAAAAATGGTTCTAGTGACCATAAACTAAGAGCAATATACTATGACTGTAATATATGATTACAGTTAAAAATAAGTATATTTGTACGTAATTATTATCGTGATTTCATTTTATAATTTTTAGTAAGATTATAATCCAATTTTATCATATATATATATTCGAGTGCTCCAAGCTTGTATGAAGGAAAAAAAATGTTATCCTACAGGCCGTTATCAGTTTGCTGAATTAATGTGACAACATATTCAAAAAGGATTAACCTAATTTTTTTATCAATTTGCTGAATTAATGGGATTGCAAACGGGTTTTATTGAAATATATTCAAATTGGCATGTTTTTAAAACATCGGGGTTTTTTGACCCCAAGGCCGTTTAAGGGTTAATTTCATTTTTTTCACTATCATTGTAAATATCGGTTGTTAATAAATAAATTTCTTAAGTTTTATGATAATCTACCGTAAAATAGATAAAATTTCGACTAGTTTCCATCAAAACTTGCAAATATTACAAAATTTGACCTTTAAAGTTTATGGGTTAATGTCGTCCAAATTTTATGAAACTCTTGATTTATATTTAGAATTATGTGGATTTAAAAATTTTAAAAAAGTTCCATTTAAAATACACAACAATGTAATAAAATGGCTGATTTGCCAAAATATTACATAAAAATGGGTTTTTCTCGAAATCCGCTGAATTCAAAATGCAGGTACAGGCAAACTATAAGAGGTATTGACCTAATTTTTTTACTGTTTCATTCCGTAATCTGTTGTCCATAAAGCCCTATGAGATCTCCCAAAAATATTGAAATTTGTTTAACAAAGTATCAAAAAAAGTGAAATTTGAGTTTTGAAACGACCGTTAAAAATATCAACATTTTTTTACCATAGCTGAGAACAGGTTTACGTTATTCTATAAGGACAAAAACTCATATTCAAGTAACTACTGATGTATTTTAAGTAATACAATTGTTTTATTCGAATATTTTCAAAAATATATTTATTTTTTTGTCACATTTCGAATTCAAGTGCTCTGAGACTCGTTAATGGCCTGGGGAATTTTCAATAACTTTTACACTTTTCAACCAATTTTTGTGTTTTATATCTTTTTGTAACACTAATTCTGTGCACATTAGGATTCTTTTACAATAGAATGCAAAATTAATTATTTAATGACAAAATGGCTGTTAATAATTTCTTAATCTGCTTTTAAGACCAACTTTTATTTTATTTTATAATTTGAATCTTCCTTCTTTATAATTTTTTACTTTTACCTCCATTTCTATGACGTTTTAACTGACGTCAACAAGAAAGATATACATATTTGGAAAAATAATCTTTCATATTATATTGCCTGTTTCCAGGCGTTAATATTTTCTGGCATCTAGCAATCCTATCAAACAAAATGTAGCAAATTATACATACGACAACAGCAACAAACAACTCAATTATAAAATGCCAATAACGACTCATGTGTCATCATCAACGTCATTCTAAATTGAAATATTTCTATATGTTTGATTCCTGTTCTTTTTTTTAATAAAAAAGGAAGCTTTTATTTTTTATTTCTCCTTACAACAAAACCTTGTATTCCTTTTTTTCCGGCTACTGTCACTATTGTCTTTTTATATGTGAAGTTGAGAGTTTACTAGAATATTTGTTTAAGTGTGTGTGTGTTATAATAAAAGAAAAAATGAATTGTTAAATGTAAAATCACATGAGAATTTTATAAATATATTTTTATATCAAACGTATAAAAGCATTTTTATATTTCGATAAAAATTAAGTATCAGAGACGGAAGCAATAAATTCATGCTAAAAAAAAAAATTACAAAAAATATAAAATGTAGAATAAAATAAAAAAAAACTACGAATGGGAATAACGCAAATACAATACAACTAAAAGGATTTAAAGTTATAAACATGAAGAATAGTTATTAGGTTGTTAGTTAATTAAAGTAATTTAAAAATATTTTTATTTATTATATTCATGATAATTTTAAAAATCTTTTCAGCTTTAAATTGAACACAAAAAAAAAAAAACACTTTCTCCTTAAATTCGAATACACGGTATCAACAATTGCAAAGCTGCTAATCCACTTTTTTTTTAAATCGACTCTAGTTCTCGCGATAATTTACGATTTCCGATCTTGCTGATGGGCTTAAAAGTGATGAATCAGGGGTTTCTCACCATTTTATGTTTGGAATATAAAAATCACCAAGAACAATAACACTGGTCAACCAAAAAACCCTCCCCCAAAGGCGAATAGTTAAACTTAATGCATTTTGATGTGCTAAACCCGAATCTGCTTTCAGTTTTTTTCCATCAGCTCTAGATTTTTTATGGGCGTGTCTAATATTTCGACCATAGTAAGGCCATTACTCTAGTATATTTCCTCATAACTCAAGAACGATGTGTACGATTGACATAAGTGATACACCAAAAGATGCGGAATAAAAATATCATTACACCACCCAAATTTTTTCATGTGCTTAATAGTTTCGAAGTTATTTTGAAATAAATGTCCGAAAAAAAAACTTTTTATGAAAAATTTTAGATTTTTTTGTTATTAAAATTTCTTTTTAAAAGTGAAAGCATCAAAAATGTTTCAGTTTATCATTTTAAAGCTGGTAATGTTGCGAATATAATAAGGCATAATCCTTCAAAATTGATGCACAAATCTTGATTTTATTCACAGATAAGTACAAATACCCATGTAAACTTACAATTGAGTAGAAATACAGTGGTGGACAAAAAATAAATTTTTTTGTTTTTTTCTTGAAACAAAAATAGGTGGACTAAGTAGATTTTGACGAGTTAAACAAGAATTTGCATTCACTTTTTTTCTATCACGTACTGATTTTTTTTTTTTATGGGCATGACTAATATCATCACCTTATTCAGCGGTCAGACTATAAAACTCGAGAATAGTTTGTACAATTTGGACTATAACTCAAGAACCGATTACACGATTTTGATAAATGATACACCACAAGATGCACCCAAAAATTGTTTTCTAGACTTGTCAACATAATATTTTATTGATTAAAGAATTTCAGAGTTATGGATTAAAATAGGTATATAAGACAGGAGGTATATAAGAGCAAGTTACAAACAATTTTTTAAATTTGGCTTTAACTCATATAGCGATAAATACAATATTTTGATAATTGTTAACGATTATTTCTTCCGAAGGTAAAGAGTTGAGACAGAAATCAAAACTCCCCCATCTTCTCTATCCACTCTATCACGTCTATAAATTTGTAATTTAACATAGTTATTACTGAAGTATTTTCCAAATATTTTGAAGGATTACAAATTTCTAGCTGTATGGTCTAAATGTATGGTCCAGAGGAAAATAATGGATTTTAAAGTAAAAAATGTTACCACATTTTAAAAAAAATCACAAAAAATCACAATTTTTTAAAATTTTCTACTTCAAAATAATATAACTTTTTATCTAAACCACACAAATATATGATTTTTACACAAAAATTTTTTAGAATTTTATACAAAATTCAGAAAATATTTTAGAAAAATTGTAGGGCTCAAATTGAGCTCGCCAAGTTAAAAAAAAAAAAAAACTAAAAAGAACATGCCCAAACATGGGTCAAAATTGTACTTTGGTAAAAATATCTCTTAAAGTAAAAGAGATAATCCACACATGTAAGCATATTTTTTGTATAGAATTATAAGGACTATCTATGTGCAAAATTTTTTTTCAATCAAATCATAAATCAAATTTTGGCGATTTTTTTAAAAAAATTTCAAATAATTTTCCCGAGGTGACCAACTTTGGAGCTCCACCCCTCGTCCCCTAGACTAGTTAAGAACCTATCCTCCTCCATCAATTGGCATACACCTCTGGATTGTCCATGTGAAATTTCATTTAAATACATTCAGCAGTTCGAAAGCTACAGAATTACTTCCAAAAAAATTTCGTTTTGGGACAACTGTGCGATGGAGATAGCTAATGAGTTGTAATAATTTTTTGGACAATTATTAATATTTAACGGATTATTAAATTCAATTAGTTTTTTGAATTTGGATCTGAATCCCTTGGAAGAATTACATTATCATCACGATAAATAAATTGTTGAACAATTGTATTTTTTGGCCAAAATTGTGTATTAACAAGATGATCAAAAATACTCTCTTGGAAAATTGTCTTAAATGAAGCTCTGAAGCACTCATTTTTCTTGGAAATTTGGACATCATTGTAATCTACAATGCCAAAGTTCGTTTTAATATACAATTCAACATCATTTATACAAAATACCTGGGTACTATAAATTAAGGGCTTTGAAGTTATTTATAAGTGGATTGTTAATGACATCTAAATTAGTTGGAATATAAATTTGTAGCAAATTAAAGTCAATGCATAAATTTTGATCACAAAATCATTCTTTTAATTTATTTAACATTTCTATATAATTTGTAAAATAGTATCTTCATTAATTTTTGAATAAAATCGAAATTTATGATTTGTACGTTGGCGTAAAATGTGTCAAAAGTGGCGATTAACCGGTGCCGAATAAAAAATAATGTATCAATATCAATTAAAATCTTCAAGCTAGATTGCGTTGCTTTTTTATAAGGAGCTGTCATAGTTAAAATTATTTCAAAAAATTAAATTTTCATTAACTTTCAGTGTATTTATTTTAAATAAAAAGTCTTTTAAAGTTTAAATTTTAAATAGAATCGTAAACTTCAGATATTTGAGCAGGCGCGGATCCACGGGGGGGGAAAATCGGAAATTTCCCCCCCCCAAAATGGATTTCGAAATAAGAAAAATTAAAAATCTACAATAGGAAAAGGAAAAAATAAAAAAATCTTTAAGAAAAATTTTCTTTAGTGAAAATAAAAGAAGGCAAAATGAATTTATCCTCAAGATAGTATAAGAACGGCCAAACTATGTTTAGAAAAAAGTATTTATCTTACTTTTCCTTCGAAAATTTTTAAGGTAATAAATGGGTTTTTAAAATTGGGACTTGCTTAATAAAAGAAATATAGGAAATGCAATTCCAGCTTAAACTTTACATACGATTAAAAATTTATATGTCAATTAAAAAATTATTGTGTAAGTGCTAGTTTCATCAGTCATATAAAAATTACACTAACTAATGTTTTAATAATACTTAAACATTTTGACTTCATGAAAAATATTTTTTATTTTATAAATCAGAATCTTTTACAAATTTCGTACGAAGCAATTTTTTAACATCAAAAATAAAGAAATGCATTTACACAGAAAAAATTTAATAAATGTTAACAATTTTTTTTAATAAAGAACACAAATGTTTTCCCAGCTCTTTTACACAAAAAATAGTTTTTTTTTTTTTTTTTTCTAGATTTAATAAATTTTACATATGATGGGAATTTTGGTTTATTAATTAAATCTGTATAGGGATTTAATTAATAAATGAAATAATTAAAGTCTGAAAATTGTAATTTTTCAAGAAATATATTTAAAAAAATTTTTATTTCAAATATTAATAATTTTGTGTTAAAAAATAATTCTTCAAATAAAAACCATTAATTTAACATTTTCTCACGAAAATGTCTACCATTTTCCTGGAAGATGATGACAAAAATAATACTTTTCGCTTAATTTTCCCCAAATATTCTATTAAACCTTCTGAAAATTGTACTGAAGAAAATAAATTGTTTTTTCTTTTGCTTTCCTAAAGAGATGTTGTACTTTTTGTCTTACATCTGTGCGAACAATTTTCATATTTAGAAATTAATTTTTAAATACACTCTATAACATTGAAAACTCACTCGGGAAATGACATAAATAGCATCATAAATTAGTTTTTTAAATGCCTCTCAAAATTTGGAGTTATGCTTATATTTTTTTTAAGTTCCTGTATTTTTTCTATTAAGCTTTTTTGAAAGTAGAATAATCAGGTTTGTTGTCGTATTTATTTCTTTGGTTTGGAATAATAATTTCTTTATAAAAGTCATTAAGAAATATGCAATATGCAATTAATTTAACAACATTATTGCTGTGAATATAGCAAGATTTAGTTTTTTTAGTTAGACAAAAAGAGCTTTCTCGATTTTATAAAAAATTTGTTGATAGAATTTTTGATTTTTTTAAACTATTTTAAAGATTGGCATCTCATTTTATTATAAACAAAATATCATTAAGACGATAGAAAGAAATAACTGTTGTCTAAAAAAAAATTCCATCATTGTTGAAGTTTTAAAATAGAAAAGTATTTTAATATAGAGTCATTCCATTTAAAATCACCAGCTGATTTTCTTACCTCTTCCGAATTTCATAATATTTGGTACAATCCCATCACGATATTTACATAGAACATTCAAAATAGTTCCAGTGCAAAATAGTTCCATATATATATTTTTCACGAATTTAAAAATACCACTTTTTGAAATACGCGACCGCTAAATTTAATTCGCGAATTATCCACCAATAAAATTGAACATAAAAACATATATTAGGTATCATTTTAAAGGTAATTTCATTACATTTACTTCAATGAACGTTGTAACGTAAATAATTTGGAAGACATTCGTATTTTTAAAAAGACAATTTTTCTCATTTTAAACTTAAACACGGCATTTGCGTTACCAGCGTCAATATTATTCTTGCCGAATTTTATTACATCTGGATGATTTTTGGAAGAAATTGGCGATTTTTCTATTTTATTACAAACAAAACAATTCGAATTGCAATAAATATTTCG
This sequence comes from Protophormia terraenovae, assembly GCA_951394005.1. Classification (NCBI taxonomy): domain Eukaryota; kingdom Metazoa; phylum Arthropoda; class Insecta; order Diptera; family Calliphoridae; genus Protophormia; species Protophormia terraenovae. The sequence continues at coordinate 136,624,781 of OX596073.1, forward strand.
TATTCATTATGACATTTGCGGTAATAACTCCTAAAATATTGCGAAACCCAGAATGACACTTTCCACAGTTATAGAACATTTTCATCATTAACATATATTTTTTAAAATTTTTAAAAATACCACTTTTCGAAATATTTACCCTTAAACGAAAAATTTATATAGATATGGACCATTTTGATGTTGAAATAAAAATCATGTTATACGTCATATTAAAGTTAATTTTGATACCTTTAATATGACATCTCAATAAACTATCATATCATAAATACTTTAAAAGGTATTTGTAATATTGTTTATACAAATTTATACATATTTTAAGCTATTTTGCACTGAAATTTGAATTAGTCTTAATTTTGACAGGAATAATGATTGTACCAAATATCATCAAATTCGGAGATGTAAAGTCAAAAATTGTAATTTTTCTTATTGGTTTTAAATGGAATGACTCTGTAGTTAAAAGCTAGGTTCTTCCTAATCAATTAATAAATCTAAAATTAACCTAAAATTTAGGGAGCTACGAATTTTTTAGTTCATCAACTAATCTCAAAATTGTTTTTTTTTTTTTAATTTTCTCGAAAATTGGTTGGTGATGTACTCAAGAAAATCGTTTTTCGAGTAAATCTACAAAAATATAATCTTGTAGCAGAGATTAAATGAAAACAAAGTACTTATTTTGTTCTTAGATAAATTTAAAATTTTAAAAATTTTAAATTTTAGACTGAAATAGTATGAAATTTTATAAAGTGATTTATTTACATAATTTTCACTAGATTTTCTTCACGCTCCTCTTTGCAGTGAAAATGATTACCGTACACTTTTCAATTAACATATAATATACTCCAGTAAAAATTTAATTTAAGTAAGATTTTATTTCACAAATAAAAATTTCTAATTCATTTAATCATCTACTTGATTGATTTAATAAATTCTTTAACTCGAACATTTTTTCTATTTTTAATTTTTTATAGTAATTTTGGTGAGATTTGAAAATTAAAAAAAAAATTTATTCAATGAGTTATTCACTAATACATTTGTTTATTGGATACTTGTTTCGGTGTTATCAGATTGACTTCAAATTTTACATCTAAGTAAGAAAAAAAAAAAAAATGAATGGTTAAATTTTCATTGTTCAAAAATTATATATAAAACCATAATTTTTCCAGTGACGATAAAAAAATTTCCCCCCCCCCCCAAATGCTTTGGCTGGATCCGCGCCTGTATTTGAGTGTACTACTCTTCAAGTATTTGTAAATAATATTTTGTTCTAATATTTTGTTCTAATATTTTTTTTTTTTTTTTTTTTTTTTGAAAATCTTGCTAAAATACTCTAATTTTCAATTTCATGGAATGAAACTCAAAATGAACAAACATCCTAGTTCTGAAACCTTCTAAAAGATTGTACACTTTAATATTATGAAAAAAACAAATCGTGCTCATTTACAGACCGATTTGAGAAATACATTTTTTTTCTCGAAAAAAATCTAGTAGATTTCATAAAAAAACTGCTGAAATGCCGACATTTTCTATGCTTTATCAAACATTATACAGTGGGGCAGAATAGACATTAATCTGTAACTCCTAATCCGCTGGTTTGAATTACATGAATATCACGTAGGCAAAGCAGAGGATAGTAAAATTTTAAGTTTACAAGCTGGATCTCATATGCACTTCAGGAGCGCAGCTATGGGGGCTCAAATTAGGGTACTAATGTCATAGAAAATGTTTAATCACTACCAAATTTTTGTTCCCTATCCGATTTCCAAGATTTTTATATCACCTTAAAGATATTAATAAATTCTTCGGAAAACATGTTTGTATATACTATTTCTCTTATATATTCTTCGAGATATATTCATTTGAAGTTTCAAGAATCTCAACTTTACAAGATGTTGATCAAGTATTTTCCATATATCCCAAAATTTTCAACCGATTTCATTATTATTTTTTTTTTTTGCAGTTTATTAAATAACAAGATTATCTATCGAATAAAGAAATATTGAGTAGAAAAATAAACGATTTTGAATTGGCTAGTTTGAAAAAATTAAGAAACAGACGGACGGAAGGACGGACATTCAAATTCTATAAAAAATGTTCCTGACTAATATAAAAACTAAATTTAAATATTAAAGTATTGATATCACCTTTCTCTGAATTAAGCGTCATTTTCGAACTATTTAACCCAAATGTATAGACGGGTGGACATTAACATTCTGCAAAAGAAATCTTAAAATTCTAAAAATAATTTTTTTTACCTAATAATACGAGAGGTTCCTTTCATATTTAGCAAAAAATGTATAAACCCAACAAATCAAATGATATCGAAATGATAACATAACGATATCATTTTGGTGATAAAAAAGCCCGAGAATGATATAATTTATAATTCTAAAATGATATATGTAGGTTGCTTTCTAAAAGATACACTCGAAAATGATATTATAATTTTTGAAAATAACGATATTAGTAATGACATCGTTAAATTTAAGCAGAGCAATAATTTAGCAATATATTGCAGAATATATACATACATATATATGTATATGCTAAGATTGAATGAATATATAATATACTAAAGTTCATCCTACTCCAAATTATTTTACATGTACTACGAAACTTTTATTATCCGAAGACAATTCCCAGAGCTGATATTGGTTCTTTTATCTTATCCTCTTCTATTTTTTATGATTCTACTAAATTTTGCTGTAAAAATATAATTTTCATACAAAAATTGTATATATAATTTTTTTTTTTTTTTTCTAAGGAAACAATAATTTAGATATTTTATCATATTCGTTTAAAATTGTGATATCATTAATGATATCATAGTGTATCGTTTCTTGGTTTCTTTTTGAAAAATACATTATTATTTCTCAGAGTAGTATTCATAGCAGCAAGGACCCAAAATAATTGTTATCATAATTTTCGAAATCGAAAAAATTGGCACTTTTTAAGTTATTACAAAAAGTTGATTTTTAATAATTATTGAAAAATATATAAATATAAGTTACTCATAACTATTATTTTTTAACTAATATTTTAAAAATTAATTAAAATAATTATTGATGAATAAATAAAATATAAATTTCAAATAGTTATTATTCTTCGTTATATATTTAATAACAATTATAATAATAATTTTTTATAAAAATTAATTGCGAATATCATTGCACTTTCATCATATCAATCCTCAGATGATATTACAAATCTAATTGAACATACGTATATTGTTTTTATCAAATTTCAAAAAAAAAAATAACCAAATAAAATAGGCATGAATTTAAAAATTATACATAATTTTAACTATTATTATTATAGTTTATATTTTTCAATAACTAATAAAAAATGATTTTTAAATAAAAAATTAAAAAATAACTATTATAAATAATATATATTATTTTTCTCAATCATAATTATTATTATTTCGATAAAAATATATTAATTGAAAGCAAATAATTATTAATAAGGAAAAAAATAAAAATTGTATATAATAGTTACAATTTAAGAAATTCGACATAAAAATTGTAATAATTAAGACCTTGCATAGCAGTCAATAACTTTTCTAATGCGTTTGAACCAAGTGTTAAGGAAGTTTTTCAACCTTGATTTATGCACCTCAAAAACATATATTTTTGTTACAATAACCGATTTTCCTAGTGTCGAAGTAATTCATTTTGATACTGGGTAATGCAATGAAATAATAACAATAAAGCAAAATTTTACAATTCGATGTTTGTAGTGATAATATTGGCGGTTTTTTCAAATACTGTGTAAAAGCTAGTGTTATTGCAGTGGAGCATTATCTTGGTTTGGCAGATAATTTTTCTTATTTCTTGAAAGACTTTTGACAAACAAATGATGATATAATATTTGCAATTAATAGTAATTTTACACACCAAATGTACACTACCAAAGTGTCCTGACTTCTCAAGAAACATATGAACGTTTGTTTTTTAATCCTTTGACTGGGTAGAACATTTATAGGGTTGGTCAAAATTTGAAAGAATAATACTATTGACTGATATTTTCTTTCGGAATCTTTCGCATAGATACAAATTTTATCATTTATAACAATCTTATAAACACGACTTCAAGGACATAGGATCAATTTTTTCTTCCTTTTCTTGCAAAAATCAACTCACATCTTTTTTAAACAATCTTGAACTTATAAGAGGTAAAAAGAGAAAAACTGTTCTGGACGTCCAAGGATTTATGAAATGTTGAATACTTTTTAGTGGAACTAATGCTTAGGAATTTCTCGATAACACAACATCTCATATCTTGGTGTTGCATAATCAGTTCATCTACAGCATCAGTAAGATGGCCTCCTTTGGAGCTTAATTTCTAAAAGTGAAATGGAGTTTAAAAAGATATTGGTTTTTAGTTGATCCACATTTTTTAATGAACTTTAGGATACAGAAATATCCCTCGTATAAAAAAATTTTCTGAGAACATAAGACCTTAAAAACATCATATTTTATGATACCGTTGATAGATCTAACATAAGTGGCGTAGTTTTGCCGTTTCGTAAAATATAAAAGTCACTCCTGGTAAATAAAAAAATAAAACTTGATCATTAAAGTATTGATATCACCTTTCCCTGAATGTCTTATTTTATTTGAAACAAATTTATCTTTATGATTAAGGAATAAAAATTTGTTTTTTTTTTTTTTTTTGTTTTTTTTTAATTTGGCATAAAATTTTATTATTTTTCAGAAAGCAGGCTTAATATCTACATAACCGTTAATCGTATTAAAAAGTAATATAAGAAAAAAAGCGGATTAGAAGCTTATACTTATTAACAAAGTATATCTGAATTGATTGAGAAATCTCAAGCTGATTTTTTGTTTTTTTTTTAATTTTTTAAACCTCTGATATTTTCTTTTTTTATTAAAAATATTGTTGAATTAAGAGATATTAAGCAAAAAGTATTTAATACCAAATGTAAGAGTTTTAACAAAATATTTATAAAAAAACATATTACTGTCATAAAATATAAACTTACATAATAAAATAAAAAATATATAAAAATAAATTTACTCTAGTAACGTGCCTTGAGTAAAACACCAATAAATTTATATATTAAATCAAAAAAAGGAAATATATACAACGCTTTCCCAAAAAAAGGACAACACTAATAAAAAAAATAAAAAACATACGACTAAATTTAAAAATATTGCAATTGCATTTTTTCCAATAATAACAATAAAAAAACTTCATGCAATATAGAAATATATCTATGACTTTTTGTCTGTCTGTCTGTATATGTGTGTATTATTTTATTTATGGTAAACGTGGGTATTGTAAATTTTAGCTATTGCAATTTATTTCTGATGTTCATGTTTCTTGTGTTATTTATTTGAATATTTCTCTATAAATAAATGTAAAAAATAAATTTAATTTTTTTTTAACGTTTTTAATCAATATCAGTTTCAAAATAGCTAAAGGGATCTATTAAATATTTATTTTCTCATAAATTTTATTGTCTAAAGCGATAAAATTGTTGTTAAATTTCATTGGAAATTTTGTATATATTTTCATTTAAACTTACCTGAAATATAATCGCCTCTCGTTCGGCTTGTGTGGCCTTATTAAAAATATTATTCATTATTTCTAAATATTTATCACGTGGCAATGATGTTGCTTCATCTTTATCAAAATAATCAATAAAATCGTATAATAGAAAATATGTACCTGAAAGAAGAAAATTATGAATAAAAATAAATAAATATTATTTATTAAGGAAGATATAAATATATCTTCATTAAAATGTATGGTATAATGAAGAGAAACGAAAGTTTGTTATAAATGACTAGAAACGTATGCGTCTTGTTTAATACAATTAAAGGTTCATATTACATATGTACGTCACATATGATATTTGTGTAATGCCAAAGTAATTAATTACATAATTAAAAAAGGAAATTTAACAACATTAAAATAGTGACAAAAACATATCAAAATTAGCTTAAATTAAAAATAAACATATCAATAAAGCTTATTTTTTAAAAGTTTATGATATTCAAACAGAACACCACCAGCTACTTCGTGAGCGTAGATATTTCTAAATAAATTCAAATTGTGTTTTATTAAGTAAGGAGCTGAATGCCCCTGCGTTGAATGGAATCTAAAAGGTTAATAAAAATATAAAAAAAGTTTATAGAAAATGTTGAAAAACAGCGTTGCCCCTTTTTTTATAAAAATCAATGTTTCCCGTAAAGCTTCTTTTCAAAAAATTAATTAAAGTTTGAAGTGTAAAAAACTGAAATATTTTTTCTATTTTCATCAACTTAGTTTTAATTTATATCTTATAGTTTTCTCCAGCCTAAAGTTTAGAATCCAGATTAAAATCGGTTCAGCGGTTTATGCGTGTTTGCGTCACAAACAAACAAAATCACACTTGATTTTTATACCCTTCACCACAGGTGTAAAGGGTATATATAAGTTTGTCATTTCGTTTGTAATTTCTACGATATTCATTTAAGACCTCACAGGTCCTGTAACCTTATTGATAGGGGAGTCGATATAAAGATGTCTGTCTATCCGTCTGTCTGTTGAAATCAGTTTTTAGAAAGCCCCAGTTATCGGATATATATGTTTTATACATCAAATTATAGGAAATATTCCTTAGAAAATCGGTAATAAAAATGAGCAAAATCGGTTGATAAATAACTGAGATATCGACCAAAGGTACTCTCTAAAAATCGTATTTGTTGTCGGCTTTTCTCGGCTCCTATACAAGCTCGCGACTTCGTTTTTGCACGAAAAATTCAATTTTTTTTTCTGAAAAAAAATCGGTCTACTATATCTCAGATATCGGCCAAAAAGCTACGGGTTTCGCTATTGAACAGCTTGGTCATAAATATTTTTACAAAATTTCGGTTTTTTAATCAAACAAATTCGTTCATAATCAACAGAGTTATGGGCCAAAAACTAAAACAAATCTGTTATGAATATAAATACACACACACACATGTATATTAAGCATTTTAATGACTATTAGTGACGTTTTTGTTATACCCTACACCACCATAGGTGGGGAGGGTATTATTTTTTGTATAGGCAAGTAGTTTAGTTAGCAACAGCAGTAATATAATGAATAAATTTGTTGTTGTTGTTCTTTGTATATGCAGTCAGTTTGTTTTTTTTTCGTATTCAATTTTTCCTATTTTGAAAAAAGTTTTGATTTATAAGTGTGAAATAATGAAAGCATACTTTAAGGCGACAATTTAATTATTTGTCGGTAAGATGGTGAAGGGTATCAAAGATTCGGCACAGCCGAATTTCATGTTCAATACCAAACAAACCTTATATAAGATACAAATTTGTGCCAAATTTCATCTCCTTAGGTTGTCCCGTTCGAGCCCTATTCTGCTTTCAACAGACGGACAATGTTTCTGGAAACTCTATATCTAAAAATCCTAATGCAGGATACAAAAAAAGAATGAACACCAAATTTATATTTATCCATATGTTGTATGTTACTTGATATTGTGTGAGGTCAACGATGTAAACACAAATGATAATAACATCAGCAGTTAACAACTGCTTCACAAAAACAATAACAATTTCAAGTGGTAGTTGTAAGAGTGTTCATTATAATAATAAAAAAAAATAAAGATAGAGAAAGGTACCAATGAATTCCGCAACGAGAACAATAATGTTTTTAAAAACAATGTAAACACAACAACAAGGATAACAAATACAAGAAAAAAATGAAATGAAATGAAACAAAAACAAAAACAAAAGGTATGACAAACTTTGGTATAAAACCTAAAGTTAGCTTGATGTCAGATTGTTCGATATATTAAACTTACACGTGCAGCACAAAAAAACGCTTTAAGCTCTAATCGTACACACATACAAGTATGTATGTAGTAAGTAAAACTTAAGCAACGTGTAGCAGGAAAAATATAAAAGCTGTATAATATTGTAACAGTAATTGAACTAAATGGAAGTAGGGACATAAACAAAGAGCAACTAACTCATTGTCATGTGATTGTTCTTTGGTGGTATTTAAGTATTAATCCTAAGGGTAATGTAAAAACAAACAAAAAAAATAAAAAAACACATATGCCCAAAATAATAGATACACCTTATAAGATGATATTTAAGAGGCTATAATTTTTGAGAATTCTTAAGAAATACTCCGAGTAATTTTCTTTTAGTAAATAATTTGATATGTCAATGCTACTTTAATGAAAAAAAAGGTAATTGTTTTACATATACGTTTTCGATTTAAGTACCAAAAATTGTTGCTCATAATTAGGGAAACCACAAATATCAAATCTTTATCCGTTTCAGAATAAATAAATCATTTTGGCATCGATTTGTTAGTGCATATTTTACCCTTCACAGCATATTTTTGCATTTGGTGATTTTTAATGCATATTTATATCATATCTTTTTATACCCACCATCAAAAAGATAGTCGATCTAGCTATATCCGTCCGTCTGTCCGTCTGTTGAAAGCAGGATAGGGCTCGAACGGGACAACGTAGGGGGACGAAATTTGGCACAAATATTTGTTTTATATAAGGTTTGTTTAGGATTGAAAATCGGTTAATAAACAAAAAAGTTATGGGCTAAAAACTAGAAACACAGGATGTTCGTTTTATACTTTTCTGCAGATATTTCTTCAACAAAAGCATGTACGACAACGTAATTTTGCATTTATAGTTCATGGATCGATATAAACTCGGAAACCAAAAATGGGCGTGGTCCGCCCACTTTACCGCCCCCTCCCATATAACGTAAAATTTGAAAAAGTTGATGGTGGGTATATAGATTCGGCCGAGCCGAATATAACATTCGCGCTTGTTTTTTTTAAGGAATATTTAACTCTTTTAGAGCATATTTTGACATTTTGAGGATAATTTTCTTATACCTCAGGAAATGTTTTCCAAATTTGATTTTATAAAAAAATAAGAAAACCAAAACAAAAAAAATAAATAAATAAATCAAATTTAAAATTAATGGATACCATTTAATCATTGAGAAGCTTGACTTGTAGCAACCAGATTGCGAAGAGATCCTGAAAAATATTCTTGAACACAAAATATTTTAATGTAAATAGGTATTATAAATTGTATCCCTAAACTAAAGGCAAAAGTAAAGATTTTTTTTAAATAAGTTCTTTTAAGAATCAATTAGCATTAATTGCAAAAAACCCAATGAAAAAATTCGTGGCCCGATTGAAAATATTATGTTTGATAATAGGCAACAATAATCAAATAAAGAAAGTGATGCTGTCAAATGACACGATATAAAAAAACTACATTAAATTTAAAAAAAAATATTTTACTTTAATTTGATGAAACTATAAGGGCCTTATTATGTAAAACAATTCTTCTCACTTGGAAAAATTGTTCATATAATTTGTTTTTGTTTTTCAAAAATTTTTATAGAAATTTCATCCAAGTGAGGTGAAGGGATTTACAAAATAAGGGGCTAAATCTTTTACATGAAACCCTATAATTTTTTGTAAACTTATTATGCAAATAACTTTTTTATAAAGTCGTTACATTGCTCTTTTCATAGAATCCATGTGAAATAAGGTTGTTAAAATCTTCTCGAATTTTGCGATTCCTTAACCCTTCGTCATACATTTTAAGTTTTATCGGTACTAAACTCATAACACAAAATATGAACGAATAGGTGGAAGATCATAAAATAACATGTGGAACCTGTCGAGAGCTCTGTTTAAAAGCTTTTAATAAAATAAAATACAATAAAAAAGAACGAATAACATCGTCAAACCACATAATTTTCCACACAAAATATAACTGGTCCAGCCAGACCATATTTGGTACGAATGTGACATGTACACTAATTTATCTTCATAACTATCCTTGTGTAAGGTTTACCGTTCTGGTTTTTTTCACAGATCGTTAGAAAACAAAATTTTAGAAAGGTACCTGAAATTTAAAGTCTCTAGCTTTATTATAAATATATGAAAACAACATTTAAATCTACAATTGGTCTGGCCAGACCAGTTTGTAAGACGAAGGGTTAATGCTAAGTTCACAAAACTTTTATTTCACAGAGAAGTGTGGCCTCTAAAAATAAATTTTACTTAAACGACTTTATAATTCAAAGACGGAAAAGTTCCTTTAATGCGAATATCGATAAAATACCAGAATCATTTCAAAAAGAGCTTCTGTTTTAAATTTTTATTCTGAATCAGCTGTTTTAAAAGCATTTTAGTTTAAATATTTCAAAGTATATCCGCTTGTTGTTTTTGAAGTCCTAAAACTATTAGAACAATTTTCATCAATGTAAATTTTTATGTGGAACTATCTTTTTCACTCTTTTGTCCATCAAAACAAAGTATCGATCTTTTGTGTTCACCGAGAATAATAATAAATATGCATTATATGAAAAAGTATATTAATATTATGGATCTCATGAAGCAAAAACAATGTCACATTATTTTATCTTTACATAACATTTTAACTGATTTGTAAACTAGTCTTAGTTGTAGTGGGTCGCGCTTCCATTGAAATGCCAAAAGGGGGTCGCCAAACAAGATCTTGTGAGAACCCCTGTTTTAGAGCATATTGTGGTTTCCCTACTCATAATAATAGATAAAGTTAATTGATTTTTATTTTTTTACCTTACACCACCATAGGTGATTGGGGTATTATGCGTTTGTGCTTTTTAGTGAAGAAATTATCAAAACAAATTGTCTAATTGATAAATCTTTTCAAGCGATTTTTTACGCAAATTTAGTATATTGAAATAAAAGCTGTCAACATTGTTCTTACAACTGTCACATAATTCTCATAAGCAAAACATGTCAGCTAGAGTAATGAAGCCTTTACTGTCTAAAATCGTGTTAATTGCCACTAAATAAACTGCTGGGATATTATTTTGTGGCGAAACGAAAACTTATTTGTTTGAAAACGACTACCAAAGAAGATTCCGCAGCCCTAAAGGGAAAAAAATCGACGTTCAATTTACAAAGATAACGAGCTGAAGATATGAAGGTTTTAAAATGCTTTTAATGGAATTATGTGGGTGCTATTTATCGTATTGATAAATACAAGGAACGCAAAATATATTGGAAATTGTTATATTTCAATATGCCATAGAGAATATATCATTCATTTTAGACATTCCAGCAAGATAATGGTTTAATTGGGAATAGGATCTCTCAGAATAATGTCCGTGTTTTAAGCTGCCTAAGTCAATCTCCGGATCTAAATCCTATAAATAACTTGTTAAATAATTTGAAGAAAAGACCGTCGAAAGATGTTTTCAAAAATAACCAAATTTGTCAAATTTTACGTTATGTGGGAGGTGGTCGGTAGAGTGGGTGGACCACGCCCATTTTCGGTTTCCAAGTTTATGTCGACCCTCGAACAATTTGTACAAAATTTCGTTATCGTACATGGTTTTGTTTAAGAGATATCAACAGAAAAATATGTAACGAAGCTACAACGGACACCCTGTGTTTCTACTATTTCACAAATAACTTTTTTGTTTATTAACCGATTTTGCTTATTTTCAATATTATAATATTTGAGCCAAATTTCGTCTTCCTACGTTGCCCCGTTCGAGCCCTATCCTGCTTTCAAAAGACAGACAGACGAACAGACGGACGGACATAGCTAGATCGACTCAGAATCTGACCAGGACCCAGAAAATATATACTTTATGGGGTCTTAAATGGTTCTTTCAACATGTTATACACGGAATGACAAAATCAATATACCCCCCATCTTTTTGATAGTGGGTATAAAAATGGATTAAAGTGGAAAACTTAAACTCGGCTCAACCATCTTTCTTTCTAAATTTTACGTTATATGAGAAGTGGGCGGACCACGCCCATTTTTTTCCGAGTTTACATTTGTCCTTGAACTGTTTGTACAAAATTTCGTTGACGTTTCACCTTATATGGGAGATGGGCGATAAAGTGGGCCCAGCTTTCAATTTACCTTTTTAATTATTAAAAATAAATATGGACTGATTTGTATTTGTTCAATGAACGAAAACGTGGCTTTTTTCTTCCTTTAAGTAAAGCGAACATAGGTGTATCTATTATTTTGAACAGATGTGTATAAAAGAGATGTGTCAAGGACAAAAGAAAAACTATGAATTACACAAAACAACATAACAGAATTTTTCATACCAAAAAAATGGTAAATACTACTAAATATTTTTTTTTACTTCATACCAGCTTTCTTACAACAATAGCAAGCAGGCTTGTAGTAATTGAATTTACCTGCTTGTTTTTTTTTTAGTAAACAAAAAATATTAAGTAATGTAGGGAACAAGGAAAATATTAATTTAAGCTTTTGTTTCAAATTGTTCATAGAGTGTGTCATTATATCCCCAGGGTCTTGATATTTATTACCAAAATATAAACAGAGTATGAAGAACTTTTTTAAAGTTGACAAGAATTTAAAATAGTTTTAATTCAATTACCACACCAAAAGGTCAATTGGGTTGGATTATTTTAAGACAGTGTAACATCTATAGAGTCATTAAATTCTAAACTTACCCTCATCCTTGACATTTCCAATCATTATATCATAACCGGACATATCAGCAGTTTTCATAAGAGTCATGGGATCAGCTGGTAAAAATGCACCATCTATGGTGGGAGCTGAGGGAAAACTTAAAATACCCGAATAAGAATTCCATTGTTGTACGGATATTGTTTTGGCATCCACCGAACGCATGCAGGCCATTACTGATTGAGGATTTTCCTAACAAAATAAAATAGATTAAAAATAAAAACAAATGTATAAAAAATATATTAATAAATTAAAAAAAAAAAAAAAACCCTGATAAAATTAAAATACTTATTAAAAATGATATAAACCCAGCAAAAACTTTGGTTGCCATGTAATGAGTTAAGAAGCTAATATAATGGCTCTTCACTACTTAAACATTAGCTGAATAACTCATTATTTTAACACGGTGATGACATTAGAGGCAACTACTTACCCTATACATTACCTAGATGTCATTAGAATAACTAATTACTTACAAGCTGTTAAACAGCGCATTGATTTTAAAGCATTACTGAAGTCATGATTAGTAATAACAATAGGAACTAGTTACATTTTTGATTATAAATAAGTAATGAAATGTCAGGATATAAAATATTTGTTTGTAGTTGTAAGAAGATTTTTTAAATTTTAATTTAAAAAACTTAACAGCAAACAAAAATGTAATTAAAATAAGAAAAATAAACTATTTTATTATAAATAAATTTATATGCAAATTTTCTTCTTCAAATATATAAATTGGTAACTACATTATAAAAATCAATAAACATTAATATTTTCAAAAATTTTATCATAAATAATTATTTACATTCGGGTTATAAATAATTAGTTACTAAACAACTTCTATGTAATGCAGACAGTATGTTGTTGTCATTACAAAGTAACTACATCCGTAACTACATGTCATTACCAAGTTTTTGCTGGGAAATTAAATAAATAAAACTCTTTACTTACCGTCAAGAGCGAGGCATTACAATTACAATCATTAATTAAAGCTTTACCAATCTCAACAGCCTTTTCTGAAGTCATATGACTCCAGGGTGCATTCATGGTACCTGATTGCATCATGCCACGTTTTACTAGACCTCTGGTAACTGGTGATACCAATTGAGCATTTACCGAACTTGAACCAGCTGATTCACCAAATAATGTCATCCATTCAGGATTACCGCCAAAAGCACGAGCATTTTCTTTAAGCCAACGCAAAGCCAAAGCTTGATCCCAGAGACCAACATTACCGGGGGCTTCCTCTTCAAAACCTGGCATAACCGGTGAAAGATGTAGAAAACCAAATGCACCGACACGATATTGAAATGAGGCAACAATTACATTACCCACCGCTGACATAATGTCGGCATTGTAAATCTCCAAAGTGGCTGAACCAGTCATAAAGCCACCACCATAGATCCATATAAGTATGGGTAAGCCATTGGTGGTATTTTGGGGTGTTGCACTATGAATTAAATGATCGGGATCAGTTTTGGCAGAGTGCTAATATTAAAATATAAGAATAAAATAATATAAATATAGTTACACTCACAAATTTATTAATTTTATTTGTGTAAGTAATAACAAAAACCTACCTCACCACCATTAGCTCCTCGTCCATGACGTAGACGCGCTTTTGCTGGAGCCCATATATTCATATAAAGACAATCTTCTGATACATTTGTATTGGGATTCCATATCTCTTCACCGGAAAAGCCAGGAAAGTATTCGTATCTATAAATTAAATTAAAACAAAATAAATTTAATATTTTTTTTCCTTTATTTTTTATAAAAAATTCAAGTTAGCTAACTTTGCATATAAGTATAAATATTTCCTATAAATTTATTCATGTTTATGAATAACTTATAATTAAGTTATTGCAAAGGTTTTGTCTTTCTTAACCTTCCCTTTTTGTAAGTTTATGTTCAAATATATTTAATAGACTTTCTGGTATTTGAACTTTATTACAATCGTAAACAACAGGCCATTCAATATTAAATATTAGGTGCGTGTGTGTGTATGTGTATGTGTAGAAGTTTGCGTGTGTTTATATGCAAGGAATGTTAATTAACATTTATACATAGTGAATGTATGTGAATATTGTATCTACTCATGCAGCAATAATTTGTTCAATATAATTTTTGTGGTAAATTAGGGAGTTGGAAGCAAACAGAGATATTGGTAGGAAGGAGGTCTTTTGAGAGAGTATAATATAACTCTGAAATCGACTTCTGAAAGGAGCTCCTGTTAGGAAATAAAGTGTTTTTAAGAGGATCATTATTAATGTGAACCAGTGTTGGGTAGTTTGTTACAGTTTTTTATCAAAAAAGTTACAATTTTGGTCATAAAGTTAAATTTTGCATTTTTTAAATAAATTTTTAATAAATTTAGACGAGTGTAGTAGTAGTAAACATTTTCAATTCGATATTTTAGGGAAAATAATACAAAGGTACTTATGTATATTGCTTAAAATATATTTTTTGGATGTTTTGTATTCAACTAGTTAAAAAAAATCAAAACGTTCTCATCTCACGAATTTTTAAATGAAAGTCAAATTCCTATATCGATATAAAACAACATCAGATCGTCTTGTTATCGATGAACGCGCATTGACTTCATTTCGTGAGTAAAACTTTCTCGATGATAAAACTTTTTAAACAAAAAAAAATAAAAATAATTTAATAAATATTTTTCCGTGAAACTAGGGTTGTTATTTCTTTAATTTCAAATATTTTAATAATTTTTAGTGACGATCAGTGTTGCCAGAACTTCGCTGAGAAAAAGTGCTAAATGGCTATTAAAAAAGTGCAATTTAGTAAAAATACGTGCTAAATGATTGTTAAAAAGTGCAATTCTTTAGAAAAAGGTGCTAAATTTTAAATAAAGTAATTAGAATAAACATTTTTGTTATTTATGCATATATTCACTATCTTAATATATTTTTTTTAATTTGTATGGTTTACACGCATTATATTGGTCATATTCTTAATTCCAAAGGAACAAATCAATTCAGAATAACTTAACATCTTTATACTTATTAACGTATTCACATTATATTTTGGAACACAGTAAATTTCATACATAAGTATGTCTTATTGAAAAATGTATAAAATAATTTTAAATAATTTTGTTAAAATAAGAACATTAAGATTTTCATTCAACCGGATAAATCTACACAACTCGTAAATTTATAAAATATTTTTTCCCCTATATAAGAGCTTTTATTGCATTTCGGGTACTTTTTTGTGAGAATGGGTTTACTTCTTTTATTTTTTCGTAAGCTGTCCTTATAATCGGTATTTTCCTAAAACTATGTTCAAATTTGTCAAATATTTGACCAAAATTGTGCAACCACTACTTTTACAAATAATTGTTTACAGTTATTTGATATTGCAAATGTTTTGTAAAAGAAATCAGCATCGTTCTAAATTTGGTAAAATGTCAGGTATGAATAATAACTAGTAAAAAATGTTTCCATTAAAATGGAGGTCAGAAAATATTTTTATAGTAGTTACGTCATTTTGACTAGTCTGAACATAACCTTAAGACTATTAGTTTTGGAGTTGTAAAAAAAAAGATTTGATCGGTAAACTATGCAAAGATATTTTTAGCTATTTTGTGC
Organism: Protophormia terraenovae; assembly: GCA_951394005.1. Classification (NCBI taxonomy): domain Eukaryota; kingdom Metazoa; phylum Arthropoda; class Insecta; order Diptera; family Calliphoridae; genus Protophormia; species Protophormia terraenovae. Next base: position 136,640,907 of record OX596073.1, read on the forward strand.
TTTATTTATCCAAAATTAAAATTAAAGTGCAAAAACTAAAAATAAATGCTAGAAATGCACTTTTAATGCTAAAAAATTCATTTTATTTATAAAAAAGTATAAAAAGGTGCTAAACAGCACCTAGCACCTTTTTTTCGCAAAAAGGTGCAGCACCCAAAAAAAAAGTGCTAGAATTGCACTTTAAATGCCGTTATGGCAACGCTGGTGACAATCTCTACATAGAAAGATAATCATTTACAGCCGTATTCAAAAAAACTTAACACAGCTTTACTAACCATTTATAAGCAAAATTCCTTAAAGTCGTATTCAAAAACGTTGATTTGCTTACTATACCTTTGGTAAAGCCTTGTAAACTTTAAAAATTTTAATAATGGTTCGACCCTACTTAAAGACCATATTTTAAGATTATTTCCGTTACATTTTTCAAGAAAAATAAAAATAATGATACATTTTTTTAATCATTTTGACAAAAACGACGTATTTTAAAATGACCGAATGTTAAAATCTGTAATAAAATAAAAAATGTTTCAGAATATCTATTTAAAAACGTATTAAATTAATTCCGGGACAGAATAATATTTTCTGTAATTATTTTCAAACTATATACATATTTTAAACTATTTGAATTAAAATCAGACACATAAACAAGAAAAGTATATTTTGTGTGTTTTTGGATTAAAATATCATCATTCCGGCTGCCGGCATGTCAACCCCAATATTCGCCACAATCGAATATGTTTAACATTTTCATTATTTGTTATTTCCACGTAAATCTAAATAGTACATTAATATATACACGTCTTAGATTAAGGTGTAATTAATCTATCATATCAACTCCGGGTTAAAATTTATGCATTTTAACAATAAAAATGATAAAAATAGTAAAATTTTATCAAAATTTCAACAAAAATGATGTAAACAAAACAAAATATGAAATAGTGATGCTGATTTTATCACAGAATATTTGTTATTCGGATACATATAATTACATCAAACAAGAATTAAATAAAATTATTTCTTTTATACATTAGTATATTTATACAAACAAAAAAGTTTTTTTCCAAAATAAAAAAAAAACTTATTTATCATCAAAAGCATACTAGAACATCAAAAATAATAATAGAATAAAACAGTTAACGAATAATTTATTCTTACTGCTAACGACACTAACAATAAGAATGAGAAGGAAACTGAGAAGGGTTGCCTACATAATAGGGTGATCGATTATTCGACTTTTTGGAGAAACCGGTTTTCGAATAGTTCGAATAGTTGGTATTTTGAAAAAACCGGTTACACTTTTTTAAATTCAGAAAAAACCGGTTAACCGGTTTTTTTGCAGAAGTTAATATTTCTATCAAAAAACTACATTTCTTAAAGGAAAATCAATAAATCTTTTTTATTTTTCGAAATTACTATTAGCCCATTAAGAACGAGAAAGAAAGATATAGTCGGTCAAGACCGAAAATACCCTACACCATTGTGTGCATCAAAATTCGAGTAGGGGTATTTTTTTAGATCTGTGGAATTGTGGACCAGTACTATGGTCAATTATGGACCGATCTTCATGAAATTCGGCACAGAAATTTAAACGTATAAGGAACGTAGTTGTGCAACATTTACTGCTACATTTAAGGTATTTATGATCATTAAATCCCTTTTCTGGGAGGTTATTTGTATGGGTGTAATAATAAACCGACATAGGTGTAATAATAAATCGATCATAACCAATTTCAACACGTTTCGTCCTTGGACCATAAGAAATCAAAATTGCGACCTGTATTTTGATTACAAGTTTTACATGGACTGACAGACGGACATCGTTAAATCGACTTAAAGCCGATTGGTACAAATGAAGGTGGGTCTTAGACCAATATTTTTGGTTGTTACAAACATTAGCACAAACTCATAATACAGGTTATAAAATAATCATCAAAAATGATATTAACATTTACATAGCATAAACAGAAACCATGGGTTAATATGGAAAAAGCCAGAATAAATTTTATTGAAACTATTCTGCAGGTGAAACTTTTCTAAAACAAAATCTTTGAAGAACAATTTCTTCGTTGAATAAAAAAAAAAACTAAAACATTTAAATTAGGTTGCAAAAATATTACAGGTGTTACAATAGATAAAACAAATTTCATTCAGGATAATTATTATTTATTTATTTAATATTAAACTATATTTTTAAGACATTAGAAATCATACTTTATGAAGTTTAAAAAAATAATTATAAATTTCAAATCAAATATCAAAATTTAGTGCATGGTTTTTGAAATAAAAAGGTATTTTTAAAACCGGTTTTTTGTGTTTAAAAAACCGGTCTATTCGACATTCGAAAATTGAACATTTTGAAAAAACCGACAGCATATTGACTGAAAAAACCGGTTTAAAAACCGATTGGAAAACCGAGTCGATCACCCTACTACATAAACAAAAAACTGTTATTAGTTAATTTAGGTAGTAAATAGTTTTTTGAATACGATTTTCTTAATAAATACATTAAGAGCCAAATTGTGTATTAGCTAGTATGTATGTAAAACATAAATTAAAAATTTTTTGTGAATACGGCTGTTAATATTTTAGATAACAGGGATGTCAAAGTTGTTGTCAAGTCGAACTTGAAAAGTACAATGACGAATTTGACGCAATTAAATTTTCCGCCAGTTTTAGTTTTTAATATATTTTTTACGTAAAATTATCTTATTTGAAACAAAATTTCAATATTAATAATGCCAACTTGTTTTAAAAAGGATCCGATTAGTTAGGATTTAGCTCTATGATTATTCTGGATTGAATACACTGGTCGACAAAAAAAAAGTTTGTGTGCTCTTTCAAAACAAAAAAAAATATGTGGACTAGATGGAATTCCGCATGCCAAACTCGAATCTTTCATTTTTTTCCCATTTGGTCGAAATTTTTTTATGGGCGTATCTAATATTGCGCCCTAAATAAGCCGATTACTCGAGTAAATTTAACTACAACTCGAGAACAGTATGCAAGATTTATATAAATGATACACCAAAATGTGTGGAATAAAATTGGCTTTAAGTCCTTCTACTAACAAAGTTTTATCCGCTCAATAGTTTAAGAGATATTTCGAAATAAGTGTCCGAAAAAAAATTGTTCATGCTAAATTCAAGATTTCCTTTTTTACTAAAACTTCATTTTAAAAGTGAAAACATTAAAAATGTTTCAGTTTATCATTTTTATCTCAAAGCTGGCAAAACTGCGAGTAAATAAATCCACGTATCATAAAAATTGATGCACAAATCTTGATTGCATTCACAGTTAAGTTATGATACCCATGCATACCAACAGTTAGTGTATCTCCACTAGTGGGCAAAAAAAAAAATTTTTTTCGCTCTAAACAAAAAAAAGATAGGTGGATTAGATGGAATTTAATGTGCTAAATAAGAATCAGCTTAAACTTTTTTTTCTATCAAGTATTGATTTTTTTATGGGCATGATTACTATGACCCGCCTTTAGGCAGTCACTCTTGTATAACTCGAGAACGGTTTGTCCTATTAAGATATATTAAACTCCAATATATAGTGACTTAAATTACCCTTGAGATGAATTTACATAGTTTTTGTCCAGTTTATATTTTCGCAGTTATTCGGTAATTAGTAGCGAAAAAAAAATTAAAAAATCGTGAAAATTTTGATCTATAACTCTAAAATTCTTCAATCAATAAAAAATTATGTTGACAAACCTTAACGACAATTTTCGTGTACATCTTTTGGTGTATCATTTATCAAAATCGCGTAAACGGTTCTTGAGTTATTGTCCAAATTGTACAAACCATTCTCGAGTTTTATAGTCTGACCGATAAATAAGGTGATGATATTAGTCATGCCCATAAAAAAAATCAGCACGTGATAGAAAAAAAGTGAACGCACATTCTTGTTTAACTCGTCAAAATCCATCTAGTCCACCTATTTTTGTTTTTTTGCACTTATATCAGAATAACTTCGTAACTATTGAGCACATAAAAAAAAAAATTTGTTGGGATGATTTGAAGATATTTTTAGTCCGCATCGTTTGGTGTATAAAAAGCTGATTCTTTTTTAATTCTAATTCACCTATCTTTTTTTATTTTGACCACTAGTGTGTCTCCACCTCGCTGTAGGTATGCATGGATATTTTAACTTAAATGTGAATGATCTCAAGATTTATGCACCAATTTTTATGGTACGTGGCTTTATTTACTCGTCATTTTACCAGCTTTGAGATAAAGATGATAAACTTAAACATTTTTTATTTTCTCACTTAAAAAAGGAAATTGTATAAAAAAAATCTTCAATTTAACATATTTTTTTTTTTTTTTTTTTGATACTTATTTCAAAATATCTCCTAAACTATTGAGCGGATAAAAATTTGATAGTAGAACGACATAAAGCCAATTTTATTACACATATTTTGGTGTATCACCAATAAATCGTATATACCGTTCTCGTGTTATAGTGAAATATACTCGGCTTATTTAGGATGCAATATTAGACACGCCCATAAAAAAAATCATCTCGACCTGATGGGAAAAAAACTGAAAGTAGATTCAAGTTTAGCATGCGGAATTTTATCTAGTCCACATATTTATTTATTTATTTATTTATTTATTTATTTATTTATTTATTTATTTATTTATTTTTTTTTAAGGAGCACAAACATTTTGCATTTCATTATACAAGTCGATATAAAAAATGTGATTCCATAACAAAACTTCTTATCTTTTATATGAAACTTACTACCGATATTTCAGCTTTTTTTCAAATCATTAATTTTTTAATTTAAGGACCATTCCGTTCCAAAATTCTAGTGTTTTGAGATTACAAAACAGCTGCAGAATTCACAAAAATCTACTTCTTAAATTGTTAATAACTTTCTAAAATCATGCAACAAAGTTTAGAAAACTACAAATTAACATCTTTTTTTTTCAATCATAACTTCTCATTATATTACATTTTAAATTGAAGCAGTAATTTGAAATAAACAAATACATTGCCATTAAAATTACAATCATCAAAAGAAAAACATATTTCAGTTTAAAACAATTAAATCCAAAACTTTTCCTAATTAAGCCCTTAAATCTAATCTACTTAAATTAAATAAAAATTAATTTCATCCAACCACAGTGGGTGAGCTTTAGGCAGACATATAGAAGAAGAAAAGCAAAACTAATATCAAATCAACAAATTTAAAAATTTATCATAATTTTATGTTGGCGTGCTAATGATTTGACCCCATGCTGTAGAAATATATAATAAAAATAACAAAATATATGTGTAGGTGGTTCCTGGTGACTGTGTATGTGTGTCTATAGATAATAAGTTTCCTCTCTTACACTATAATACCTTGTTTTCTTCCCTGCCCCTTACTACTCTACCCATACACAGTCATACATATTGTAACTATTTAAGTAGCCATACAATTTATATAACCATCTATCAATTCTTTACTGAAGGTTTTACGAATTCTTTGTGTAATTTAAGTAAATGTATCTTTGTATGTGAATATATATGTTTTCAACACATACACATATACATAAAGACATATCTATAATTTATTAAATCTTACACGTTAAATATATTGATTAGCATTAGGTGCGTGCGTGCAAGGGAATATACATACACATATACTTATAAATACATAGAAAACCTTTAAGTAAATATATTTATATAAGCTTATGTGTTTTAGTATCTCAATATATTTAAGTAAATATATGTATTTGTAAATGTAGTTTATATGTATAACTTTAATGAGAATTTTAATGATAAACAACTTTTTTTCTTTTTATTTACCTTAAATAAAGAAATTTCTTTAACAGTGAAGTTTTATAAAGAAAATTGAAATTAAAGGTAAATAAAATACCAAAGACATGTGTAAATTATGATAAATATCTTAAATTACTTATTGTACAATATTACATATCACAGTGGGTTTGAGTTTTAAATAATTGGTAACAAACTGTGTGGGTCAATCACAATAGGTCTTTATCTCCTATATTGCTGGTAGGATAAAATTGAAATGTATGAAAAAGTTACAGAAAATGTATCTTATAGTCAACCTGTAATCGTAGCAGTTAAGCTATAGGGTGTCAAAGTTAATTTCGAGTTGTGAAAAAACGTAACACGTTCGATTTCAAATATTCTTATATTTCTGTAAAGAATACAACACACAGTGGGGTCAAATCCAAATCTTTTGGTAATCAATCTGTATCTCCAAAACTACTGCTCGTATTAAATTGAAATGTATGGAAAAGTTGCAGAAGAGGACTTCAGAAAAATCATCTTGTGGTCACCCTGTGAAAACACAAGATAAACTACAGGGTATCAAATTTGACTACCTCGAGTATGTAAAAGTTTAAAAAAATCGTAACTTCTACAAATGATGTCCGATTTAATTGCCAATAATTTATTTGTAAAGCTTTTTAAATGATTTTTGCAGAAGTGCAAGACCGATATATATTCTATACACATTATAAGAAATAATGGCAAAAAAAATATCCTAATATGATTTTTTTTATGCAATTAAAAAAAGTAGTTTAAAAAATTGACTTTTTTCATGAAATCTGCTCTCCTGCATTCGTTTTTGGCTGAGCGGGAAGCAGTTTAGTGTCAAGTCGTTCTAAGTCTATTTTTTTATAGCAACAAGTTTTTTTGATATTTTTTATAGCAACATGTTGCCAAGTAATGTATTATTTTTTAAGCAATACTAACGATTTACAGCTGTCAGCAACATGTTGCTAAACAAATTTTGTTGAAAATTTTTAATAATTTTAATTTTATTGTTTAAAAATTTTTTGAAATATTTACATACAAAAATAATATTGACAAATCTTTTGTTTGCAACATGTTGCTAAGAAATTTTATATATTTTTGATTTTTTTTTCTAAGTCCATATGCTAAGAAAAAATATGTTTAAAAATAAGAGCGAGGGCGTTTGAAAATATTTTTTAATAAATAAAAATAATAAAAAACTGGCAACATGTTGCTAAGAAATTTAAACATATTTTTTTTCTAATTCGTGGCAAGAAAAGAGATACGAGTTTAGAAAGAAATACAAATAAATCAATAAATTTTAAAAAGCTCGCGTGACATTTATTTTTTATAATCGATAAAAATTAAATTTTTTCCAAAATTCACCATTTTCGACCAATGCCTGTCAATTAAAAATTTCATTATTAAACATTCTTGAAGCTTTATCTTTTGAAATATATAAAGAAAGAATTTTTTCGTTAACGGAACTTTGAGAAAAAAGTGAAAGAATTTACTATATTTTTTAAGAAATAGCCATTTTTCATACAAATTTCAGAGTGCTGACTGAATATTTTTCACGTCTAGACAAATTGAGATAATACGAAAATTCTTTCAGTATATTATTTTGAAATATATAGCAAATTACAAAATATTTAAAAAAAATTTTACCTCATATACCTCAGGACTTATTCCCGAAAAACGAAAGAAAGTCGAGGCAAAAAATCAAAAATTCATGATTAAATATCTTTTTAACTGTAAGAGATAACTTTCTTTATCTTGCCAAGCACTTTACAGAAATGTAAAAATCTTTAATATCGGACTTCATTTCTAGAAGTTACGATTTTTTAAATTTTTACATACTCGATGTAGTCAAATTTGACACCCTATAGCTTATCTTGTGTTATCACAGCGTGACCACAAAATGATTTTTCTGAATGCGTAAGTCCTCCCCTGCAACTCTTCCATACATTCCAATTTAATACGAGCAGTAGTTTTGGAGATACAGATTTATTACCAAAAAATTTGCGTTTGACCCCAGTGTGCACCAGTCGGCAAAAGAAAAATTTTTGTGTCCTTACGAAAATGTTGAACTGATGAAAAATCGATTTTAAATATGTCTGTGCCTGTTTTACGACGGATAACCATTTTTTTTTTTTTAATTTATTTTGTTCAGATACAAAATTGTAATAAATCCAATTGATTTAGTACAAATAGAAATCCTTAAAGTTTTAATTTTAAAATTAATAAATTGATTAATAAATACTTAAAATTAGAAATAATAAATGCAAATATGCAAAATAAAAAATATTTTCACTTTTTATTTTATTCACAAGTAACAGCTATGTTACTATATGACATTGTTGTTAAGATATAATTCCCAGTTGGACATTTAGCTTAATCTTCTTTAAAACAATACTTAAATATATAAGATTTTGTTAAAATTCATGCAGTTTTCTTCTATTTAAGTGATTTATTTAGTGATTTATTAGGTCTTGGGGTTCTCAAAGTGGGGTCCGAAAGGACATTTTTGGGAGGTCGCAAATAGATCCTGATAAAAAATTCTTAAACAGTCTATTGAATGTAAATTTTATGTAGAATTTTAAATGAAAATTTCAATGAAAGTATGAAACTATTTAAAAATTGAAAAAGTCTTTTTAGAAAACATCCTCAAATTAAATATAAATGTAAGAATTTTTTTCTAAATTTTATTCAGATATCTTATTTACGAGAGTAAATGACTTCCTCTAATGAATTCTCAACATATTTTTACAGCCTTCTGACTTAGAAGCATAAATTAAATTATTTCAGTTTAATTTAAAGTTTCAATATTTGTTATTTATTAACCTATGAACTTTTTCTTATTAAACCCCAATATATCAAAAATCCCTTAAAATGAAATGAAATACAGTAAAGACTAACTATGTAAATGTATAATCAATTTGGCAAAATACCAAATTTAACTTTGATAAAAACTACACACAGCAAACAACAATAAAAAATATTAAAAAATTACAGTGCAATGAATGACGTCATTGAATTGACGTCACTACAATATGAAGTCTGTATAAAAAATAAAAAAACAACAAAATAGTTTTAATGGAATATGTTTGTTTAATTTTTTTATTTTTCTTTCAACTTTTTGTTAAAAAAATAAAAAAAAAAGAAATCATGTATAAACAATAAAATTTATGTTAAATGCTGCAAAAATAAAAAAAGAGTTTTTTCATACAAAAAAGAACTTCTAGGGGTAGAATTTTAAAAAGTAGGTTAAACTATACTATAGAGTAAAGAACTAGTATGTACTTGGAAATGTAATACATATACATACATGCATATGTTAATGTATAAGTAGTATGTATGTTGGGGTAGTTTATAGAAGTAAAATATTTATGCGAATATAATACTTACACTAACACTGACTAAATAAACAAATACTTATGCATGCAAATATATAAGCTTTCTAAAAATGGTTGTCTAAAGATAATACTATGTTTAAGGACTTCACTTTTTTTTCTTTTTTGTTTTGTGTGTCACAAAGTTTTTCATAACCACTATTTTAAAATTTTTCTTATTTTTTTATTTTTTTATTTGCTGGATATTTGATATATATTTGATATATGTACATAGGTAAATATCTCTACAAAATCCATCATAATATTGTTGCCAGAATCATATAAATATAACTATGATATTAAAAGTTATATTGATTTAAATATAAAACTTTAAAAGAATTTAATATTTTTGGGATTATTTTCCCAAAAAGTGGTAATATTCTATGTCATCCAAAATTCATTTTCCCGGACTATATAAAACTTGTAAAGGTTTCCAAAGAAATCTTAACGTTAATGTTTGTAAAGTAAAATTGCAAGTTCTTTGGGTATCTTTTTTATCCAAGCCCTAACTAAATTTTTGTCAATTTTTTTTTTTTTTTTTTTTTGGAAAATTCTCATATGTCAAAGACAAGATAAAAAAAAATAAAATACATTGGCTATATACCCACAAGATATACATTCTAATCCACTCCTTTTAAAACGGCTGGCTGACAATTTTATTAAAAAAGTTAAATTTTCAATCAAGTTTGTTATCACAGAAAATGCTACAACATGGGGAATCATAACAATATGTGACAATCATTTTCGCACATGAAAAAATATTTTGGCCAAAACTCTTTATCGCTGTCGGATATGTCAAAAAAATGCACATCTGAAAGTTATTGGGCTTGCTGATTCCAAACATGAATTAAAAAATAAAAAATTCCAAATGGCGAAAATAAAATGGCTGGAAAGGAAAGATATAGTCGGCCAAGACCGAACATATGATACCCTACATCATCATGTATCAAAATTCGAGGAGGGTCATATAAGTACAAGACCTGTGGCCAATTGTGTATCGATACTTATACCAAGTGTAAAATAAAAATACACAGAAAAAAGTCAACCAATTAACAAATATGTTAGAAAATAATTCATTCAATTAAAAACTTGTTTAAATTTGCACCTCTCACAAAAATGATTATACAAGAAAAAATTATTACGGCCTTTTTTTCAATTAACATACATAGTTGTTTCATTTTGCATCGAAATTTAATAAATTTATTCAAGCAAAAATGAAATAAAAATAAAATTAAACTATACTTTTATATCATATATACATTTTTAATTCATCCAATCAACTACTTGATTAACTACTTTAATTAATTTCTTAATTGGGAATTTTCTTCTGTTTTGTATTTTTTACAAAACATATTATTGGTTCTAGTTGATATACCAATCAATTTTCAGTCTGGTGAAGAGGATATTATGATGTTGGCTTGAATGAAATTTGTAATAAAGAAGGAATTTGGACTTAAAATTAAGTTAAGCCTGTAAACTTGTTCTTTATGTTTAGAATCTTAATCTTAAGTCATTTATGTAATTTTTGTAACTCTATAAAATTAATAGTTTTTACAAAATTTGTTAGACCTTTATTTAACTATCAATGAATATATTAAATATATATACAGCAATATACAGCAATAATATAATTAAATCAGAATAAAAATACTTATAGTGTTGAGAAACAATTATTTTGCCTAAAAATAAACAAAAGCCAATTAGTTTATCGTATGGTAGTTTTTATTAAAATTAATTATAATTTAGTTACGTAAAATAAATCACTTTGGTATAAAAAGATAGATTCATCACAGTTGAATAATGAACCTGAGAAATTTCTTGAATACTCGTACAAGGTGACACCTTTTTTAGCACTCCGAAGATAACCTATTATGTAGTTTTATTTGTATATTATCTATTTAAAATATTTTCACAATTATTTATTTCTAGTTTAATTTTAATTATAATAATTAATTTTAAATAATTCACTTTTTTTAATAAATATACATTCAGTATATTTTCTAATACATTTTTAACTGGTCGACAGACAACTAGCTCTGCACACTAAACTGAATAAAAATTAGCAAGTATACTTATTAGGGTGGGTCAATTCTTTTTGTAGATAGGCGTATAGCAAAAATGTAATCTACAAAAAATTCTAAGAAAACTTGTCCAAGAAACTATGGGTCTAAAATCAAAACTTAGCTCTCGCCGAGAGACATGAAAATTGGGGAAAATCGTTCAATTTCTTGATATAATTGCTGCTATCTCGAAAATTACTTAAGCTACAGATCCGAATTAGGTTTCAAATAATGGGTAATGAGAGCACCTACAAAATGGCATTCCAAATTTTTTTATAAATAAAGGTTAAAGGTCATACCTTTTTTTGATATTTGAAAAAATAGTTGCAAGTAAATAAAACATTGCATTTATTTTATTTTTTCTTTAATAATATTTTTTTTTAAGACTTTTTTAACAAAATACACTTTTTTAAATGTTTTTTGCTGAATTGAATTGACCCACCACAATATTATGTTTGGATTTAGTGATAAAATGTTGTTTTCCATTTGAAAAATCTTAAAATAAAAAATTCATGTCTCTCGGCGGGAGCTAGGTTACGTTTTTTCTCACTCGAACAAATTGACCCACCCTAATAATTATTGTCAAGTACTAATAATGTATATTGTCGCCAATAAAAAACAAACATTTTGTTGTCAATTCAAAATTACAAACACAATAATATATTCAAGTATTGGAAATATTTTTTTTTTTTTGCACATGGACTTTTAACAACAATAATGTTATTCTAATTTAAACATATTGCTTAACATGTTGTGCCAACAATATAATTGTGAATTGAGAACAAATGTATAATTGCTACAACAAAATTGTTTTTAAGATAAAATATATACAACAATAAGAATGTTTGCGATGAAAAATTTTCTTTGCGATGAAAATAATATTGTTGGGAAATGTTTTTTCTCTGCGTACAGGAACACTATTATAAAAAGTTGTGATTTCGTCATTTATCATTTAGAGTGAGTTTGGGCAACATCTTTCAAAAACTAACATTCTGTTATATATATAAAGAGAAAAAAAAAAACTTTTATCGGACACAATATTCGTGAGGTTTTCTTTGGAAGAACGTTAATATAAAAAAAATAAAAAATATGTAAATAATTTAAAATCGAGTTATTTTTGATATAATTGTCGATTTAGATGTTAATTGATGCGAAAAAAATTCAACTTTTGTCATAAAAATATGTAGCAAAATCCGAAAAAAATGGCCCTTCAATAAAATTAATTTCTAAAAAATGTTTTAACTTTGGTTTCATCCAGAAGGAAATGGTGTAAATAGATCACAAAACAAATTTTGGGAAACATGGTTTTAAATGTTCCTATTAATTTTCAATATTTTTTATGTTCTAATTCTTAGAAATGACTTATGTCCAAAAATAGACTATTGTTAAGATACATATATGTGTATGTTCCTATCATTTATATAAGTCTGCTTAGTTTCCTACTTAAATAACTAAAAGTGCAACAGGCATAAAATGCAACCTAAAACAGCATGATAGACAAAATAAATAATACAAAAAAATAAAACTCACCTCTCTTGTACGCATGTTGCAGGCAGTCGTGTTGCATCTAAAACGCCATGCCATGGTTCAGCTGGTACTGGCTTACGAAAACGTAAATCATCCACAGGAGGTTTTGCATAAGGAATACCGGTAAAAACATGCACTTCACGACCCTGCACCGTTACCGCACGACCACGTACCGGGCCACTTGTCGTTTGCACAATTAAACGATCTGTTATGCCGTACGCCACCGAAGACATACGCAACAATATGACAAGAGTGGCGAAAAAACCGCGATAAAAATCATTTGATGACGTTAACGATAAAGACGAGGGCACTAAAGACGCGAACGCGTTAAATAAATGACTAGAGGAATAACGGGATTTTCTGGATGATTTTATTGAGGAGGAAGATAATGATGATAATAATGTTGAAGTTGATGTTTTAGGTCTTGACAACGACGACGAAGCTAATGTTGTTAATGCTGTCGAAGATGCAGACAATGTTGGTGATGATGATGATGATGTTGTAAAACGAGCCATAATAATAGACGCGCCACTGCTTATTTGTTGTTTAGATTAAAAAAAAAAATATTTTATGCAATTTCTTGTTTTGTTATTGGTTTTTTTAATTGACGTCACTATTTGTGTGTTATTCTTGAGTTAATAATTGTTTTTGATTTATATCAAAATCATTTAACAGTAAAACATTTGCAGTTATAACGTATCCTTTTTTTTTTTTTTTTTTGGCCTTAGTCACTTGACTTCACATAAACTTGTCATAAACAATTATTGACTGCACCAAAGCTTTACTACACACTCACTCTTCACTTCACTTTGAACAGTTCTTAGGCACACACACACACACACACACACACACTCACTTCACGTTTTTCTTTTTCTTTTTTAAATAACGTAGAGTGTGTAGTAAACATACGCACTCATATAAACGCAAATAGGGATGCGGATATGTTAACTGAGGTTTCTGTTTTATTTTTTCACTTTGTTCTTGTTATTTGTTCTTTTGCCAACACGTGAACTTAAAAAAATGCTTTGCAAAACTGTTGTGGCTCCAACAAGTTGAGGTTGTATGTAAGTATGTGGCTTCTAAATTTATGTTTATTGTTTTTTTCCCCTCTCTTTCTCTGTCTCTTTCTTTTAGTGTCAACAGTCTTGCTTCTTTGATTTCATACCAAATACAGCGTCGTTTCGTATAATGGAAGTTATATTTGTTGAGGAGAATTTATTGTATTTTAGAACACGTTGTGGAAACCCCTCGTTTTTCTGTCATATTCACTCAATATTTGCCTGTTAGGGACATTAGCAACTGTGTTACTTTGCCTTTGCTTGGTGGCGTTGAGTTGTGCTGCTTAGGATCCTGGTTTTATTTTAAACCAATGGCTTACTTCTGCTATTGTTGTTGTTGTGGTTGATTTAAAATGCATATAAATGTTGTTTTTAGGGGAGCATAAATACAAACTACATGTTAAAGTTATTTAAACTATTATAATGTTTTCTGCACTTTATATTACGTGGTTTTTCTCCACTTCTCAGACCTCAGACACAGCTGTTGTGCCTTGTTAGCTTATAAGAGAGGTCACTCTTATTTTATACTGTTTATGGATATTAAAAAACGTTTAGTTATGCGTAAAATGCATTAAGGTTTCCTTTCATAAATATGCTGTTAGTTTATGTTTGTATTTATATTATTTTTTTTTTTTTTTTTTTGCAATTTGTTTTCTATTTGAGAATCCTTTTAACTTTTGTCATGTTTATGTATTAGTGGAAAATTTTATATCAATTCTTGTCATTTATAGCTGCAAAGAGAAAAAAGTTAAAAGAAAAAATTTGCATAAATTAAGTTGTCACAGTTAGAAAATAACGAACGCGAAAAAATTTTAACAATAAATAAAAAAAAGATTCGGCTGTACCCTTCACCATCTTACCAACAAATAATTAAATTTTCACCTTAACGTATTCTTTCATTATTTCACATTAATAAATCTACATTTTTTTCAAACTACAAAAATTTTAATACCAAAAAAAAAAAAAACAATCATAGCAAGCAACTTGCCTATACAAAAACGTCACTAATAGTTATTACAATTCTTAATATACATGTGTGTGTGTGTGTATTTATATTCTTAACTGATTTGTTTTAGTTTTTGGCCCATAACTCCGTTGATTATGAACGAATTTGATTTATTAAAAAAAACCGAAATTTTATAAAAATATTTATGACCGATCTATATAAAAATCAAAATCTAATTAAGCCCGATATCTCAGTTATTATAAACCGATTTATTTAATTTTTTTAGCAAAAAAAAATGTCTGAGCCTTTTTTGCAAAAACGAAGTCCTTGGTATATACAGAGGCTTCAGAAAACCGGTTTTTTAAGCATATCTCCGCAATGTATGAACCAATCTTGCTGAATTTCAAAAGCAAAATTCTCGAAGAGATTTCCAATCGTTTGATAATAATATTATATATGCCGGTTTTCGGTGGGCTTCATAAACGCCATTTCAACCGACATACGGACGGACGGACATGGTCCTATCGCCATCATTTCTTACAAGGATCCCTAAAATGTAAACTTTTTTGCTCTCCGACGAAAATTGTGGAAATTACAAACGGAATGACAAACTTATATATACCCTTTACACCTGTGGTGAAGGGCATAAACAAATTTTAGATTTTTTTTAAATTAATTTATATTTTGTAATCAGCGTTACTGTTGAAAAATTTTAAAAAGTGTAAAAAAAAGGGGATTTTAAAAATGTTTTATCTTAAGAAAAACTACTAAATTCAATTATATTGTTGCAAAATAATTTATTTATTATTATTTGTCAACAATTTGTTGATTTATTCACAAAAATAGTTAACATACAATTCGCTTTTTGTTAATTATACTTCTGTACTTTTGTACAAGGTCTTCACTCGGACTGCAGTTTTTAAATTCATGGATTCACAAGTATTGATTTAAGTCTGTTGGACAATTCATTTTTCATTAGTGATAGTTTAGAAGAAAAAGAAAATCATACGCATAAACATTGCTGTGAGGAATGTAAAAATATAAATTAGAATATAAGCATTCAACGAATCTGTTTTTTAATATTCCCAATCCGATCCAAAATGTATCGGCATCTGGTGATTTAAAAAGCTGTTCATGAACTTAGGACTGCGCACGAAAAAACTCGTGCATGTAAATCTGCTTATAGAAAGTAAACCAATGCGCGATTTATTTCAAAGTGATATTCTTATTAATGTCTGTTATGTTCAAGTTCTAAACATAAAAGAATAAATTATTTCCTGTTGGTTTTTAAAAAAAATATCTGATCTTTTATAGAATTATTCTAATTAAAGGTTTTATTGCGTTTCGGTATCTTTTTTGCTCTAGCAAGTCCACTTTATCTTTAAACTCCTTTTCATTTTATGCTGAGCTTTTAATGTCCTTTAAATTATTTTTTACTAGAGCCCAAGAGCTTAAGAGCACACATTTTCTTTGTTTTATCAAACGTTAAACAATGGGACAGAATCGAAATAAATATGTAACTTCTAATCAACTGGTAGGATTTATATAAAGTTTCACACAGTTAGGACAGTAGAATTTTCAGTTTTGGAGTAGCATACCACATACGCTTCAGGAGCAGAACTATTTGGGTTCAAAATAGGATACTTATGTCGTAGAAAATGTTTAACCCCTTCATAAATCCTTTAGAAAACATGATAGCATGTACTATTTATCTTATATATTCCTCGAGATATATTAATTTGAAATTTCAACAATCACAACTTTGCAAGAAGTTGGTCAAGTCTTTTCCATATATATCCCAATATTTTCCACTGATTTTATCATATTTTTTGCAGTTTATTAAAGAAAAAAAGTATCTATCGAATAAAAAAATATATAAATCGAATAAAAAATTTGAAGTCGATATCTTTATTGGGTCTAAAAAATAAACGATGTTTAATTGGCAGGTTTGCAAAAATTGATAAATAGACGGACGGAAGGACGGACATTAGAATTCTCTAAAAAAAGTCTTAAAATTCAAAATATATACTATTTTTTTAATTTTTCACCAATATAAAAACTAAATCTATATATTAAGGTATTGATATAACCTTTCCCTAAATTAAGTACCATTTTTGCCGATTTTACCCAAATGTATAGACAAGCGGACGGACATTGCCATTATAAAAAAAAATTCTTAGAAATTCTGAAAGTTCATTTTTTTAATAACTAATAAACAGGACAAATATAACGTCCACTTTTACTCTACTGTAATAACTTCTTACTGCCAAAAAAAAAATAAGCGCGAATGTTATATTCGGCTCAAACGAATCTATATACCCACCATCAACTTTTTCAATTTTTACGTTTTATAGGAGGTGGATGGTAAAGTGTGCGGCCCACGCCCATTTTTGTTTCCGAGTTTACATTGGTCCTTGAACTATTTGTACAAAATTTCGTTGATGTTTCACCTTACAAGGGAGGTGGACGGTAAAGTGGGCGGACCACGACCTTTTTTGGTATCCAAGTTTATATTGATCCTCGAACTAATTGTAAATTTCGTTGTCGTACATGCTTTTGCTTAAAAGATATCAGCAGAAAAGTATGATATAAAGCTATGGATAAATATTTGAGCCATCCCCCTACGTTGTCCCGTTTAAGCCCTATCCTGCTTTCAACAGACGAACGGACATAGCTAGATCGACTCAAAACTTAACCAGGACCCAGAAAATATATACTTTATGGGGTCTTAAATGATTTTTTCGACATGCTACACACGGAATGAAAAAATCCATTTATACCCCCCATCCTTTTGATGGTGGGTATAAAAATATGAAAGTATACCTCTCCTTATATAAAAATTTTTTCTAGGGCTTTAATATATTTTCCATATATCTATAAAAAATCTTCGAAAAACTATTAAAATTTTAATTATTTTCTTTCAAAAGCTATAAAAATTATTTTAGAGTTAAGATTTACTAATAACTTTCTTTACCTTAATTGCTTTTATATTCATTTTATGGTCTAAAATAATGTTTCTATTTATTCTTTTTTTACAGGTTTTCATTGTGGTTTTGTCTGCAAAGTGTTTCTTAAAAACCGCACACAAAACTCAGCAACATACACACACACACATTAAAAATAAACTTTAACAAATGCTGCTATTATTTTTTAAAATAAATAGATACATTTGTATTTATACGTAGGAATATTAAGGACTGCGCACGAAAAAATCCGTGCATGCTCTTGGGCTTAAACCTTTTGATGTGGTGTAAAATAAACAATTCTGTTAACTAAGTTACATTTGTTATTATTCTCACTAGCCATGTGCTAAGTTTCATGGAAATAGCAAAATTAGTTTTTCTTAAAATGGAAATTTAACAAAAAACATCTAAAAATATAATTCAATTTTTTCATGAAATCTTACATCGATCATATAAAACAATTGCTGTCACAAAATACAGTTTCTTAGGTCATAATATTTTACAATGAAGTCATGGTCACTTAATGGAAACCTGGTAGTGGAAGAAAAATAGTATCTTCAGGATGTAGAACTCAGACAAAATAGAAAGTATTTTGAGAGAAAATCTCCTCACCTCAGGAAGAAAAGCGTCACAAAAAGTTATCTGCATTAAATCCTTATCAGAAAAGTTGAAAGGAAATCTTGACTGAAGACGTATAAAGTACAAAAAAATCCGAATAATAACGCAAACAAGAATTTCGAGGTAAAAAATAACGTGAAAGTACTTCAGACGAATTTTTTTTCAAAATTATGATTAGTGTATAATAGATGATGAATCATTCGCTCAGACTGGCTTTTTTCAACTTCCTGGCCAGGAATTTTATGTTGCAGATACTAGAGGGAATATGGCAGAAAAATATCGTGCATAAAAGAAATCAAAATTCTCAAGAAAGTTTATCATTTGAGAGCCATATGCATATGCGGGAAAAAAACCAGTTCATTCATATTAAACGGTTCCATTAACACAGCAATATACGTGAATGAGTGCTTTTGGAAAAGACTTTTCCCTTTTCTAAGAAAATATAGTGTATCCGCTTTTTTCTGGCCCGCACTCACTTCTTCTCATTACAGCAACAAAACAATAGAGTGGTAATAAAGAAATTGTTAGTGTTTGTACCGAAAGAGGCTAATGCATCAAATTGTTCGGAACCCCGTGGGATGGAAAGATATTGGACTCTAGTAAAAAATAATTTAAATGACATTAATGAAACGGAGTTTAAAAATAAGTGGACTTATTCGAACAAAAATGTGACCGAAAAACAAAAATCTTTAATTGAAGATTTCTGAAAAAGATCAGATATTTTCTTAAAAACCAAGAGGAAATAATTTATTCTTTTATGCTTAGAACTTGAACATAACAGTCATTAATAAAAATACAATTAAAAAAAAAAAAAAAAAAATCGCCCATTGGTTTAGTTTCTATAAGCAGATTTGAATGCACGGATTTTTTCGTGCCCAGTCCTTAGTGGAGCTCCCATTTAATATTAAAATTCAGTTAGGTGATCTAAAGAGAAAAAAATCTTGTTTGCCTCAATACAATTTATACTTATCATCCTAATGTTCATGCAAGTACTTAGTTACACGTATCTTTTGTTTAAGAGTATGTTAACGAAATATAAACTAAAACATCTATTTCTACACACTCCTTTTTTGTTTAATATTTGGAAAATACTTTGTATATAAAATATTTACTGACCTGTTTAATATTAATATTTTTAAAAACTTATTTTGTAATTGCTGTGTGTTCAATGCACAACAATTACGCGTATGAGTAATTTTTAATTATAATATTACTAATATGTTTATTTTGTTTTGTTAGTTATCGAATATTAAACAATTTCAACTACATATTAATGATAAATAAAAACACAATTTAGATTGTAGATAAATTAATGTTTATAATTATTACAAACACTTGGTAGTAAAATAAGGTAAAAAAAATATTTTGAAATTAAATGAAAAGAAATAAAATAAATATTTTAAATATATACATTAATAAACAATTGAAATTTTTTAATAATTGTAAGCAGGGATTAAAAAAACTGCTAAATTAGTAGAGAAATTGCTTTCTATTTCATAATAATAAATGAAATATACAAAATTTTTTCAAATATAATCATTTTAATAATATTTAAATTTAAAATATCTAAGTTTTTATTTTTTCATTTATGCTTTTAGCCAACAGAATATAAAAAAAATTTAATTTTGTGACTTTTTTATGTCACAAAATTAAATTTTTTTTTAGTTTTTTTCACATACTCAAATTATAATTGTTTATAATTTCAAAAAATTTTACTAGCAAAAAATTAAAAATTTCAAAATGAAAACTAAAAATTTATGAGAAATGAAATTTTTTCTTGCTAAAAAATTTAAACTAAAATGTAATGAAAAATTTTAAAAATTTACTAAAAAAAAACAATATTTAATTTTAAGTTTTAAAAAATGGAAATAAAATTTTGTGCTGCAATTTCAT
This sequence comes from Protophormia terraenovae, assembly GCA_951394005.1. Classification (NCBI taxonomy): domain Eukaryota; kingdom Metazoa; phylum Arthropoda; class Insecta; order Diptera; family Calliphoridae; genus Protophormia; species Protophormia terraenovae. The sequence continues at coordinate 136,661,127 of OX596073.1, forward strand.
AGAATCGGAAATTATAATTATCGGAAAAAAAAATTGTTTCGTTCTACTTAAAAAAAAAAATATGGACTAGATTGAATTTGGCATGCTTATTATGGGCGAAATATTAAACACGCCAATAAAAAAAAATCCATAACTGATGGAAAATAATAGATGGGCACCTTCAACATATGAAATTTGTATACGCTTGTTAAATTTTTATTCTTGTAGGCCTTAAATAGACCTGCAAGAAACATGCTTGTGTGTGCTATTAATTTTTTATAGTGTTCGAGTTATTTGCTTTTGAAATTTTAAGCACATCAATTTTGCAAGTTCTTTTCACAAACCTTTTAATGGTATATTTTGTTTGTCAAAGAATCATGATACAGAAGAATTCGTATTATATTAAAAACCTATATAAGATCGTATTATTTAAATTTTTGTTTTATAAGATTTGTTTTTTTTTTTTTTTTTTAATTTTAGTATTCGATTTCACAGCACTTTTTATAAAGATTTGATCCATTCTAGACAAATATACTTTTAAGTTAATAATACAATTTTCTTGTATTATTTAATATTTTTTTACACACTTTGCACACAACCAGTTAAATAAGTTTTTTTCATTTAACTATAGTTAAATTATTTTTATTAATAAAAATAACTTGTTGGTTGAAAAAAGCAGGTTTTTACGTAAATGTAAAAGTGGTATAAATAAATAGGATTTTAAAATCTGTGGTATGTCCAATAGCGACTTCACTTATACAGTTTTTCATTTTAATCCAATTTTTCACCTCTATGTATTTATTGATACAATTTTTTAAAAAGTTGGAATTGAATCATAGATCTCAATATAAATCAAATAATAAAGTAATAAATAACAATACTTTTCGAAAATAACTGTTAATGGTTTCTTTAAGTCTGGCAACTATTAGTTGCATTCACTACTGTGAATCTTTTATTTTCATTTGTCACAGAGACCTGCGCCAGCCAACTTTAAAGGTGGCTGGGTCGTGCCGCCGATTATTTTTAAAAGCCGCCGCCGCCGTAAACATTTCGACTTAAATACAGCCGCCGATTTTGGTCGATTTTTATTTAATTTTTTGAAATCTGTTTCATTTTTAAGAAACTTGTATTTGCTTTGCTCAATGCTTGCTCTTCAAATCATATCGTAAACAGATTTTGCATTTCGGTCAGGGGGCACATTTACGTTTATTATTATTTTTTTTGTTTTATAGAGTTCACTTTAATCACTGTTATTCCATCAGATACTAACTTTAACTTCGATTAAGAAGAGGAAAGGTGTCCAAATTGTATTACATGTATTTATTTTTAAGATTTTCGGATTTGTTGGTTTATATTATTATTTGTTTCCTGGAAATGCTTACACGCTCTTATTTAATCAATTGCCTTATTTACTAATAAGGCAATTGGTTGAGTATATATTAAAAAAAATTGTCTTCACGATACAGCGGCTGTCATAAATAAGTAGGCACTCATCACTTATGTTTCGCTTTAAAAAGTGGCAAATATAACAGTCCATTTTTAAAAATTTAAGGCCCGTTATTATAACTTTCCAATAACTAAAGTTAGGACGTTGAAATCACCGTTATCAAAATATTTTTCAAAATTATCATCCATTGTTCTTTATTTTCAGATATATAAACTGTTAAACTGTTAAATTGTTTAAATTTATGTTAATATTTAAAATTATATAAACAAACTTACTATTTGAAAAAAATGTTAATGCTTAAATCAAAGGCTTTCTGATTATTCTGAAATATTTGTTGTTCGATTAAAGTTGAATTATTTAATCAGTTCCCATCAAAAATGACGATGGAAATGAAAAAAGAGAAATCTAAATTATAGTAATTTTTTTACCAATTAGCTTAAATTAATTACACTGATGATTTTAAACAAAGGTAAGATAAATAGGAGAGATTTAACTTTCTAAATAAGCACCTTCCTTTAGTTTTATTTATCAAGTATAGTTTTTCAGTGAGCATGATTAATTACAATCACGCTAGTATACTTTACAATCACTTGTGAATAATTAAGCTGAGACAATTAAAAAGTAATTTTTGTCAGCCTAATTTAGTTTAGTAAATATTATTACATATCAATAAAAACATCTGAACTTGATAGAAAAAAATTTAAAGAGATTCTTATTCAGCACGTATTTTTGGCAGACCATTAAATTTTAGTAATAATTCTTGAACATTATTATATTAACACTTCATGAGGAAAATTTTGGAAACACGTTCAGTGCCCTTATTTTATCAAAATCTTTCAATTAAGGAGTTTGTATCTTTAAAAGAAAATTAAAAAAAATCAAGCCAAATATAATCATAGAATTAGTTAAAAGAAGTACTGTCGGAGACATTTAAAATCAGTTAATTTACTACATTGCCATTTCACGACATAATTTACATGAAATATGTTTAAAAAATATTGCATACAAACATCAGTATGATTCAAAGGTTCGAAAGGCTTATTTCTATAATTCAGTTTCTTAAATCGAATTAAATTTTTTATTCTAGTCATTCTTTTAAAGCAATCAAATAATTTAATTCATAGGCTTAAATGCTTTGTTCTTCATATAAATTGAATTAATTCTGCAATGAATTAATTCCTTAAAGAATTCATTCATCAATTTTAAAATTCAAGCTTAAAAATATATTGAAACATTCAAATTTTCTTCAATTCAAATCTACTACAAATTAGCTTTAGAAAATATTTTTAAATTAATTTTGTAAAAGATTAAAAAACAAAATATTACAAATTGAAGGAAAAAAAAATATTTTTATTAAATTTGGGGAATATTTGAATTAACAAAAATTTAATGAATTCTTCAATAAGGAATTAATTCTATTCAAACAAAAGCCTTTGAATTAAGCTATTGAATTATATTTTTGAAAATAGTATTGTAGAATGAAAAATTAGTATTTCTTAATTCAGAATTAAGATTTAAGAGAACTAAGCTAAGATTTAATTAATTCTTTCGAAGCTCTGGTTTGATGCCATATCAGTTAATTGATTTAGAAAAATATATAGAGTACAAAATTATGTATTCTTATAACGTCCCTAGAGTAAAGAGAACCGGTTCAAAACTAACCACGTGACAGGTTCTCAGGGCTAGTGACCGGTCCCAGTTCCGGAACTTTATATGAGAAGAACCTATCACTTTTACATGGGGTTGTAATTGGAGGTGGCTAATTAGCCCCTTGGGACAGGTCACAGGATAGGTCCTAGCACACGTCCAAGAGGACAGGTTCAGCAACGATTATTGTAATAAAAATTTTATAAAAATTCGGTAATTGTTTAATTTTTAAACATTATTTTTATTATTATCTTTATTAAATTATGTTTATTTTAATTTTATAATTTTTCGTCAATGTCGATGGCGGCACCCCGGCTCGAACCCATGTTCATCTGACGTATGTTATGTTTTATAGTCTTCAACGCTTACCACTCAGCCACTGATTGTTATTGCGCGCGAGTTGCTATTTGCGCACTTAACGAGAATGTTAATAGTGAGTGTGTTTATGTCAACTGGTTCTCAATTGGAACTTTAGTGACGAGTTAGGTGTGAATTGGTACTCAACCGGTCCATTACTGCAATTGCCACAAATTTCCCGCAGGGGTGTAAAATATTGTTATTTACTACAATATAATATATTTTATAAAAATTTCCTTTTGGTAGCACAACATTTTAGTTTCGTTTTTAGTAATTTTTTTAGTCTTTTAGTTGGAAATGTTTAGTTAAAAAAAGGAATTTCTAAAAAATTAAAATTTTCATTTCTTCAAATTTTTATTTCTCATAAATTTTAAATTTTCATTTCTATGGTAGTAAAATTTTCTGTGCAAAGAAAATTGTAGTATAAAAATTATTATATTTTTTAAACTAAAAGCAATTTGAAATATTTTTCATTTGTAATATATTTTTAGTTCAACTTAAGCGATAGTTTAATAAATTTTCATATTCTAAATTTCATTTCTTTTAAAAACTAATACTACTCATATTTCTTTAAAGTTTTTAGTAATCAGAAAAATAGTTAACACAAAATATCAATCCCTGATTGTAAGATCAAAAATTTTTCAACATTTTGTATAAAAAGTGTAAATAAATTAACTTATTAATTTATAAAATGATTAAAATTAATGTTTTTAGTTGAAAACTTAAAAAAAAAAACAATTCTAAAAATGGGAGACTAATTTGCTTCGATCTAATTTAATTAAACAAAAAGAGATATCAGGTATGTGATGGAAAACGATTTCGAAAACAAATCGATTTTAAATCGAAAAAAATTTGTGATGTACTTATATTTTCGTTTTTGTTATTGATAAAAATTATATTTACATCACTTTCTATTAGATTTTATTAAATAAGTTTTTTATTTTTCCCTAAAACTAATTGTTATTTTTCACATGAACTGTATATCCTTAATGGAAAATAGATCATTGTTGAAAAATGATTTTTGAAATCGATTGAAATTCATCACATCTTTTTAAACCAATTCGTTTTAAAAACGATCGGTTTTCATCACATACTTGTATATAATATTTTATTTTGTATGCAAAATTTGATTACATTAAAACCATAAATGAAAATTTAGCGAATTTAACCCTAGGGTGACTATTAACGTTGTGTGCTATAAGTTATCCTATTGGTCTGGCCAGACCACAGAACGGTTGTAGGTAAAATTTTGCATTTTTTTAAATAATATTTTATTTTGTATGCAAAATTTGATTACATTAAAAGCATAAATGAAATTTTAGCGAATTTAACGGGTGACTATTAACGTTGTGTGCTATAATTTATCCTATTGGTCTGGCCAGACTACAGAACGGTTGTAGGTAAAATTTTGCACTTTTTTAAATAAAACGCAATTTTAGTATTATTTATAAATAGGGTTGCCAGTTGGGCTGGATTCGGCTGGATTTTCCAGCTTTTTTGACGATTGTCGAGTTTCCAGCCAAAATAAAATTTGTCCAGCTAAGGGCCGTTATTATAACTATCCAATAACTAAAGTTAGGATGTTATTGTTCACTTTAACTGTTTTTGGTTCTTATAAGTTAAGCCAAAAGTGACCAATAAGCTAACGGTAAGAACATCTGACATTTAACTTTTATCGGACGGTTTATGTATTCAGAGCTGCCATATTTTCTGCTTTATAAAAGAAATAAATAAAATTATATTTATTCCGCTGCAGTTTTTAGTAATTTGTCTATCTATATTTATATTTGCTCTGGCGTTGTCTTTTAGTTAGCTTAAAGTCATTTATTTTAAACATTTCTTTGTTTTTTATTTGTTTATATTTCCGTTAGTGGCAGTTACCATAGAGTAGCATATAGAGATGAAATTCTCGATTGACATTTAAACAAAATTGTTGTTTTGTAAACAAAAATGTGTTTTTATTTTATTTTGCCAACAAGAAAATGTATTTGATTACATGTATTTTGTTGTTGCATGACTTAGGTTTTTGACAACCGACTTAGATTTTTGACAATTAGTTTCGTGTCTTGTTACTCTTTGGCAGTTACGTTCAAATAGTACATGTTGCCACTACGTTAAGTGGCCAAAAGTTATCGGTTTTTGCTTTGATATTGCCGTGTTATCAAAATTATAAAATTTATCTTAAAACCAAGTAGCTTATCTTGCATTATCATAGGGTGACGACAACATGATTTTTTCAAAGGTCCTCCTCTACAACTATACAGATTCACATAAAGCTGCACATTCAGGATAAAAAAGCTGGATATCAGAAAAAAAGCTAGACATTAAAAAAAGTTTTTATTGAAAAATTCTTTTGCAATTTGTTAGCAATATGATATTTAAGAATAGGTACAATATATCATCGGTTCGTCAATTCCGAATATTTGGTAGTTTCTAAACCATTTTAAACTTGATTAGGAGGATTGAAATACTTATTTATACAATTTTCTTTTAATATATTTCAATTCGATTCGACCAATAGTTTAAGAGATACAGATTTATTACCTCTACAACTTTTCCATATTTATAGTTTCACGTGCATTTAAACTGACTGAAAAATTCTGTGTCGCAGAACTTTTATTTATTTGATTTTATCTTAAAAGTTTTGCTTTTTATCACCTTACAAACCAGCTAAAAATTTTGCATAGAAATTGACAATTAAATTATATGAAATTTAAATAAATTAATTTTATGTCACTTCTTTAGAAATATTGTTAACAAACTGTTTGGTAATTTTTCAGTATTTAATAAAATACTTTATAACACGCTATATTTTTTAAATATGTAAATATTTTTATTAAAAATATTCCAAATAAAATTCTTTTATTTTTAAAGAGAAATTATTATTGAATTCACAAAACTGATTAAAACTACTTTTAAAACAAACTTAATTTTTTTCAAAATCTTTGCTAAAATAATACTCGTATTCTATTAAATTTTAATTTTTTTTTTTTTTTTTGCTTTAAATATTAAAAATTATCATAAATCAAATACAAAAAAATCAAAGACACAGTCTTCCAAATAGTCTTTAAAATAACATATGTATATGTAATCTATCTGTTCTCTTAAATAAAATACTTACATAACATGTAACATTTTTTCAAGTATTCATTACAATGAAATCACATTTCGCCGTCAAAAGAAAAACTTACACAATTAACCTTTTGATTATACAATATTGAACTCATACATTCATATTAAAATGTCATGTCATTATAATCGTATAACTACAACTATTAGATATGGATGAATGCACACTACAATCACACACATTTATACATAAGTAAATAGAAAGAGAAAAAGACACACACTATACATATATTTGACTAGTTAACTTCCGTTCTACTAAAAAAAAAAAGACACAAATACACATAAATACAACCATTTGAAAAGAATTGAAATAAAATGTTGATAGAATTCCCTAGTTGATGTTTAATAACAACAAAAGGTGCTAAAAAAAAAAGCACATACTCATATAGATAAATTTATTTTCTGCATACAAAAAGAGCATACATACACCAATTGAATCAGGGATGGGAAAATGAAAATACACTTTAGTTTTGTAAATTCTACATACAAAACAATAAGCAATAACTTTCTTAACATGCCTGTCAGAAGTGTCCAATCTTGAGACCCCATAGCTCCACTCCTGAGAGGATTTCTAATTAAATCTTAAATGCACACATTTTGGTCATAAATCTGTAACTCTTAAACTACTTATGGAATAGAATTGAAATATATTGAAAAGTTGTAGAGCAAAACTTAAGCTTTCAGAAAAATTAGCCCATCTGTGTTTTTATAAGATAAGCTATAGGCTTGTCAAAGTTGATTATCAAAATTATGTAAAAATTTTAAAAAATTATAACTCCTCTACAACTTCTTTATACATTTCAATTTAATCTTACCAATAGTTATCAGATACAGAATTATTACCAAAACTGTTTGCAATTGGCCCCACTATGCAACGACTTTAAATAAGTAAATAATTACACACTGACATGAGTGTAAAAAAAATGTGTACTGGGAATATGAACATACAGACAAACAAAAATTAAACAAACATGCGTATAGAATTAAATCAAGGGGTGTATAAATGCAGAATAATGCAAAAATTATATAAAGACAATGATGATTATAATAATGACAACAACTACAGTTATTTATAATGTGATACCCAATAAACAATAAACTAATGATAAAGAAGACAAAAGAATAACAGAAAACACCAAACTACAACAACAGTACTGTACCAATCAAGTAAATAAGTAAAATAGTTTGACACGGAACTTAAAAAAAAACAATTGGCTGTAGTCTGGCTAACAAACGAAGCAATTTGTTTAAATTTTAAATTAAATAGATACATACGCCTACGCATAACGTTAACTAAATAAATTTAAACAAATTTGAAAAATAGTTTTTTTAATTTAGGTAATTGAAATTTTTATTTTTTAGCTATTTAGAGTAAAGCAAAGAATTAAATATAATACAGAGAGAATTGACATTATGGTAAGCAAAACTACCTCTAAATAAAAAAACAAAAGTGGGGATTTTGGTGCTATATATATGTATATACTAGAGTATTCATTTTACTCGACTTTTTCATTGTTCGAATAATCAAATAACTCGAAAATGCAGTTTTTAAGTTACTCGAATAATCGAGTAAATTTTTTAAGTTACTCGAGTTATTCGAGTAAATTATGCCTTAAAATTTGACTCGTTTTTCAATGATTATTAAAAAATTAAACAAAAATATAGCTTAAAACAAGAAATAGTCTTTCAAAAATAATATATAATTAAAATTTGCGTAAATATTTATGAATATTTGGCTTTTTTGATTATTATTCATTGATAGTAAAATAAATATGTCTAACCATTTTGGTGTATTAATTCGAACAAAATTTTATATTAAAGTGAGGTTAAATTAAAGGAAATTATCTAAACTTTCGATAACAATTTAATGTTGAGTTTTTAACCACTTTGAAATAATTAGCGATTTTGTCTCACTTTTCAATTTGGATACATACTAATCTATGTGCTACACAGAGGTTTTCAGTTATATTCAAAATATATCTACAATATTTGGGAATTTTTTACCAATATACTACGATGACTAATCGCCAGACATAGACAAATAAATTAAGTATTAGAAAGTCATTTAATAATATACAACTGTATATAGTTTTTAAGATAATACTCTTATTTATATTATAGTGATCTCGTGATTATATTTTAGTTCTATTTTGTCCAAAAATGTTTCGCAACTCTTAATTTCCTAACAATACCGATGTAAAAGTATAGAAAATTCTTTATAAATTCTATAAACTTGTATAGTAAATTAGTCATATATACAGTAAGTTAGAACTTACAACTTTTCTCCATTTAATAGACAAATTTATTGTAAATTTTAAATATATAATTATTTCTCCCAAACGTACGCGTAAGAGTTATAATTGGCTCTATTATGAAATTAACCATAACTTTTACCCATAATATTCAATATTTTAATTTTCCTTTCTGCATATTTTTGATTCCATCCAAGCCATCACCATCATATCCTCCATACCAGACTGAGAATTTATTGATATGTTTTTGTTTTTGTAAATCAAGTTTAAAATCCTCTAATTTATTTCTTATAAAACATTTAATATAATAAGGAGGATCCGTTTTCTTTATCCTTCTCAGATTATTAAAATTATAAAAAATTATTTGAATTTTACATTACAAATTTTTAAAGTGGCGTTTGTATTTTTGTTTAATTTTTGTGATCGAAACGACCTTAAATTACGTGCTGTAATTTAGTCATATATTCGGTTCTTTTACTAAATATATACTTTTTTAATAAACTTCCGAATTGGGGTGCCACTTTTAGATTCTAAACATCCTATGAAAATTTTGAAACATTGTTTTCAAGCTAAATTTTTTAAAAAACTAAAATTAAAACATCCTAAAAAATAGTTAAGAAAGGAACTATTTAAAATATTTTTTTACTCGAATTATTCGATTAATCGGCATAATTTGCTCGAATAAATTATTACTCGAAATTCTTGCTTTTAATTTAAACGAACGAATATTTGATTTTAATTTGACGATTAATCGAGCAAACAATATTCGAGTGAATACCCTAGTATATACAGTACAATGATAGCTGCCTTAACAAAATCGTCGAAATTTATATTTTTATTTAAACCTTCTCCAAAAGCAGCAAGGATAAACAATAGTTAAAAACATTTGGAAATTAGGTGATATTTAAACGTTGCCTTCCAAAATTTATTTTATTGACATTCTCTATAGCTTATGAATTTTATTTTGATCGAAAATTTAAAATAAATTATTCTGTTGACTTCCCAGCAAAAACTTTGGTTGCCATATAATGAGTTAAGAAGCTAATATAATGGCTTTACACTACTTACACATTAGCTGAATAACCCATTATTTTAACACGGTGATGACATTAGAAGCAACTACTTACCTCATCTCATTACTTAGATGTTATTACTAAAACTAATTACTTTTAAGTTGTTTAATAACGCTTTGATTTTAAGGTATTTCTGAAGTTATTTTAATTGAAAACAAGATGAATTATTTGCATTTTTTTTTTTTAATTTTATTAAAATATAAAAAACAAATCGCATAATAAATAACGTTTAAAATAAATAAATATATGATTCATACTTTAATTAAAATACATACCGTATACTTTCGGTCCGTGTCGCAGTTGAATAAAAATCCACAACAAGGTTGTGATTTGTTTTTCCAGAACCGACTGCACCTCATGTAAATACAACTATGGTGCAACTCTTGCTTACCATAATTCAATACGGATAATAACCAAAATGTTGAGAATAGTTAGAATATTTTCATATTTAATTTTTTTGTTTGTTATTTTTTTTTTTAATGTCAATAATTTTTATTTTGAATATTTTGTCAAATATTTTGATTATAAAAGTTTTATTTTTCTATATGCAATAAGGAACAATTTTATATTTTAAAAAATTATAGATTAAAATTAATTCATACGCAAAATTTGTCTCTTCACATACATATTCCATTTTTAAATATATTAATTGATAAACTGAATAAAAAAATCAACAAAAAGTAGGTTTTAAAAAAATTAGGTCATAAGTAAGTAATTACAAACAGCGTTATAAAAAAGTAGTCCTTAATGTACTTCTATATAATGTAAATGGTATGTTGTTGTCATTGAAAAGTAACTACATCTGTAACTACATGCCATTATCAAGTTTTTGCTGGGTTATAACAACAAAGTTATTTAGTATTATAGTTCAAATAAAAGTATTCAAAACATTTGCAATATTTAAATAAAATTTCACACGGTCAGAGCAGAGATGATTCCAAGTTGATTTGGAGGAGTTCAATATTTTTTTTTTTTTTTAATTTCCCAAAAATTAATTAAAGATTTGAATTAAAACGAGATCTAGTGCTGATTGGGCCGTGCCAAATATTTTATATTTTCCATGACTTATTGAATTTAAAGTGACATAGTTTCGGTTCTATAAAAGATATTGATTTCAAACTTTTTCTATGTAATGAAGAACTATATCAGCTAAGCAATGTAATTTAAATTAAAAATCGAGATTATACATTTTAGATTTTTGTAATTAAAGTAAAATTTGTGTAAAAAATTAAAGAAATTTTCGGTGAATGTAGACTTTATTGTATAAAATGAGAAAGTGTAAAAAACTTTAAGCTTTTTATTAAGAGAATCCCAAAATTCCCCAAAAAAAAAAAAAACGAAAATCCAAAAAAAATGGGTTCTTTTACATGTATAAATTTAAATTTTTCTAAGTTTGTTTTAATAATATCGGACTAACACTTTTTGAGTTATCATTAATTATGTGGAGAAATGTATAAAAAAAAATTTATAATTTCACTTAAACATTTTTTTAAAAAACACTTCTCCATAGAATTTAAACTTTGGACCATACTTGTACTACTGGAACCACAATACATCAAAATTGCAAAGTGGTTTTTCAAGCCTTTAAAATTTTTTCGATTTTGTTGCCTTGTGTAATATTATAAATATTTCACTGTTAGTACCTACTGTGATAACTTTCATATTTTTTGGAATTTATCAAACATATTTTTCTATATTATAAAAATGTTAGTAATGAACTAAAAATTCTGACATATGTTTTAATAAAAATGTGGAATTGTACTTGTGTGCAATACTCCTCCTGGGGCAAATTGCTTGTAGGCCGAATTAACTTGTCATAGAGGAACACCGTAATCATATACGAAGCGCTTAATATCTGTAGATCTTTCACTGTACATATAGAGTCTCTAGTCTTAATTGAATTCAAGCAAAAATCAGTTAGTGATTTTCTCATGCATAGATCTTGGGTTGACATTATTCATTAAATTTTTATTTGTTTTACATAAAATTCAATTAAACATATTAATGTTTGTTTTTTCAAGTGCTGTATTAGAATAAGGAGTGAGATCGTAAAATTCTTAACACACATTTTTCATTAAAACTTTTGACCCAAGTATTATTTGATTTTATTTTTTGATCAAATTACCTTTGTAAAACATGTCAATAATTATGTTTAATGTCAATTATATTCATTTGTTGTTAATCTGATTAAAATCAGTGACCAGAGAAAAGTGCGTACTAAAATTATTAAATATTTTCAACAAAACCCAACTTGGTCCTACAAAAAGTTGGCCAAGCATTCAAAGGTCTACCGTCAAACTGTTTCCAATGTTATTAAACAGTACCGGGAGAACTTGTCCGTTGATAGAAAACCTGGTTCAGGTAGAAGGAATGGTTCACATGATGTTTCTAAAGCCAAAAAAATAGAAAGCAAAAGAGCTCCCAACACATCCGGTAGGAAAGCAGCCCGGTTAGCTCAGTGCTCGGACTATTTGGTACGAAAAGTTAAAGCTAGTGCAGGTTTAAAAACATACAAGGCTCAAAAAGTTCCTGACAGGAATGCTGCAAAAAATTTAGAGGCCAAGAACAGAGCACGGAAATTGAAATCAAGTTTTATAAAAAAAATATTCTTGATGCATAATGGATGACGAAACGTATGTTCTGGCAGATTTTTCGCAACTTCCTGGTCAAAAATTTTATGTTGCTGATGCTCGAGGGAATGTTGAAGAAAAGTTTAGGACTCAAGAGCAGACAAAATTTCCCAAAAAGTTCTTGGTATGGCAAGCAATATGCAGTTGCTGCAAAAGAAGCCAATCATTTGTTACAACGGGCTCTATTAATACCAAAATTTACATCAAGGAATGTTTACAAAAAAGGCTGCTTCCATTCATAAGACTTCATAATGTGTCCACTTATTCTTGGCCTGACTTGGCATCCTGTCACTATGGTAAACAAGCCCTTGAGTGGTACAAGAACAATAATGTGGTATTTGTACCAAGAGAGGCAAATCCTCCAAACTGCCCGGAGCTAAGGCCACTGGAGAGATATTGGGCTCTTGTTAAAAGAGAATGGAAGAGCACAAAAAAGGTATCCAAAAGTGTGGTAGATTTTAAACGGAGATGGACTACCTGTTCGAGCAAAGTGAGAGAAGCACTATAAAAACGTTAATGGAAGGGATTCCGAAAAAGGTTCAAAATTTCATCACTAGTGATTAAAACTATATAAATATTTTTTTTTTATAAATTGTAATAATAATTTCAATCGAATAAAAAAAATTAAAACTGTAAGTTTAGTGGTTTCGTTTTTATTAACATATATGTATGTTAAGAATTTTTCGATCTCACTCCTTAAAGTAAAAAATCCATCATATATAGGAAAACGATTCTGAACCCATCACTTGGCAAATTTACCTCATGGGGTAGGATAGTTTCGACGTTTTTGATCACTTCATAAATTCATAATAAAAACGAGGGAGACACTATAGTCCACCGATCATATGATACCCTACACCATTGTGTATGAGAAAAAAAATTCGGGAAGGGGACATATTTTACATTTACTAAATGTAAAATAAAATATACATACAGAATAATGCGTTGATACTAACATCTATATGATTTCATGCCCTTTATGGCGATTCCGGGAAATGGGTTTATATATGGGAGCTATGGTAAATTATAAACCGATTCTCATAAAATTTGGCAATGTTGTTTCTACTTATATGAAACTTATTTGTGTCGAATATTAACTTGATACTAACATTCGTATGGGATTTATGCACGTTAATGTAATTTTCGGAAGAGAGGTTTATATGGGAACTATGGTCAATTATGGACCGATCTGCATGAAATTCGGTACAAAGATTAACACTTGTACAAAACTTTCATTAAAATATTGCCGAATTTAATTAAAATATTGCTCTATGTAAGGCATTTATGACTACCAAACCCCTATTCCGGGAGGACATTTGTATGAGGGCTAGGTGAAATAATAGACCGATCATAACCAATTTCCGTAGGCTTCGTCCCTGTGCCAAAATAACTACTGCTGCCATATTTCATCGAGATATCTTTAAAATTGCGACCTGTACTTTGTTCAAAATGTTTACATGGACAGACGGACGGACGGATATCGTTAAATCGACTCAGAAAGTGATTCTGAGTCGAGCGGTATACTTTGAGGGGGTACAATATTTTTTTCTATGCGTTACATAAATCAGCACAAACGCATAATACCCCAACACCTATGGTTTAAAAATGTATTAATTAGACTGTGGGCTTGAATAAAAACTATTTTGATTAAATTTTTATTGTATTATAATTTTTTTTTTATGAAAATCAATTTTTTATGCGGAATATAAGTGATCACAGATGGAGTAATTTTCTTAAAATATAAGACCTCGACGTACTTTTATTTCTCAAATACTATAAAATATACACTATTTTCCACACATGTTTGTGTTTATATAATATGAGAATAAATGATTAATAAACAAAACATAAAACAATGACAAAATTGTTCATACTTTATAAAAAAACAAAGAACGATGGAACAAACAACAATAATAATAATGTCGTATTACAAGAGTGATTACAACTGCAATTTTAAAGCGCATTGTAAGAAAGAAAAAAAAAAAGAAACATGAAAATGATTGCCTGTCGCTATGATTAAAGGTAATAAAATTGTACAAAAAAAGAGACACAAACAACAATAACAACGACAATATAATTAAACTGGTATTTTATACAATATACACATACATACATACATACATATACAACCATTAATGTCAGCTGAAATAAAACAACAAAATAAAAATATTTTGTAATACATTTTTAATTGTTGTAGCTATTTTATATCCTTTGCTACTAAATACTTGCAACATTTAAATGTAGTTTTCATTTAACATGATTATATTTACTACAATTTCCAACAACAACAACAACTGCAACTAAAGAGAAAATAACATAAAGTAAAAAAGGAAGAAATCTTTAAAAGAAAATCTCTTTTACAAAGCAACTCATATAGTGTAAAGAAGAAAAATAAAACAACAACAACTAACAAAATACAGCAAGTTTTAAAATTGAGTCAAGCAGGAACGAAAGAAATGAAAAATAATATACACATATACATACAAACATATATGCAAAACTGGAAAAAGAAGCACAACTATAAAACTACAGCACGTGGAGAAGAAGAGGAGAAGAAAAAAATTATTATGCACGAAAGTGTCAACTAATGGGCTTCCGTCATGCAAATCATGCCAACAAAATCGTCATCGAAGTGCCACTTCAAATTCCCCAAAGGCTTATGGCAAGAAAAATATTTAACAACTACCAAACCACCAACATCATCAACAACAACAGCAGAACAACTCACTCCAAGTCTTATTTATATACAAACAAACAAACAACTGAGCAGAAGAACAAAATACAACCCAAGTCAAATCAAAAAGCTGGCTTAAAAATAAAAGAAAGATGATGATGGCAAGTGAGAACAGCAGCACATGAAAAAATAAAATAAAAAATCGAATGCACAATAGCAACTTATGGCACCAGTACAAACGAAAAATAATACATATAAAAAAAAAAATAAAATAAAACGTTAAAAAGATTTGCATTTCCTTTATTTTAGTTTTTTTTTTTTTTTTTTTTTTTTCATATATTTTTTACTTTTATTTGGTTAAAGCCATAAAGTTTAAAGAGAAAAACCAAGGTCCTTTTAAATAGTAAAATAAACAAATTTGTTGTTGTTGGTGTTTTATTGTATAAAAAAGTTCAATGTAATATTTCTTTAATTTCAATTATTACTTTTTGCTTCTTTTTTAACCTTAGATTTTGGCATAGGATTGTTTAAATTTTTTTATTTTTTTGTAATATTAAAGCCATAAAGTTATGTTTGGTATTTTAGAAAAAAAAGCTAAAATTTTAAGCACGAAAACAATTTCCTTTTTTTTAAATGACTGTGTTGTAATAAATGGTATATTACTAAAAAGTACTTTAAAAATTTAATGACAAAATATTTAGTGCATTTTTATAGCAACCATCAAAAAGATGGTGGCTATAAAAATTTTTCATTCCATATGTAACAAATTTAAAAAATCATTTGACCCCATAAAGTATATATTTTCTGGGTCCTGTAAAATTCTGAGTCGATCTAGCTATGTCAGTCTTTTTGAAACAGGATAGAGCTTGGAGGAGACCACCTACCTATAGGGGGACGAAATTTTGCTCAAATATAAGGTTTTTTGGTATTGAAAATCGGCAAAAGCGGTTAATAAACAAAAAAGTTACAGATAAACTCAGAAACCAAAAATGGGTAGATTTGCCCACTTTACCGCCTACCTCCTATAATTAATTTTAAAAAGTTGTAGATGGTGGGTATATAGATTCAGTTAAGCCGAATATAATATTCTCACTTGTTTGTTTTCTTGTTTGTTTCTTTATCTTTAAAGTGGCGCACATTGGGGTAAAAAGGGTCGAAAATGGCGTTTAATTCAGGAAAGGTGATATCAATATTTTAATGATCACGTTTTATTTTTTTTATTGATTAGTAGTTAAAAAAAAATTTAGTTTTCGAATTTTAAGATTTTTTTAGCAGAACGGTAATGTCTGTCCGTCCGTCTATACATTAGAGTTAAATGGGTCGAATATTATGCATAATTCAGAGAAGATTGGTATCAACAGTTTAATGATCACGTTTAATTTTTCTATTTATTAGTAAGTAAGAAAATGCATTTTTAGTATTATAAGATACTTTTTTGGCTGAATGGCAATGTCTGTCCGTACGTCTATACATTTGGATTTAATGGGTCGAAAATGTCACTTAATTCAGGGAAAGGTGATATCAAATTTTTAATACTTTCATTTGGTTTTTATATTAATCAAGAAGTGCAAAAAAATATTTTTCGAATTCTAAGATTTTTTTGAAAAAAAATTCTAATGTCCGTCCATCTGTCTGTCTGTTTGTTAATTTTTGCAAACTTTCCAATTCAAAATCGTTTAACTTTTGACTCAATAAAGATAACGATTCAAAATTTTCTTTGTTCGATAGGAAATTTTGATTTTTAACCAACTACATAAAATATAATAAAATCGGTTGAAAGTATTCGGCTATATATGGAAACATCTTAACCAAGATCTTGTAAAATTTAGATTTTTAAATGTATATAACTCGAAAACTATATAAGATATGTAAGCATGTTTTCTAAAGGATTTATCAAAATCTTGGAAATCGGGAAAGGAACAAAAATCGCTAGTGGTTAAACATTTTCTATGACACTAGTACCCTATTTTGACCCCCGCTCCTCCGCTCCTGATGCTTATATTGGATTCTAAATTCAAAATGCTACTGTCCTTTGCTAAGCATATGTGAAATTTCACGATTAGAAGTTAAAGATTTATTTCGATTCTTTCCCACTGTATGTTTGATAAAGCAATGAAAATGTCTGCACTTAAACTGTTTTTTGTATGAAATATACTGGAGTTTTATTGAAAAAAAATTATTTTCTCAAATCGGGCTATATATGCGCACGATTTTTTTTCATAATATTAAAAATGGACTATATATACTATTTTTCAGAAAATTTTCAGATCAAACGTCTTGTAATATTTTAAGTTGCATTCCAAGAAAGTTGAAAATTAGACAATTTTCCAAAAAATAACAAAAATATTAGGACAAAATATAATTTATAAATACTTGAAGAAAAGTATACTAAAATATATAAAGTTGGTGGTTTAATTTTAAATTTTTACCTTAAAAGACTTTTTATTTAAAATAAATACTCTGAAAGTTGATGAAAATTGATTTTTTTACTATTTTTCAAAAATGAGTGCTCCTTATAAGAAAACAACGCAACCTAGCTTAAAGATTTTAATTGATATTGATACATAATTTTGTCTATTTTTATTCGGTACCCAATTTTATTACAAAACTTTAAACTTTAAAGTTCAATTAAGCGCCACTTTTGACATATTTTACCTCAACGAAGGGACCGACAAATTTAGTTCATTATAAACGTATTTCATTATATACGTAAAATTCCCAAAAAATTTATTTGAAAACAAAGTACAAGTATTTCATTACAATACAATATTTGTAATTAAATCCTATTTCTTTCATTTAAAAATGGACTGTATTTATGTCTTTTATTAAAGATTTCAATATATTAGAAAGAATTCATTCATTTCATAGTGGCAAATTGAGATTAATTATATTTTTTAATATCATTCAATGGTTTTGAAATTGGAATGTTTTGAGATGTTTACTCTTTAAAGGCACAACGATTTTATTTTATTTATATTTAATGCTCTTATTTTTTATTTTTAGCTATTTTCTATAAAAGTGTATGCGTTATGTTAAAAAGGTTAACACCTGTTAATATAAAATTACTCTTTTATTTGACCGATAATTTAAATTGAAATGAATAAAAATTATTTCTGTTAGCTTTTACATTTTTGAAATACTTATTTTGAAATGTGCAATTTTATTAATTTGAATTTGTGCTAGTTCGTCATAAACGTAGTTTTTTATGAAATAATCTATTTGGCACCATACAAAATGTGATCGTTATAAAAAAAGTTCGCAATAATCGTGTTCGCTGTAAACGTAGTTAGTTGTATGGAAAATGTATGTAAAATCAATGGGACCGAAGAAAAGTGTTCGCTATAGCAATAGTTCGTTATAACCGGTGTTCGTTATAATCGTTTTCGACTGTATTAAGTATATGTATTAAATTTAATTTCTTCTATTTTTGACCTTCAAAGGTTATCCTTGTCCAATTTTTTTTTTTAATCTTCAGAATATATATATATATATTTTTTTTTTTTTAAATAATTAATTCTGTAACTTTAGAACTACTGAATATATTTTAATGAAATTTCGCATGGCCAATCCTGAGGTGTATTCTCAAAAGTTACACAAAATTATTAAAAAAAAAAAAAACGTTGAAACATACATAAGAGCACAGCAGTTTCAACGTGCTCATAACTTTTTTCCGAAGCAATATTTAATTTTATTATTATCTTTTTTTTTTTATCTAGTAATCATTGAAAAATATGACAGTTATTATTTTTAATGACAATCATGTTGATTTGTTGCGATTTTGATCAAAATGAGTGGCGAAAATGATGCACTTGCTATAAATTATTAAGAAATTTCCAAAAAATTCAAATTGGTCCTACAAATAATTGGTCAAAGAATTAAATGTCCGCTGTCAAACTGTTTCCAAGATTATAAAACAGTATCAGGAGCATTCGACCATTGATAGGAAACCCGATTCGGGAAGAAAAAAGGTCCACATGATATTGGGAAGGCACAGTGTTCGATTTTCAAATTTAGGTGGCCAAAATTAATTACACAAAAACTACACGCAAAGAAAAAATATGGTTCCTGTGACCATAAACTAAGAGCAACATACTATGATTGTAATATATGATTCCAGGTTACAATAAGTATATTTGTACGTAATCATTATTATGATTCCAATTTATAATTTATTAGTAAGGTTCATAACCTTATTAAAAACTTTTAGTAAGTTTTATAACCTTTTCTTAAGTATTGCTTTCAATTTCATCATGTTTTTATCATTTAATAATTCCATGTTATCATACATATAAACTAATTTCATCATCTATATTATTCCATTCTATCATATATATGAACTAATTCCATCATAAGTATAATTCCACTTTATCATATATATAATCCCATGTTATCATATATATGAACTAATTTTATCATATATATAATCCCATTTTATCATATATATGATCCCATATTTTCATATTTATATTCATTTGTACCACGATACATGATACATTCATCATACTGAATAAAAACAAAACTTGTCAATTTATATTTGTTCATATATAAACTAAATGAGAATTATAACTACTGGACTGATACACAAAAATGTGTATTCAAAAGGCATTAAAAGTTAATGGCTTAATGGTTGTAGAATTAACCAAATTTGAAAAATGAAATGAATGGTTATGTAACTAACTAAATTGTTGTAGAATTCACTAAATGATTGGATTTATTCATAAATATGATTTTATATAAACATATTTGAATACATATTATAATTCAGTGAACCATATTAAAATATTGATTGTGGGTAATCATTAAATGATTAAACAGAATCATAAACGTTGCTATCATGAACACAATATATTTAAATCAATGAAAAATGGCTATATAATCATTGAATAGTTGTGGTGATCATGCTGTAACCATGTTTTTTCTCTGCGTGTATAAATCGTACAAAAGTGATTTTTGGCTTAGTGATTACTTACATATTGAAGAATTATTGGACAAAAAATTAGACAAATCCGTTTCCGCCACGCCAACTATTAATTACCCAATTATGAAAAATAGTCAAAATTTAAAAATAGCTTCTTTTATAATTCTTTTTCATTTGAAAATAAGTTTAATTAAAAATACAAAATAAAGATTACATAATTCATCATAATTTTTTAATGAAAGTATAAAAAAGTTTAGTAAAAAAAAAAAACAAAATCATGTGGAATCTGCACCAATATCAATATTTTTAGTAGTTTCAATATATCTGGCGTTAAAGTTCGTTTTTTAACTGGTGGAGTTTTCCTGAAGCTGCAAATATAAGGATCTGATGATATTAATAGCCTTTTTATTAAATCTGCATTAGTCTCGGTCCGTGAAGTTTTCCGCGTGAACTGCAGTCTATAACGTCTATTGTCTTTATTCTTGGATTCTTGAGCTTCTTCAGATAAATGACCTGGCTCCAATTATTATTTTTTTTTTTTAATTTTTTAATTCTTGTAAATCGTTTTATAAATAAAGAATTACTTTTGTGATATCTTAAACAAAAATAAGTTCCTTTTCTAGCAAAGAAAAGTTCCACTATATAACGGTTAATTGCTAGATGGAATTATTCACCCACGATCTTGTAAGCTCACAACTTAAACAAAGGTATTCATTTAAAACATACATTCTTTAAAAGCAACTTACAAATAAAATGGTATTCAATTTTTTGTTCCACTTAGAAGGATGGTGTATCTTTGTTTTGAATACTTTGTTCGGCAGGGGCAGTTTCGGGCAAAAAATTTTTTGGTTTCTATTAAAGGAGTATCCCTAGTTCTCAAAACAATCAAAAGTTGGACCCCAGCTGATAACAGAAAAAAGTATTCGTCTATGCATTTTTGTTTTTGACTTACAATTTTTTTAAGAGCTTCCCTATTATATATTTCAATATCTAAAACTATTTTCATTCAAATATATACAAAATACCTGTTTTATGTTTTAAAGGAATTATATTTTCATATACAAAAAGAATTTTTTTAAAATATGCCATAGAAAATTGTTTATTCATGTTCAAAGTTTGACTAATTTTCGAGCAAAAAAAAAATATTTTTCTTTTGTATATTTTACCCATCATTCATGTTATCGTTAGAAGCATTCATTGATCGATTTCAGCTAAAATGAGTACGGAAATGTCTTAACTGAATAGTCTATTTTAATACCCGAATATAATTTTTTTCTTCCTTTAAAGTTCATTTTTGGAGTTTTGGCCAGCTAAATTTTAAAATCGAACACTGTGGAAGGCCAAGAAAATTGAAAGCATATTGAAAAAAACTCCAAACACATCTGGTAGAAAAGCAGCCCGGTTAGCTCAGTGCTCTAACTATTTGGTGCAAAAAGTTAAAGTCCAAAAAGTTCCAAACAAAAATGCTGGAAAAAATTTAGAAGCAAAGAATAGAGCACGGAGATTAAAACCGAATTTTATACAAAAATACTCATGTTGTATAAAGTACGATGAAACGTATGTACTGGCTGATTTTTCATAGCTTCAGGGTTAAAATTTGTATGTTGCTGATGCTTGAGGAAATGTTAAAGATAAGTTTTTGATGAAATTGCCTATAGAATTCATGGTGTTGCAAGATTTATGCAGTTGCTGCAAAAGAAGCAAGTCATTTGTTACAGTGGGCTCTATAAATAAAAATACATCAAATAATGTTTGCAAAAAAATCTTCTTCCTTTCACATATTTTTTTCCCGATTTGGCATCATGTCACTACGTAAGAAAGCTCTGGAGTGGTACCAAAGCAATAACATAATTTTTGTACCAAGAGAAGTCAATCCTCTAAATTGTCCGGAGCTAAGACCAGTGAAAAGATATTGGACTTTTATGAAAAGAGAATCGAAGAGGATAAAAAAGGTGTCCCAAAGTATCAAAAATTTTAAAAGCAGATGGGCAGACTGTTCCAAAATAGTGACTGAAACAACTATCAAATCTCTAATGGAAGGGTTACCAAAAAAAGGTCTACGAGTTCATAAATAGTGGTTAAAAGTATAAAAGTTATATTTTTCTGTGATCCGTAGTATAATATCAATTAATTAAAAAAACAATCAAAACTTTAGGATCAACTGTTTTCAAATTATTGAACTTTATTATCTATAATACCAATTTCTTGTTACAAAAGAATATTTAGTAAAGTCGCAAATCCTTTTGCCCCAATATGCATTCTTTAAAAAAAAAATAAAATTAAAAAACTCATCTTGAGTTCCCAATGATAAAAACTTGATTTTAAATATCCTGAAATAATAAAGATATCACAAAAAGGAAAACTCTCTAAGTACGTTGTTAATAATTCAAAGAAATAAAAATCTTACTATTACCCCAGCTAAGAATTTAGCTGATGCTAAAAAATATATATTTTATTTAATATTAAAATATGAAACATCAACAATAATAATAACAAAAAAAAAAAAAAAAATAACTAACGTAAATAAAAAATGCATAATAATAAAAGTTAAATCAAGGACAACAATAATAAAAACCAATAGCAATAGATATTTAAGTTAAATTGTAGTACTTGTAGCAGAATAGTAAAATATTAAGTTTCTTGCAATTGCAGTCATAGAAATCATATTTACTTTGAGATAAAAATTCACTCACTTCAATACTCGACAAAATAAAATAAAATGTTGAACATAAATTTCTTTTTGTTGTTTAAATGAATTTTTCTTTCTATTTACATGGCGCTGAAGAAAATAGTTTTTTTATTTTTTAGGTAAATGCAAATAATTTTTTTTTTTTTTTTTTTTATATTTCTTTAACAAAATGAAATGATTTTATTTTACTTTTTTCCCGCCTCTTTACCTGAGACCACAAAAATAACAAGAAAAACCACTTCAACACATACATAGTATATGCATTAGAGTGTCTCGTAGACAAAAATTTTGTAGGAAGACCCCTCAAACGATGCGTAAAAATTAGCTTAATATGGGAAAAATATTCAAAAAATTTTTAAAATTGATCTTCAGTTGCCTACCAGCGATTGAAAGTCACGGGTTTAGAACATATAGTCTAAAAAATAGCACTGAGATTTGTCTCGAAATGACTATCAAAAAATTCGTAATTTTTAGCCAGTATAAAAAAAAAAAAAAATACTTAAAAAAAATTTCGCAATAATTTTGGTCCATTTTAGTACATCATGCAAAAAAAATTTCGATATTAAAAATGGATACGAATTTTATAATTTTGTTCCTTTTATGGCTAAAATATTCAAAATTTGCATTCCCAGCAAAAAAAGATCAAGAGCCCCCAAAAAATAACACTTTCACCACGTCAAAAGTAGAACAAAGTGAATATTTTAAACTTTTTTAGAAGTTCTTAATAATTACTTCCAAAAAAGTGAAAATAAATGAAACTTTAGCTGGAAAAAAGGTTAATAATTTCTAAGAAAATTAAAATTTTATAAATTTGAATGCATTTTTATTATCTTTTAATAAGGCTAAAACTTAATTTTTCTAAAAAAAAATTGCATAAATATGTTGTTAAATGAAGTACTTCAAAAGAAATGAATAAGAAGCATAAAAGAAGAACATCCTACCAATGACAACCATGGGTTAAAAAAAAGAACACAATATTAAATTCATTACTTTTTCAGTTCCTTTTTTGCTGGGTTGTGGTAAGTACTGCTGATAAAATATAATTTTTAAAATTTTTCAAAAAAAAAAATAGTTCCTCAAAATGCCTTAAAAAGTCTTTTAGCGAAACAAAGTCCCATGGGAAAATTTGTTAAAATATTTTTTCCATAACCCGCATAAAATTACGAATTTTTTGAAACCCATTTTGATTAAAAAACCGAAACTTTTCTTTACCAAAATGTATGGGACCCATGTTTTTTCAATCGCTGGTAAGGAACTGAAGACCAATTTTAAAAATTTTTTTAAAATTTTTTTCGTATTAAGCTAATATTTACGCATCGTTTAAGGGGTCTTCCTACATCGAAATCTCGAAAAAGGCTTATCTTGGGACACTCTAATATGCATACATACACACACTCACTTTT
This sequence comes from Protophormia terraenovae, assembly GCA_951394005.1. Taxonomy (NCBI): domain Eukaryota; kingdom Metazoa; phylum Arthropoda; class Insecta; order Diptera; family Calliphoridae; genus Protophormia; species Protophormia terraenovae. The sequence continues at coordinate 136,685,325 of OX596073.1, forward strand.
CACTCACATGTATGCATGAATAAATATTAATAAAATCATAAAGTCAAATGAAAAACTTTTCTTGATATATTATTTTCTTTTTTTATGGTTTGCGTGAAGAAACTTTTCTTTTGTGCGTGCAGTGGTGAGTGTAAAATGACTTTGTCATTTTCTATTGTATTTTAATCATTAAAATGTGCTGTTGAGGTTTGAAATAAAAAATAAATAAAGCTAAGGAGTCGAACTCATTCATGAAGAAAATATTTTACAATGACGTATTATTGCAAGCAAAAAACGTATTCCTATAGAAATACCAATTTGATTTCGATAAAACATCATGTAACTATTCAAGCAAGAGATAGGAAAATATCTTCTTCATTTATTTTTATAGATATCACATAGATCTACTGTAAGACCAATCGAAAAAATAACAGAAATCACTACATAACTTCAAAACGTTGCAAACACATATTAAGGAGTGCGATCGAAAAAATTTTAACACACGTTTTGCCTCATAACTTTTTTCCGAAGCAATATATTATTTTTTTTTAGATATCTTCCAAAAATATGTCAGTTATTATTTTTAACAACAACCATGTTGATTTGTTGTGAGTTTGATCAAACTGAGTGGCAAAAATTATGTTTGTGCTACAAATTATTAAAAAATTTCAAAAAAAAATTTAATTGGTCAAAGAATTAAATGTATGCTATCAAACCAGGCGCGGATCCAGCTCAAGCTTTTGGGGGAGGAAAATAGAACAATATTCCTAACTGTCTCCATAAATTGTATGATTTAGTACAGATTTTTCATCAAGTGTTTTCATTTTGGGGAGGGAAATTTTCTTTTTTCCCTCCCCGTGTATCCACGCCTGTGTCAAACTGTTTCCAAGGTTATTAAACAGTATAAGGAGTTTCGACCCTTGATAGGAAATATGGTAAGGGAAGAAAAAAGGTCCACATGATATTGGGAAGGCCAAGAAAATTGAAATCATATTGAAAAGAACTAAAAACACATCTGGTTGAAAAGCAGTCCGCTTAGCTCAGTGCTCTGACTATTTGGTGCAAAAAGTTAAAGCTAATGCGGAGTTAAAAACATATAAAGTCCAAAAAGTTCCAGACTAGAATGCTGCAAAAAATTTAGAAGCCAAGAATAGGGCACAGAAATTAAAATCAAATTTCATACAAAAATTCTCAAGTTGTATAATTAACGAAGAAAGGTTTCGCAGCTTCTGCGTCAAAACTTTTTATTGTTAATGCTGGAGACAATGTTAAAGATAAGTTTAAGACCCAAAAGCAGAAGAAATTTCTTACAAAATTCCTGGTATAACAAACTTTTTGCAGTTGCGGAAAAACAGGAAAGTCATTTGATACATTCGAATCTATAAATACCAAAATATGCATAAAGGAATATTTGCAAAAAAGACTTCTTCCTTTCGTAAGAGAGCACAACGTGTCTACACATTATTGGCCCGATTTGCTATCATGTCACTACGATAAGAAAGCTCTGGAGTGGTACCAACACAATAACATGGTTTTTGTACCAAAAGAGGTAAATTTTCCAATTTGTCCATAGCTTAGACTAGTGAAGAAATATTCTTGTGAAAAATGAATTGGAGAGCACAAAAAAGGTGTCCCGAAATACCGAAGATTTTAAAAGAAGATGTGCACACTGTTCCAAACAAGTGACTGAAGCAACTATCAAATGTCTAACGGAAGGGTTACCAAAAATGGTCCACAAGTTCATAAGTAGTGATTAGAACTATAAGAGTTATGTTTTTCTGTAATCTGTAATAAATTATCAATTAAATAAAAGAAGAATGAAAACTCTAAGATGAACCATATCCAAGTTATTGAATGTAATATATGTTAAGATTTTTTCGAACGCACTCCTTATATTTTTAAAGGTCAAAATTTTTATTATAGAAAATAAGGGGATTTTCTGAAAGTTGTCTCATTGAAGACCATTCTTTTAGAGAATGTAAAACTTTTTTAACAAAATTAAAAAAAAAAAAAAAAAAATTAAATATATAAATTTACTTTTTTGGCAAAAATTGCAATTTTTGAGACCTGTTTTGAAATTTTGACTATCAAATTTTTGTTATCGATTTAGATAACTAAAAAAAATTTAGAAAATTATACAGAATTTCTACGTATTAAAAAAAAAAATAGAATATTATTTAAAAGTTATAGGGAAAAATCGCAAGACCAAAATGATACATTAAATTTCAAATATTTCAAGTCAAATATCTTTTAAATTACTAGAGATAATTTATCTCAGACAAAGAAAAACTTACGTTTTTTCTTTGTCTTGTTTAGGAATATTGAAATATTTAAAATCGGTTTTAAGCTCCGATATGTTCTTCAACCTCAAGGTGGTCAACTTTAGACACCTGTAGCGCTACTTCTGCTCCAGGTATACACTCCAGCCAAAATATTCTGAAAGCCTAACTCCTCCTCTGTTGATAAAGTTTCATCTAAATCGGTTCAGTAGTTTCAAAGATCCAGACTTATTACCATTTATTTTGCATTTGACATCACTGTGCATTGTAATCTAGACTCTCGAGATAGCATAATTAAAAAAAAACCAACCTTTGATTTCCAGATAAATATTAATAATTTTGAGTTATATTTTCGTTGAAAATCTCTAATATTTTGATCTTCCTACTTTGAAGGTTAAAATTTCGGAATATATTTTCTGTAATCTACATTATTATATAATATTAAAACTTTTGTTAATATGTGTACTGCACAGTAGGGTAGAATCGAACATTTTTGAAAGTAATTCTGAAATTTTATCACTTATAGTTTTCGAGTTATTTGCATTTGAAATTGTAACTACCTCAATTTTGCAAGTTCTTGGTCCATTTCTTTCTTTTTGCCATATATACCCCAGTATTTCCGATAGATTTTTTTTTTGTTTCTTTTTTATCAATTAAAGAACAAAATTATCAATTAAATAAAGAAAATTAGAAATCGATATTTTTACCGATCCAAAAATAAACGATTTTGAAAATTACAAATTTATGTTTTTTTTTATAGCTGAAAAAGTGTCTACACTCTTTTTTCTCTACATCACCATGAGTGGTTGGGGTATTATGTGTTTGTGCAAGTATTGTAACACAAAGAAAAAAATCATCCGACCCACCTTAATGTATAACATTCGACTCAAAATCTCTTTTTGAGTCAATTTAACCATATACGTCCGTCCATCTGGTCGGCTAAATGGCTGTCAATTTAAAGCTTGGGCGCAAAGTACAGGTCGCAATTTTAAAAATAATTTGATGAAATTTGGTACATGTGACTTTTTTTACAAAGACGAAGCCTATTGAATTTGGTCATGATCAGCCCATTATTTTTTTATTATGAAGATCGGTTCATAAAAATGTGAGCTTTATAAGCGAAAATGTGAAAATACGTCTTTTTGGGATTTAGGGAATTTCGGGATTATTTTAACACAAATTTTATACTTCATCATTTTATACGATAAAGTCTACGATCACCAAAAATTTCATAAAATTATCTTAACCAACAAAGATTTTATTACAGATAAAATATCGGTATATCGAAAATGTACCGATAAATGTAAAATGTAGTAGAGCATCTCAAAATGTAGTAGAGCATCTCAAAAATAGCCAGCTTTTATTAACTACCCGCTAAAAATTCTTAAAACTCTTATGATATTAGTTTAGATTTAAAAAATTGTTCATGGCTGCGTATGATTAATATTAATTGCTGAGCAAAAATACAAAATAAGCAATAAGGTTTAAACCAGGGGTAGTTAATAAAACAAGACCTCGCTTCGCGACCCCCTTTTGACATTGTAATGGAAGCGCGACACACTACAACTAAGGTAATACAGTAATTTTAAAAAATAATATTAATAATTTTTTCATTGTTTTCCTTTAATATTAAGAGACTTTTTCGTATATCTAGTATTCTCTGCGTCCACAAAAGATCGAATCTCAGTTTTGAGGGACAAAAGAGTAAAAAAGATATTTTTACATAAAAATTTATGTTGAAGAAATAAACGATGCAAATTTTTACGCATCGTTCGAGGGGTGTTCCTATATCGACACTCTATTGGTTTGATTATAGTTTTCTTTTTGAAGCATAATATTTTCAATTAAAGGTCTCTTCATTACTAGTTTCTAAAAAGAACTCATTTTAGAAAAAACTTTACGTTTGTCTTTAATTTCGATATATTTTGTAAAAAGATGTATTTCCATTTTTAAATAGTTTCATGTTTTTATTGAAATTTTCATTTTAACTTGTAAATAATAATTATATTAAAAAATTTTATGTTTAAGAATATGTTTCAGGAACTCTTCGCGACCCCCCACGAATGTCCTTACGGACCCCTTGTGGGTCGCGGACCCCCATTTGAGAAACGTTGGTTTAAACAAAAAAAAAAAAACTTTTACTAAAAAATTTTATACTTTAAGTTAAAAGTTCCTTACTTAAATGAAAGCTAAATTAACATTCATTTAAATTGTGTAATTCAACTAAAGAGAAAAGCCAATGCAAACTATTACATAATAAAATCTTTCATTTCAACTAAAATTTAATAGTAATCCTTAAAAAATGCAACAACTCATAAAAAATTACTACAACGTAGTAAATACCTAATGTAATTTAAACTAATAAAATAATTTAATTCAACATACTCTATTTACTGCAGTAATGACGTGTCACTTACATAAATACACATGAAAATTACTAAAGAAATTGGAAAGAAAATCTCACTAACATAATACAACACAAGCAAACAAGAAGTAACTGTCTCCATAATAAATACATACATCAAATTAAAGTAAAGACCCTTATTTTCATTTTGTTAACGAAAAGAACGAAGGAAGTTAAAGCAACAAGAATTGGAGAAAAAAAGGAAAAAAAGAAAAACCCTTTTATTTTTTTTTTTTATACTTAAATTGCTTTCAACAGAAAATTGCAAACAAATCTTCTTATCTGGCCAAGACACTCAATTTATATGAAAACAAACACACTTACACAAACATACACATATATACAATTAGTTAAGAGTATAAAATGATGATTATGAAGAAAATTACGGAAAAATACTGAGACTTTGGAACCAACAAATACAAGTGAACAAACAAACAAACATAAAAAAGGCAGCCATAGAATTTGATTAAATAAGTTTTTAAGTCGTAGCCCAGAAAAATCATCATTATGATGATGGCGTTTCTGGTTGTTAAAAGACGTGACTGTTTTTTTTTTTTTTTTTTTTTTTCTATTGCTTTAGATTGTTGCAGTCTTTAATATGTAGAAGTTATAATGAAATATGCCATAGAAAAATAATAAAAATGAAAAACTAAACCGTGGCATGGAACTGAACTCAATCTTTGCACAGTGAGGCCAATAGGCTAAAATTTTGATAATAAATTTGTATCTACTAAACTAGTGGTTGGATCGAATTGAAATATGTATGAAAGAGTTGTAGATGAGGACTTAAGTTTTCAGAAATAGGATATTGTGGGGGAGACAAAAGCAAAATTCTTCTAATAAATCTGTATCTTCTAAACTACTGATTGGATAGAGTTGTAGAGAAGTACACAATTTTTCAAAAAACTATCTTGCAGCCACCCTGTGATAAGCTACAGGATGTCAAAGTTGACTTCCTCGAGTTTAAAGTATCTTAAGATTTTAAAGATTTGTATAAATATGTAAAACGCTTGGCAAGTTAAAAAAAAAAAAAACTTGTTTACTTACTAAGTTATCTCTTACAGTCAAAAAGATATTTACGCTGGGATTAAAATTTTTTGATTTTTTGCCTCGACCTTATTTCGTTTTTCAGGAATAACCCAGCAAAAACTTGGTAATGGCATGCAGTTACGGATGTAGTTACTTTTCAACGATAACAACATACTGACTGCATTACGTGAAAGTATACTTATAATGCAGACAGTATGATATGTAATCAAGTTAAGTAGTTGTTGTTTTTTTTTTTTTTTTTTTTTTTTTGTAATTTTTGTATATAAAAGTGTTTATGTTTTAAATAAATTAATTTAAGAAATATATCAACTTTTTATTTTTTCATATTCATTTTGCTAATAATGACTTCTGTAATGCTTTGAAATTAATGAGTTATTGAATAGCTTAAAATAATTAGTTTTTGTTATGACTTTTTGTAACAATATAGAGTAAGCAGTTGCCTCTAATAACATTACCGTGTTAAAATAATGAGTTATTAATCTAATGTGTAAGTAGTGAGTAGAGCCATTATATTAGCTTCTTAACTCATTACATGGCAAGCAAAGTTTTTGCTGGGAAGTTCTGGGTTATATGCAGGAAACATTTTTTAAAATATTCTATAATTTGTAATAATTCCAAAATAATATGTTGAAACTATTTTTTAATTAACTCAATTCGTCTAGAAGAGAAAAATATTCAAATTCAGCTCTCTAAAATTAGTATGAAAAATTGACACTTTTTTATAAAAATATATTACTATTCTCTAGCTATTTTTCAAAATGTTTTTAATAAAATTTTTTTTTCATAAATGGTTAACAAAGAAATTTTAAATTGATTTAGTTTTGCACTCTATATCCAACATTAGTTCAAAATGGTGAATTTTAGAAAAAAGTTTAATTTCTATTTATTAAAAACTAATGTCACCCGAGCTTTTATACTCTACACTACCATAGGTGGTGGGGGTATTTGTGTTTGTGCTGATGTTTGTAACGCATAGAATAAGTTATCCAACACCCATCTTATAGTATACCAATCGACTCAGAATCATTTTTTAAATGGATTTAACGATGTCCGTCCGTCTAGATATCTGGACTGTTGGCTGGCTGTTAATGTAAACCTTGTGTACAAAGTACAGGTCGAAATTTTTTTTAAATAATTCATTGAAATTTGGCACGTGGGACTTTTATGAAACAAGAACGAAACCTATTGAAATTGTTTGTGACCGGTTCGTTATTTCACCTAGCCCATACAAATGTCCCCTCGGAATAGAATTTCTACACTTAAAAATACCTTTAAAATAAAATTATTTTATTGAAATTCGGTGCAAAAAAACTTTGTAAAAGTATCAATCTTTGTACCAAATTTTATGAAGATCGCTTCACGATTGATCATAGCTTCCATATAAAACCCTCTTCCAAAAATCTCTAACGTGCCACAGTGCTTCCAAAACGCTTTTTTTTAAATAATTATATAACTATTGAACCTTTAGATATATCTCTTAATAAAATTTCACATGACCAGGTATTTTCGAGTTGATTTGGAGTAGTACAGATTTCTAGCGCGTCAGGTGGGAAGTAAGTATCCCTCTAAATTTGGCCATCTAGGGTATGTAATTTTTTGGAAAAATTGCCAAAAATTCATTTATGATATGACAGAAAAGAAATTTTGTATATAGATATTCCTTGTAAATCTCTACAACAAATATGCTTACATGTGTAGGTTATAACTTTTAGTTCAAGAGATATTAGGGTCGAAATAAATTTTTACCTCCTTTTTAGCCTAGTTTTTTTCAACTTCACGGGCTTAATATTGCCTCTAAAATATTCGCCAGATTTCTTACAAAATTCTAAATAATATTGCTGTAAGAATCATATAAATATATGAATCCGTTAAATATTTTTATTAATCTGAAGTTGGAATTTTAAAAATATTTTAAATTTTTTGGGTTTTTTTCCAAAAAGGTGGCAATATTTATTCACTGATAAAATTGGTTTTTTGTTCTGGGCTTTATCATTTTTTTAATGCTTTCAAAATAAATCTTATAGTAAATGCATGTAAAGTAAATCCGGAGGAGTTTGGGTTAAAGGTCTGCCCTCAAGTCCTATAAAAATGTTGTCAATTTTGAAAAATCGTTTTAACTTTTTTTTTTGTCAATTTCTCAAATTGCAAAGGTAGGATCGCCTTGCAGTTATTTCAGTTATATAGCTCTATATGTAAGGTATACACCTAAAAAAGTATTTTCCGAGGGAGGCCCCTTATAACAAAAGGTGACCATTTCAATAAAAAAAAGTAAATTTTTTTTAACATGTTTTATACGAATTGGGATTTTGGGTATTTTCATGTAAAAAAGTGGGAATTTTTAGAATTCCCTGATTTTAGGACAAGTTTATACATATTATACTGAAATTTCAATAAAATGTCGCTATTCGTTAAAATTTTATTACAGTTTAAATATTAACTTTATGTTTAAAAAAAAATTGCCTTAAGCAGCATACATTTGCCATAAACAGCATTATTTCCAAAAAAAAAAAAAAAATGCGCTTTGAGACCACTGTACGTGCATAAATCCTATACGAATGTTAGTAGCAAGTAATATTCTACACAAAAAAGTTTTATATAAGAAGAAATAACGTTGCAAAATAGTATGAGAATCGGTCCACACAGCTCCAATATAAACCCACTTCCAGGATTGCAGATTTTATGAAAAAAAATCTATTTTTTAAACGACTTTTTTTAAATTCACAATAAAGCATATTAGCATAATATTTTGCTATTATTACTTATGCAACCTATAAAATAAATATTAATCTTTTATTCCTGCAAAAATCATTTAAAAAGCTTTTTGTCAATTTTTCAAAAATAAATTTCTGAAGGCCTAGATCCTCCTATAAAACTCTTCCATATATAACAATTTGATCCTATAAGCAATTTAGGAAATTTAAGAACATTTTTTACCAAAAAAAAATTTGCAATTTCCCCCACTGTGCCTTCTGATATCTACTACTAGTAGTAAGAGGCATGTGTTGAACGCCAGCATAAATATATTTTGGTCAAAACGCAATAAGATTTTATCTTTATGTTTTACTTTATTTCATTTCAAAAAACGTGGTGACTGTGGCAAAGACAAAATATAAAAGGCCAAACACGAGTTGCCATTATTTATATGCTCTAAACTAAATAGACTTGTTTAAGTTTCAACTTATACTTGTAGCACGGACTATCATTTCATAGTGCCATATTGTATATTTAAGACACCATTTCTATTTAAGAACCTAAATTTTAAAGAAATTTTATTAAAGTGATATTAATAGGAAAAGTCAGAATAAACATTATGTTTTATTTCCTTGCTCCTTTAGAAATGGTGTAACTGTTTTCTTCTTTTTCCTTATGGTAGTCTTATTATAAGTTGTATCAGGAGAAAAAAAAAACTGCATTCAACTCTATAACCTACAAACATCATTATAAAAACAAAAAGGAAAACTCAAGACAGCAAAAAAGAAAAAAAAACTAATCATAAAACTTAACAACATTAAAGTTTTCTTTTAAATTAAATAAATTAAAAAAGGAAATAAAATGAAACATAATGATGCAGTATTAATAAAGTAAAAAAGTTATTAAGAAGAATGGGTGATACCTTTTTCTTAAAGTACTTTTAGTTCTTTAGAAGAGACTCATAATTTTACACAAGCAAAATCTATCAGAAGTGAGGACAAAAAAGTAGATACCTAATTTAATAGTAGAAATGAGATTTCTTTAAAATATACAATATATTTATACCAAAGTTTATTATTATAATTATTGCATCATCATTGATAGATTTCAGAAGATTGGAAACAATTATCATGATTCCAAGGAAATTGTTTTATTGCTAAGTAATATTTTTAGTAATAATACTACTTATAATACAGTGAAAAATCACCTGACAAAACGTTCGTTATAGATCTTCTTAAGGATATCAGTTTAAAAACTTGCACATCTCAAAAATTGTGAGTTATGCTCAATAAACAATTTTCTTACTTAAATAAATTTTAAAGACATTTTTATTTTAATCTTAACAAGATTTAATAATTTCTAATTGGACAAAAACTGTAGAACTTATTTGATTTTATCTAAAATAACTCAAAGATAACTAAAAAAAATCATAATTATTATTTTTTGACCCCCAAAAAGTATGCTATAAATAAATAAGAAAATAAAACACATCGCACAGTGCTTTGATCCCATACAACGATGGGACAAAAATATAAGGAGTTGTTGTAGCAAATTGAAACTTGGTACACATATTACTTTACGCTTAGAATGAATAATTACGAAGTTTTGAAAAAATTGGCGCAAGGACACGCCTACCTCCCATATATCCTGAAGTTAAAAAACTAGATTTTTTTCTAAAATACTGGTCTGAACTTTACCAAAATTTGTGCCAGACATTAAAAGTAGATTGCTTATATGTCTTTTAATTTATTTCTTAATCGGAGAAAGGACACGCCCACATCCCATATATCCTGATTTCACCAAAATTTGTGATTGCAGTTAAATATAGATTATTTATGATTCTGCCAATTTTTATTTAAATCGGAACAAGAACACACCTACCTCTCATATATCCTGAAATGAGAAAAACGCATTTCTGGCTAACACACCGTTTTTAATTTTATAAAAATAGAAGGAGGTGTCGCAGAAAAATTAAACTTGGCACATATACTACCTTCAATACAGAGTAAATATATACAAAGTTTTTGAATTTTCTTCCAAAATACTGGTCAAAAGTATCAAAATATACGATAGCTATTGGAAATGTTTTTTTTATGGGTCAGACAATATTTTATTTAATAGGAGCAAGGGCATACCTATTTATAGACAGACGGACGGATATTGCCATGCTGCCAAAAAATATTTTGGAATTCTAAAAATGCATTTGTTTACTAACTAATAAATAAAAAAAAATAGAAAGTGATCATCAAAATTTGGATATCACCTTTTCCTGAATTAAGCGTCTTTTTCGTCCCATTTAACCCAAATGTATAGACGGAAGGACCGACAATACCATTCAGCCATAAAACATATTATAATTCTAAAAATACATTTTTTTACTTACTAATAAATAGAAAAGTTAAACGTGATCATTAAACTGTTGATATCACCCTTCTATGAATTATGCATCATTTTCGACCCATTTAACTCTAATGTAAAGACGGACGGACAGACATTACCGTTCAGCTAAAAAAAATCTTAAAATTCTAAAACTAGTCAGAATTTCACCAAAATTTGTGATTGCAGTTAAATATAGATTATTTATGATTCTGCCAATTTTTATTTAAATCGGAACAAGAACACACCTACCTCTCATATATCCTGAAATGAGAAAAACGCATTTCTGGCTAACACACCGTTTTTAATTTCATAAAAATAGAAGGAGGTGTCGCAGAAAAATTAAACTTGGCACATATACTACCTTCAATACAGAGTAAATATACACAAAGTTTTGAACAAATCGGAGCAAAAACACGCCTACCTCCCATATATTCTGAAATGTGAAAAAGGAATTTTCTTCCAAAATACTGGTCAAAAGTATCAAAATATACGATAGCTATTGGAAATGGTTTTTTTATGGGTCAGACAATATTTTATTTAATAGGAGCAAGGGCATACCTATTTATAGACAGACGGACGGATATTGCCATGCTGCCAAAAAATATTTTGGAATTCTAAAAACGCATTTGTTTACTAACTAATAAATAAAAAAAAATAGAAAGTGATCATCAAAATTTGGATATCACCTTTTCCTGAATTAAGCGTCTTTTTCGTCCCATTTAACCCAAATGTATAGACGGAAGGACCGACAATACCATTCAGCCATAAAACATATTATAATTCTAAAAATACATTTTTTTACTTACTAATAAATAGAAAAGTTAAACGTGATCATTAAACTGTTGATATCACCCTTCTATGAATTATGCATCATTTTCGACCCATTTAACTCTAATGTAAAGACGGACGGACAGACATTACCGTTCAGCTAAAAAAAAATCTTAAAATTCTAAAACTAGTCAGAATTTCACCAAAATTTGTGATTGCAATTAAATATAGATTATTTATGATTCTGCCAATTTTTATTTAAATCGGAACAAGAACACACCTACCTCTCATATATCCTGAAATGAGAAAAACGCATTTCTGGCTAACACACCGTTTTTAATTTCATAAAAATAGAAGGAGGTGTCGCAGAAAAATTAAACTTGGCACATATACTACCTTCAATACAGAGTAAATATACACAAAGTTTTGAACAAATCGGATCAAAAACACGCCTACCTCCCATATATTCTGAAATGTGAAAAAGGAATTTTCTTCCAAAATACTGGTCAAAAGTATCAAAATATACGATAGCTATTGGAAATGGTTTTTTTATGGGTCAGACAATATTTTATTTCATAGGAGCAAGGGCATACCTATTTGTAGACAGACGGACGGATATTGCCATGCTGCCAAAAAATATTTTGGAATTCTAAAAACGCATTTGTTTACTAACTAATAAATAAAAAAAAAAATAGAAAGTGATCATCAATTTTCTTGAATTAAGCGTCATTTTCGTCCCATTTAACCCAAATGTATAGACGGAAGGACCGACAATACCATTCAGCCATAAAACATATTATAATTCTAAAAATACATTTTTTTTACTTACTAATAAATAGAAAAGTTAAACGTGATCATTAAAGTGTTAATACCACCCTTCTCTGAATTATGCATAATTTTTGACCTATTTAAATCTAATGTATAGACGGACGGACAGACATTACCGTTCTGCAAAAAAAAAAAAAAAAAATCTTAAAATTCTAAAACTGAATTTTTTAACTAATAATCATTAAAAAAAATAAAACGTGATCATTAAAATTTTGATATCACCTTTCCCTAAATTAATCGCCATTTTCGACCCCTTTTACCCCAATGTGCTCTGTCTTGGAACTTCAGAAAGCTCTGGAAAGAGAGAAAATGCTTAGAAAATAAATCCACATAAATCCGCTTATAGAAATCCGTTAAAATTTGTAGGAAGAAAAGTTTTATTAGTAGGCCAAATTTAAATTTTTTACGTCGTCTGTGAGCTCTGGGAAGAGAAAAAAATTTTTAGATTGGTGCATACTTTTAGGGACTAAAGAGAAAAAATTGCTTAGAAAATGCCACATAAATCCGCTTATTTCTGGTGTCTGATAGAAATTACAAAATCTGTTAAAATTTGTTGGAAGAAAAGTTTTATTAGTTGGCCAAATTAAAATTTGTCACGTCGTCTGGGTCAAAGAGTAACAAGAGACGAAACTAATTGTCAAAAACCTAAGTCGGTTGTCAAAAACCTAACTCATGCAACAACAAAATACATTTAATCAAATACATTTTGTTGTTGCCAAAAGAAGATAAGAAGATATTCAAGATAAAACTAATTTCTAATAATTAAATCTTGATGTGGTAACAAAAAAAATGTCCATAAAAATAATTACAAAAAAAACAAGCGCGAATGTTATATTCGGCCCGGCCGAATCTATATACCCACCATCAACTTTTTCAAATTTTACGTTATATGGGAAGGGTCAGGAAAGTGGGCTGTAAAGTGGGCAAACCACGCCCATTTTTTGTCTTCGAGTTTACATTGGTCCTTGAACTATTTGAACACAATTTCGTTGATTTTCACCTTATATGAGAGGTGGGTGGACCACGCCCATTTTTGGTTTCCGAGTTTATATCGATCTAGCTAGATCGACTCAGAATCTAACCAGGACCCAGAAAATATATACTTTGTGGGGTCTTAGATGATTCCTTCGACATGTTACACACAGAATGACAAAATCGATATACCCCCCATCTTTTTGATGGTGGGTATAAAAAAAAACTGTAATTTTTTCTAATATTTAAAAATTTGCTTTTAATATTTTAACAAAAATTATTAAAAATCTTAAATAACAGATCAATAATAGCTAAGTATTACTTCTAAATATCAAAACATTCAGAGTAAAAATGAGAAAGCTGATTAACTTTCATTTAAAATATTTCAAACGCAAAGATTTTTTCTATTTTTTAAATATTTTAACTACTTTGAAAATCAATATTTACTTACAAATTATGGCTAAAATAAGAAAAACAATTTTAGAAATCTTGATTATTTTTTTATAAATTCTAATTATTTATTATTCATATGTACATACATATCTACAATAAATCCTGTCTACAAATTTTTAAAATAGATTTAACAAAATTTGTCTACAAAATCATGAATGAAAACTTGAAACTTGAAGTATTAAAAAAAAGATTGATAAGAGTGATGAGGTATTAGTAGAGTAAGATTGTCTGTCTGTCACTATACATGACAATTTAGACAACACGAAAACAACATTATTACATTAACTCGAGGGTTGAGCAAATAAATGTTGTTGTCAATGTTATTGTTTTTATATTTTTCTAAATAAGATATTGTTGTTGTTGTCATTCTTTGTGTTAATTTGGTTTTTACCAAAAGTTTGATTTAGGTTGGTAGGTTATACAAGTTTTTCTTTGTCTGTTGTTTCTTTGTTTTTTTTTTTTTTTTTTTTTCTAACCTTGTTATTGTTTTACATCAAACGTCTATACCACTTAAATATGTTTTTTTTTTTTCTCTTTTGTGAGTGTGTTTGTGTGTGAAAATATGTGTCTCTTCTCCTTCCATGTAAATATGGTTACATTAATAATATTAGAAATCGCTTTTGTGTGTGTCAACCGCTCCTTTAAAACCGAAATAAAAATATATACAAATTTATATAAAATTGATAAACAACCTTTTAGAATGAAATTGTATTTTCATTTTTTGTGGCAAAATGTTAAATGAAAAGTGGCGACAAATGTACGAGGCGCGAACTTATCTTGCTTGTTACTTTTTTTTTTTCTTTTGTAGGGATTTTACTTTGTTTTTTTGTGTGTTTTTTCCAAGATGTTCACTGTGCAGAAGAAAAATGTTTGTAATTATGGAACTTTAAGAAAAATATATAGATTTCAAGAAAGAACTTTTCGTTTCAAAATTTTAAAATAAATTTTTCAAAAAAGTAAAATTTTAATTTTTATTTATTATTTATTTTTTTTTTTTTTTCAAATCACTATTTTAACAACAATTTTGCTCATTATTGTAACTACTATATATTGCTCTCACAACAACGACATTTTGACTTACAACCCAGCAAATCTGGAGACTATTGTCACAACATTCACTTGGCGGCACCATGATTACTCAAACATTAAACTTTAGGTAGATTTATCTATAGACTACAAATCCCTAGTCTAGTAGCTAGTCACAAACTAAGCTACAATTTAGTTTGCTTAACAAATTTAAAGTAACAAATTAATTTCTCCTAAGTATTAACTAAATACCAAAAATATAAAAAAACTACAATACTATTGAAAAATCCTGCTAGCCTTAGAACTGTAGGGAAATACTTATAATAAATCGTAAAAAAGGTCATAATACCATCAACAACATCATCATCATCCTCAAACTAAATAAACTCAACCAACAACCAATTAAGCAAAAACCAAGCCTCAATGTTAAAAATCTAAACTTCTTTTAGAACTCAATTAGTTTGATATTTTTTTTTATTTTTATTATTTAGTAATAATAAAAATAAAATAAAGAAAAATATTATTTATATTGAAGGGCTCATATTTCATGGAATTTTTTGGGGGACAAAGAAACAACAAAATGAAACAAAAAGCAGTTGTTAAGCTCTTAGGTTTTCTTTGTCTTTTTTGAAACAAACAACTTTTTTAAGAAGTAAATGACACTGTCAAGTATTCTACATATTAAAAGGAGAAGTAGTAGGAGGAGATAGAGAAGAGTTTGTATAAACAATTTTATTTTTCTTACACAAAGGGAGAATTTTTCTCGGAAAATAATGTAGGACTATTGAGAACTTTTACATGTTGTAATTAATTTGTTAATTTTAATCTTTTTTTTTTATAATTATATTTGAAAAAGAGAAAGCCTTTAAGGAATGTATAAAAATATTTGATTAAATAATAAAAAATAAAAAGACTAACAAATTAAGAATTGTTAGATGTTAAAAGGGATTCTAAATATTTTATGTTTTCCATAGGATAATCGATTTTTGTTAAAAACTAAATTTTAATGTAAAGATATAAGGACTGCGCACGAAAGAATCCATGCATGCTCTTGGGCTTATAACTTTTGATGTTGTGAAAAATAAATAATTCTGTTAACAGGTTTACATTTGTCGTTATGCTCACTAGCCATGTGCTTAATTTTATGGTAATGGCGAAACTAATTTTTCTTAAAATGGAAATTGAACAAAAAATATCTAAACACATAATTAACATTTTCCATGAAATTTTACATCGGTCATATAAAACAATTTTTGTGTACAGTTTCTTGGGTCATAATATCATTCAAGGAAGTCATGGTCACTGAATAGAAACCTGATAGTAGATAGTAGTATTTTGAGATAAAATCCCCTCATCTCAGGAAGAAAAGTGTCACAAAAAGTTATTTGCTTTGAATTTTTATCAGAAAAATTGAAGATGTATAAAGTACAAAAAAAAAAAAATCATAATAGAAGAATTTGGAGGTAAAAAAAAAAAATAACGTGAAAAAACTTCAGACGAATTTTTTCATAATTATACAGAGAAAAAATTGACTTCAATTACGAAATTGCTTATATTAATTAATTTTTGTTTGATTTTGCTCCAATGACAAAGTTATAATATTAATAACTAGAATAATTGATTTTATTATTACTGCTTTTTCTTAAATAGATATAATATGAGCATATAAACCCACAAAGAAGTGGTTCTCTATGGGAGCTATGGTAAATTATGCAACGATTCTAATAAAATTTGGCTATGTTGTTTCTACTTATATATTTACGAGCTGTAAACCCTCAACTTCGTTAGCGGAAATTTTTTATAAAAACCATACTATATATTAAATTTAAACTAAGATTCTTAACTCCCTTGGGAACATTTTTAATAATGGTGTTATATCATCCATAAATAACAATTTCTCTTTAATTTCAGGTTTCTAATCTTAGAATAACGAAAATTAAATATCAGAATTACGAAAAAGTATATTAGAATAAAGAAAAAGGACCACAAAAACCATTTTAAGGTTTCTGATTCACTTAGGATCTTACATCTTCAATTTTATGTTTCTAAGGATAAAAATTGCAGAACATTCAAGAAGTTCTATTAAAAAAACGAAAAAAGATACCACAAAGTCCCTTCTTATGAATTCATTTTTCTAGATTCATAATTATATAAAATTCAAAAAGTACCATTAGAAGAACAAAATAAGTACCACAAAGACCCCTCTTGTGAATTCTTTCTCACATAGGACCATGCATATTTAATTTCATGTTTCTACTTTAAATATTATAAAAAGTTAAAAAAGTACCCTTAGAAGAACAAAAAAAGTACCACAACGTCCCATCTTATGGATTCTCATTAACTAATGACCACATATCCCTAATTTCATGTTTCTATGTTCATAATTATAGAAAATTCAAAAAGTACCATTAGAAGAACGAAAAAGTACCCCCTTGTGAATTCTTTCCAACATCGGAACATGCGTATTTAATTTCATGTTTCTAGGTTAAATATTACAGAAACTGCAAAAAAGTGCCAATAGAAGAAGAAAAAAGTACCACAAAGTCCATCCTCTTGAATTCTTACCCACAGAACATGTATCTTTAAGTACCACAAATTCCACTCTTGTGAATTCTTATCTACATTTTCTTAATTTCATGTTTCTATGTTTAATGTAATTGAAACTTCATTATTAAGTTTGAATAAAATGTAATTTCCCGCCTTTACCCCTTTTTTTCACCCATAGAAGTATCAGAAATTATATTCCAGTGAGTTTCTAAATTATAGTGAGATCCCATATTAAAATATGCATATGGTTATGTCAATAAATATAAAAAAATGTTTTATGAGAAAAGTACCAAAAATAGGTACGATTTTCATCCCTTAAACGCTTGAATTTCTAAAAGGTACCAAATACCAAAATTTATATTTCTCATTTTTTAATAAGTTATGAATACGATATAAATTTTATCTGTATGTTGATTGGTTTCAAAGATACATATGGTGTCAAAAAAGTACCAAAATACATTTTTTACCCATTTTCTCCCTAAAACGGCCGACTTTCAAAAAAGACCAGACACCTGTCCAATTATTTTTTAAATGAATAACGATAACTATTCAACTTTTTTTGTATCATTATTAGTTATAAAGTTACCGATTTTACCCGTTTTTACCCCTTTTTTTACCCTCTAAACATTCGAATTTCCAAAAATCCCGTCTTAGTGGATCTATATGGAGGGAGAACTACCTACGTTCCAAATTTGGTCTCTCTAGCTTCAGCCGTTTGGGCTGTGGGATGATGAATCAGTCAGTCAGTCAGTAACGTTACTCTTTTATTATATAGATTATATTTGTGTTGAATATAAACTTGATACTAATATTTAGTATAGGTTTTACGCACGTTAAAGTGATTTTCGAAACTGGGGTTATATGGGAGCAATGGTTAATCGTGGACCGATCTTCATAAAATTTGGTACAAAAATTGATACTTGTTCAAAACTTCTTTGTACCGAATTTTAGGTGAAATAATGGACCGAACACAACCTATTTCAAGAGGCTTCGTCCCTGTAACATAAAAGTCCCACGTGCAAATTTCATTGAATTACCTTCAAAATCTGTACTTTGTGTACAAGGTTTACATTTACAGCCAGCCGGACGGACGGACGGACATCGTTAGATCGATTTAAAAAGTGATTCTGAGTCGATTGGTATACTTTAAGGTGGGTGTTGGATAACGTTTTCTATGCGTTACAAACATCAGCACAAACGCATAATACCCCAACCACCTATGGTGGTGTAGGGTATAAAAAAAAATATATATATATATATATATATATATATATATATATATATATGTATATATATATATATATATATTCACCACTTCAAAATATAATGAAAAATTTAAGTAAGTTTTACGAGATAAAATCGAATGAGTTCTATAGTTTTTCTCCAATTAGAAATTATTTTACATTTCATTTGGTGCATACTTTTTGGGGCAAAAACCAAAAATGTATGGAAAGTTTAAGTAAATTATTTCAGATAGAATCGTCAAGTTCTAAAGTTTTTATTCAATTTAAAAAAAAAAAAATAATAGATCCTTAAAAATTGTAACAGCAGTCTCATATAACTACTTAAAAATTTTATCGATTTTATTTCATCCAAAATTTACAATGACATTTCTTAAACCCAATTATGACTATTCTTTCTTATACCCCTATAAAACATTAATGATTTTCAAGGGTTATAAGTTTATCACGTTGAACTTTCAAAATATGGTAGGGAACGAAAATGTTGCTGGTGCTTTAAAATTTTTTATGTCAAAAGTATCCTACTTTGATGCTAAGATGTATGTATGAACTTAAAATTTGACTTTCATCTCCTGCAGATAAGTATTGAACTTTTCAGTATTATAAAAAAAAAAATATGATTCAATAAATATATTTTTTTTTTTTTTTTTTTTTTTTTTTTGATTCTAAAAAATTCAGTACTTATCTGTAGGAGAAACTACCTATAACATTTTAAGTTCCATAAATTTTATTTATCACTTATATAGGGAACACCAAACTTTTATAAAAATATAATTTATCACAGACTAAATTCTTTTAATAGTTATTTTTTCCCTATAAAAATCTTTATTAAACTTCAACCTAAAATAAATAATTTATATATATTCTTAACTTAATTAAGTTTAATTAATTCCTAAAATTACCCAGAAACTTCATTTTCCACATAAATATTTATTTTTCGTAAAATAAGCTGAGAAAGAAAACATTTGCCAAAAAAATAAAATAAAAATCTAAGGAACTTTTATCACAGTTTAATATTTGTTTTTCTTAAGAATTTTATCAATTAATTAAGTTTCTCTTTTAATGTTTGTCTCTGGTCTTCATATATTTTACCAATTAAAGTCCATAAACACGAAAACAACCAACAGTGTTTAGTTTTATCAGTAAGAAATAAATCTATATAGAAATGTAAGAGATTGTATGAAATGCATACAACCCAGCAAATGTTTATGTCGTTAGTAAATAAATTGGTACCTTTAAACACAATTTGTGTTAGAAAAGAATTCAAATAGTAGATCGAATTAAATGTAATTAAATTTCCTTTCAAATATACCTTCCAGTGTTTACTTAAGCATTTAATTAAAATTTTTCGCTGGGTTTTTCTTTGGAAGGAAAAAATTATTATATGTTTCCGTAATAAAATATTATGAGAAAAAAAGTTATTTGTCACCTTGGTTTCTGTTTTCTATCATTCTTATTTTTGTCGTTGTTGTTGTCGTTGCTGTTAGATATATTGAGTCCTTCCTTTGTTGGTTATTAGTTTATATTTATTTGCCATTTTATTATTTGCTTTTTTCACTTTTTTTTGTTATTTCTTACTTTCATATATAATATTTTTATGGTGTCTTACTGACCTGCCCATAAACATAAATGTATGTATTTTGGAAACAATTTATTAGGGTAGTTCATAATTTAAAATAAAATTATAATTTAATTGGAATAATAGTTTTAAAAAAAGACTATGCTACTAATAGAAACTTTTTATTTTTACTCGAAAAACAACCTAACTTTTAAAATAGATATACATATGTATATATTCATTTAATTATAAACGAAGACGACATCGGTGCATAGACTTAAATAAGATATGGCTTATTTTAATTACTACGTATACAGCTTTATGACAAAATAGAAATAAAATTAAAAGTTTTAAAATCCAGGGAAAAATTGTATTAGTTCTACAACTAGTTATAGAATGCATGTAAATAGCCTGTACTCGTTCTATTTTGGCGTTACAACTAATGATTTTTGTTTAAAATTGTCACCTTCGGACCTAGTTTTCTATAAGTGTTACCAGTACCCATTTTTTTGGAACGATTCTAAAACTAGTTCTTTAATCAGTGATTTTTATTCGAAATTGTTACATTCAGAACTTAGCGTTAGGTAACGGTTTCAAAATCTGTTCTTTTTATTCTAATGATCACTTCCTAGAGGCCACATTTAATTTTGTTAAACACCTTTGTTTTTTTTTTTTTTTAAATTTTTTATTTAAGTTTCTTAAACAGTTTAAATCATTTGACAACCAGTAATTTACTCAAAGAAGCGATGTAGAAGTCATACAGAATTAGTTCTGTTCTCAACTAGTTCTCAAATTATTTGTTTAAAACCAATTTAAAATATAAATATATTAAGGTTCCACTGATTGAGTTCCAGACTTAGAACGTTGGGGTAAAATGTGTCAAAAGTGGAGATTAATTGAATTTTTAAATTTAAAGTTTTGTAATAAAATTGGGTACCGAATAAAAATAGACAAAATTATGTATCAATAGCAATTAAAATCGTTAAGCTAGGTTATGTTATTTTCTTATAAGGAGCTTTCAAAGATAAGAATTTTTCTACATAGGGTACTAGTGTCATGGAAAATGTTTAATCACTAGCGAATTTTTGTTCCTTACCCGATTTCCAAGATTTTTATATTACCTTAAGGTCCTTGATAAATCCTTTAGAAAACATCCTTGAATGTACTACTTATCTATATATTTTTCGAGTTAAATACATTTAAAATTTCAAAAATTAAAATTTTACAAGATCTTGGTTAAGATTTTTCCATATATAGCCAAATATTTTCAACCGATTTAATTATATTTTATGTAGTTGGTTAGAAAGCAAAATTATCTATCGAACAAAGGAAACTTTGAGTCTTTGTCTTTATTGAGTCAAAAGCAAAACGAAAGTTTGCAAGAATTAACAAACAGAAGGACAGATGGACGGACAGATGGACGGACATTAGAATTTTTTCAAAAAAATCTTAAAATTCGAAAAATATTTTTTTTGTTCCACTTTTCGATTAATACGAAAATCAAATGAAAGTCGTAAAATCTTGATATCACATTTTCCTGAATTAACATTTAACACAAATGTATAGACAGACGGACGGACATTACCATTCGGCCAAAAAACATCTTATAATTCTAAAAATACATCTTTTTACTTACAAATAAATAGAAAAATTAAACATGATCATTAAAGTGTTGATACCATCTTTCTCTGAATTATGCATAATTTTCGACCTATTTAACTTCAATGTACAGAAAAAAACTTAAAATTCTAAAACTGAATAATCCAAAAAAAAAATAAAACTTGATCATTAAAATATTGACACCACCTTTCCCTGAATTAATCGCCATTTTCGACCCCTTTTACCCCAATGTGCTTGGTTTGAAAATGATGTAACTAAAGAATCCGAAGTAAATTTTTTTTATTATTTTTTTTTATGACTTTTTATTATCATAGAAATTATAGAGCAGATTTAAAAATAATGTGAACATGACAAACATAATCAAGATTTTTATGTTTGGTATTTTATTAAACCAAGTTAGACACCTCATTCTCTCCCCGTTGTCCTGTTTTTTCAGTGAATGGTTATTGTATTTTTCATAATATTTTATATTTTATTTGGAGCATACTTTCAGGCGCAAAAATGAAAAATTTAAGTTATAATAATTACATTAACAACAAAAATATCTGATAGAAAAATAATAGAAAAATATATAGTAAATTGCTTTTAAACATAATAAATATATAGGGTTGGAAAGCTTATTTCCAACTAAAATAAATAATAAACGAAATAATAACTGCGTTAAGTGTTCATTACTACAGCAACCTTTAGCAAACAATTTTTAAGCATAACTGAAAATGCTGAGGGTGTATTTAATTTATCGAATGATTTTCTGTTGTAACACAGTACAGTTAAATGTTTCATTTTTATCATGTAAAGGCCCTAACCCACTTTTAATTTAAGTTAAATCACAGATGTTATTTAATTAACTTAATTATATATTTAATTAATTTAATTGGTTTTGGATAGGATTTAATTTAATTGTTCTCTACTTAACTCCACTTACATATGTTATTTGAACTCAGATTAACTTTACTCGTGTAACTAATTAAGAAACAGTTCAACTAGAATCGCGAGTCTTAAGCACCCCATAGACACATACTGCATATGCTCAAGCAATTAAATAGTATTAGTAAAATTGAGAGAACTTTTGAATATGTGCGTCACACCGAGAATGCAGTATGAAAAATCAAAATCGTTTTGATTTTAAAATGAACTCATACTGCAGACATTTATGACGAATGAATTTATTTATTTTTTTGTCAATTATGTAAGTTTATATTCCATATTTTAATTTAAAAGAAAAAACAAATATAATAAACATATTCAGTGAAAATTTAAAAAATAAAATTTTGATTGATGAATGTGTAGGAAAATCATCAAGTACACACGTACAGGAGGGTTCATCGGGGGTATCTCTCTGCAGTATGTGCCTTTATTTAGTCCTCAAAAGTGATTCTCATTTAGTGTAAGTTATGAATTAACTGAATTTTATTTAGTCATTTAACTCACTTAATTAGTCCCAATTTTATTTTAGTCCTGACGTTTTATTTAATCTTATTTTAAATTAAAAAGTATTTATTATTAAATCCTAAATCTTGGATTCTATTTAGTTCTAATTTTATATTAAATAACTTTAATTTTAAGTATTATATAGTCCTCAATTTTAACACTAATCGTAAATATTATTTTATTCACATTTTGATTTAATAGAATATTATTTAGTTAAAGTTTAAATTTCATTTTAGATCTTATTTGTCATTAAGCTAAGAAGCTTTAACTACTTATATTTAGTTTTATTTAATTAAATTTTTCCTTAAATTGTGATATCATATTTAATACTAGTTTAACAATAATCATAGATTCTTATTTAGCCATTCGTAGATAGCATTTAATATTCAATTGAGGTATTCCTTACTTGCAGTTTAGTATTAATAGTGAGTATTATTTAGTTCACTTTGACTTTAGTTGTAAGTAGGGAATGCGATTCCCAAGACAGGAAATGCCGGGAAATTTAATATTTTTCCCAAGAATTTTAAAAGCATTTAAATCGAAGAAAACTGCTGAAATTTTAGCAGAAATGTTTACATTTTAGTAATTTTTTAAATAAATTAAATTAAACAAAATAAATCGAGCTAGGTACTGTATTTTAATTACAGTTTAATTATTAAACGGATTATTTCATTCATTTAAGTGTTTATTGTAGGCATTTTAAATATATACCTATAAGTTGTCTATAACATGAAATCGAATATTTTATTAGGAATATAAATAAACCGGAATAATGATTTTATAATGATTTATGAAAATTGCTTAAATTTTAAATCCAAAATTCCGGGAAATTGCGATCCCTAGTTGTAAGTCTTATTTAACTAAAGTTTAACCTTAATCTTGAGTCTTATTTATTCAAAGTTTAGATTTATTTTTGAGGTTTAAATTAGCTTCAATTCTAACTTAATCGCTGTTTTTTTAGTTTCATTTTTTTACTCAAACTATGATGTCATATTTAACAGTTTTCGTGGATTATTATTTATCTCCAGTTTAACTTTAATTATGTGTCTTATTTGGTCACCTTTTAACTTTAATCGCAGGCTTTATTTAATTCAAGTTTAACCCTACTTGTTAGTCTTATTTAGTAAAGAACTTTAATCGTAAATATTACTTAATTTTCAATCGCTGTTTTTTATTTCAGTTCATCATTAATCATGAGTTCTATTTAGTCACATTTTAAGTTGTAATTCTTACTATCTCACAGTTTATCATTAACCCTGAAATGCTACAGTTATTTTTATTACGAAAAGGCTACACTTCATCGAATCAATAACGTTGATTTTAAAACAGTCTTTGTTTACAATAGAATCTTCCAAAATAGAATGTTTTGAATTATTTAATTTGTTCATATAGAGGTATAAATGAAATAAAATAAGAAATTTATTATACCCACCATCAAAAAGATGGGGGGTATATTGATTTTGTCATTCCGTGTATAACATGTCGAAGGAATCATCTAAGACCCCACAAAGTATATATTTTATGGGTCCTGGTTAGATTCTGAGTCGATCTAGCTATGTCCGTCCGTCTGTCCGTCTGTTGAAAGCATGATAGGGCTCGAACGGGACAACGTAGGGCACAAATATTTGTCTTATATAAGGTTTGTTTGGGATAGAAAATGGGCAAAATCGGTTAAAAAACAAAAAAGTTATGGGCTTAAAACTAGAAACACAGGGTGTCCGTTTTGTACTTTTCTGCTGATATTTCTTCAACAAAAGCATGTACGACAACGAAATTTTGCATGTATAGTTCGTGGATCGATATAAACTCGGAATCCAAAAATGGGCGTGGTCCGCCCACTTTACCGCCCACCTAACATATAAGGTGAAAATCAACGAAATTGTGTTCAAATAGTTCAAGGACCAATGTAAACTCGGAAACAAAAAATGAGCGTGGTCCGCCAACTTTACTGCCCACCTTACCGCCCCCTCCCATATAACGTAAAATTTGAAAAAGTTGATGGTGGGTATATAGATTTGGCCGGGCCGAATATAACATTCGTGCTTGTTTTTCAGTTGTTTTTATTACCAAAAAATCAGTTAAAATACTGATATTTTAGTAAAAAATGACATCACTGAAAAATGAATCGTCGAAGTGTGGTCTTGCAGGCATCTGGCTTTCATATTTAATTTGAATTTAACTTTAATTTAAATTATGACTTATTATTTATTCTCCAGTTAGCGTTAATCATGAGTTTTATTTCATTCTACTTTTACTTTGTTTATTATTTACTGGGGTATCCAATTATTCGGGTTTTCATATTAATCGGTTTATTCGACAAATAATTATTCGAGGTTAAAAGTTGATCGGTTAATAACCGATTAATGGAAAATTATTTGATTAACCGTATAGTCTCAGTAATACATATTAGCCATATAAATAAGACTAATTATAATATTTAATCGATTGAAATAGTTATTTAGAATCTTAATATACAGTGGTGGCCACGAATTTAAGACACGACATTTCACTTATATATTTCTGATAATTTTTACATCTTATCGAACAAATTTTAGATCCATGTTATTTTTTAAAGATCCTAGTAATGTTATGAAAAAAAATCAACAATAGTTTGTTACCTATATTTAGTTTCCAATTTTTATTTACATATTATACAGATTAATACAAGTTTAAGCCTGGTCATGAATTTAGGACATAGGCAAAATAAAAGTTAATTCACAAAAGTAAAGCTCAGCTTCATAAAACAATATTAGTATTTGGTGGGAAATCCTTTATTTTGAATCACAGCAGCGCATCTCCTGGGTAAACTTTCAACTAAGGCCATACAGCGCTCCTTTGGAATGGCATACCAAGCCTTTTGAATTTCTTCCCATAAATCAGTCAAATTTTTTGGCTTTACTGCTCGTACATGCTCCTCAACATCATTCCACAAGTTCTCAATTGGATTGAGATCCGGGGATTGAGCTGGCCATTTCAGAACTGTGATATTATTTTCCTCTAAGCAACTCTTCACTAGGCGTGAAGTGTGCTTAGGGTCATTATCATGCATAAATTTCCACATTAGAGGCATGTTGTCTTCAGCGAATGGTATCATGATGCTTGTCAGTATGTTTTTGTAAATATGCTGGTCCATTTTATTGATAATCTTCTGAATGGGACCTACACCATGCCAGGAAAATGCTGCCCACACCATGACATTTCCACCACCATGCTTAACCGTTTTAAGGGTGTACTTTGGGTGATGCTCCAGGTTTGGAGGACGCCATACGTACTGTTTTCCATCAGAACCAAAGCGACAAAACTTCGACTCGTCGCTCCAAAGTATATTTTTCCAAAATGTCATCGGCTTATTGAGATTTTCTCTTGAAAACGCTAGTCGGGATTTAATATTTTTTTTGGACACAAGTGGTTTACGTTGTGCAATACACCCACGTAAGTTCTTCTCATTCAGACGTCTTCTTATTGTCCTGGACGATATATTAATACCAAAATCCGATGAAATCTCATTTTTAATTTTACTTGAGCTCTTGAAAGGATCTTTAGCAGCTGATTTATAAATTAAGCTATCCTCCCTGGGTGTAGTTTTTCGGGCTCTAGGGTGCTGTTTGACATTTTTGGTAGTGCCATGTTGCTTGATGTGTTCCAGTGCATTGTAAATCTTGGATCTGGAACATTTTAGTAGCTTGGAAATTTCCATTACTGTTTTTCCATCAGTATTCATTTGTTGGATCAATTTTCGCTCGGCATCCGAACTCCAAGTACCTCTGGCCATTTCTAACTAAATATTTTGATGTATTCTAACATTAAATGGAATAAAACATTCATTACTTACCTTTTAGCTTCAAAAAACACCAAAAAATCACTTAAAAACCAAATATTTCTTATATGTTTTAAATTCGTGACCAGCTTCAAAAGCACGTTTTTACGAAAATATAATAAAAACAGCAACAAAATGTATACACAAACAAAACCAAATAACGGTAATTGATCTTAACATTACAGGGTACACTGAAAAATTAACAAAATCTAATTTTATATTGCAGGGTTGTAATAATTATCACAACTTAGTTCGTTACATGTCGTGTCTTAAATTCGTGGCCACCACTGTAGAACATAGAGTTTATCTTATTAGTTCGTTCGGCCATTTATATGAAAAAATTGCACTTTTCGAACTAATACTACAAAATATTCTCCTAATTCAACTACATTCAACATTTAATAAATCAGTCTTTTTAATGTAACTCTATTTATTTTATGTGCGAGAATCATTTTCTGTCATAAAAGTAAAAATTAATATTAATATTTTTACGTACATTTGATGATGAACATTAAAATGTTTATGACTCTGAATTTACTTTACTTAAAACTATATTTTCGGAATTTCTATTGTTAGAAGTTCAAGTATTTGTAAATGAACTTTCTCAATAAAAAAATAATATCCAAAGAACATCCTAAACTTGTGATCCAGATGTAATACAAAGTTGGATCATTTCGATGAATTTAACATAGACTTGTCATTAGACTTGTTCTCTTTTTTGATACTTATTCAGTGAGAAGAAATCATGTTCACGACTTCATGCTAAATTGCAATGAATGTCCAAATTATTTTTTATTGGCGAAATGAATTTAATTTTAATTTTTATATTAACCAACATATTTTTTAATAAAAAAATTATGCATATTTAATGCTAATTGCATTACTTCTAAAGCACAAGACAATGTACACTTATTGATACTTTGAAAGTAATGAACAAGTACTTCCTAAAAATTTATTTTATTTATTTTTGATGGAAATAATAGACATTAAAAAGAAGATAATAAATTTACATAAATTTATCTTAAAAATAAAAAATTAAATTTATATTTCCAAATTTATAACTCCAAAAAAACTAAATTTCGGTTAATCGGTTATTTGACAAAAATTACTGGGTTTATTCGTTATTCGAAAATAGACAGTTTTAAATTATTCGAACAGTTAATAGACCAAAATTAATCGGATAACCGAATGACGGTTAATCGATTGGATACCCTATTATTTACTCTACAACCGTAGCTTTATTTAATCATTACATTAATCGAGAGTATTTTTTAATCACTGTTAAGTTCTTAATCTTTGATATTCTTTGTTAACAATTTAACCTTAATTCAGAATGATATTTATTCAGTCAAAAATTAATGTAAATCGCCGGTTTTGTTTAGTCACGTGTTAACTGTATTCTTAGGTACTTATTTATTCCCAGTTTAACTTTAGTCTTAGGTCATATTTAGTCTCATTTTAAGTTTAATTGAGGGAAATTATTAAGTCCCATTTTTAGTTAAATTGTGGGTTTATTTATTCCCATTTTAACATTAATTAAAGGGGACTGATTGACAATCATTTAAAGTTTAATTGAGGGGCCTTATTAATTTCCGGTTAAACTCTAATTAATGCTAGTTTAACCCTAGTTGTGGCTATTTAATATTGTTCCTCTTTAATAAATATCTTTATTTAA